>OX381609.1:5370527-5970527 GCA_947459985.1 Diloba caeruleocephala
TTTAAGCACGCCAAAGTTTGTTCTCTTAGATATATTGTCTTAATAAGAACATCACCATTCCCTCTTGTGGATTTATTTCGTAAAAGGCGACTAAGGGTCTAAACCAGAAGCATGGACAGCAGAGTATCTTCTGTGGCACAGTGTGCGTACGCGCTCACGAACACGCCTGCCAAGCATGGTGAGTACTGGTAATTCCCCAGTATTTTTATTGTGAAAATCTATTGAGTCTATTAAGTTTATTCTGCAGTCGACGTCCTTAGGATAATATGGAAGAACAATACTATGCTGTAGGATAGTATGCGAATTTGATAAAAAATCTCGATACCCTATAATGTATAATTAGACGGAAATTTACCAAGTCGTCGGCGAGAAAGATGACAATGTTCGGCCTGACGTCGGCCGCTGCACTACACAACACTATACAGACACTCATTAGCAACAACATGCTGCAACGGTCTCGCGATAACGAATGAAGAGTGCCGAGTGCCGACACAAGTGCTCTGCAAACTACGTTGTCTATGCAACGTCGCGGCGTATGGGTATATGAGTTATCTTTAATTATTTTATTTGCCGTTTTAGTTCATTTACTCTTAGGTAAGTATATGTTATGCATAGATATGCACTAAGTAGAAAATATTTTATGAATGAGACTGCATATCGTACTCCTTCTTCGAGGTTAGTGACCCCAGATAACGCATTTACCAACTTTTTGTAATTCTTCTATCTTGGCCGATTTGGGTTGTATATTTTTATTTCATACTTCGTTTCTGCTTTAACTTGTACGAATAATCTTATTGACTAATGGGTTTGAGAGTGCATGATCTTCATTAATAGCCATTATTCTCATATGCAGTCAATGTCAACGAACATAAACAAAATATTTCAAGCTTAAATTAGTAGGTAATATTTTTTAATGTGGATAGATATATCACTAGACGTTTGTTATTTTAGGTGGGTGGGGCACGGGTGTCTATGACTATAACAAAGGATTTTCCAAGCGTAGACACTAGCTGAAAACTAGAAATAAATATTCTCGCCATATTATTGTCCAGTGAGTTAAATCAAGTGTGTATAGTCAACAGTTCATAATAAAACATATTATTTATCATAAATATACCTACCTTCTTTAGCAAATGAGTTGCTATACCTCAGTTGTACAAGTAGGGACCTAATACTTCAAGTAAAAAGAACTCCCTGTGCACTTGCTACCTGCAAAATAAAACCTTAAACTCGCCATATTATTCGAGAAGAAATCGCAGCACTTGATGTAGCCCCTGACTATACCTACATAGAAAAAGCTTGCCAAAGCCAAACACCATTATATGCGATGTTTTCGCAGCCGTTGTGCAATACTCAGTTCGTCTACCATACGGTTTAATGTAGTATCATGTTGCTGCAGGAGCCAATGGCTTAACGGTTACACCAACCCCTTACCGTGCCGGATGGCGGTTCTAAATAAAAATCCGCATTAAAGTCGAAGGCAGAACTAGCTTGTTATTCCTACCTGACTATCATCATATCATACCAGGGAAAAGACTTCCACTGCAAAATAAAGGCTACCCCCATGAACTACCGGTTACATGCCGTGAGTCGTTATATTGCCAGTAATCACCACGCTTGGCAAGCGGGTTGGTGCTGTTCCACAAAAGGGACGCTCCTGCCCCCCTTCTGGTCTAGAGTCTTAGTCGCCTTTAACGACATCTAGAGGAGGAGAAAGAGTGGTGCTACATTCTTAATCCATACCAGGACACTACACGGACAATGAGGATTACCCCCACGACAAAAAAGGCGTATCAGGAGGAATAAAAATAAAACGAAGCACGTACAAATAATTCAGTTTATTATCCATATACATTACAGTCCATTAAATTCACGTATCACACACAGTCGTAGTAATGAAAAATAAAAGTCGAGACCAAGTGTATATATTATAATAATACAGCTGCCCGAAACAACCGTGATATTGCGAAGGGTGGTATGGACTCACAGCTCACATAATATAGTTTAAATATAAAACGCTTTTACACCGACAAAATTTAAAGTTTCCAGCCTTATAGGCAGTTCTATCCAAAAAAAAAAACATTACATTCGAATTTATCACCCTATACATACAGTTCAGTTTTAACAGTATCCGCCGACTCTAACTGGTCAGTGCATTTATTTTTTAATGGGCTTCTCGCAGGCCTTTTAGGGAGCTGTTGCCGGACAGGCTGTCATAGCTGTAGCCAAGCATGACACCCCCTAGAGGAACTCTGGCCTAGGCTTAGGTTGTGGGGAAGGGGGTCAAGCTTGGACTAGCTTCCATTTATTTAAAGCTACTGGCTCGGCACGGGCCGGCTCAAGCAAGGGTCGGGGTTAGGTTGACTGGCCAGTGTCCAATGGTCCGACTTATAGAGAACAGGTTAACTGTGTTGGAACCTTATGGGAATACGTGAAACCGTTTACGAATTTTTATATAAATTTTGAAAGTTGTAGCAAGTTGAACGACCTATATCTTTAAATTGCATTGGACGCACTGACTATAACGCTGAAACAATGCAACATTTGAATTGTTTTATATTGATAACAGTGTTCTGTCCCCTAACTAATTATACCTACATCGGATAAAAAATAATTGTTCTAATATAATAAACGAGTCTCATCGTACATAAAATATTATTTGAACACCATACGACGAAAAATAATACTTTTATGGTCTTAGATTCGTGGATTGTGGTAATATCGGGTGAATATAAAAGTTTCTATTAAATATTAGATTAAAAATACTGACGAGCAGCTGCGTCTGGGTACACTGAAGGTTGACCTCAGTATATTTGGGAAACAGCTACGCTGATGAGCACCTAGATAAAGAACTTTGTGGCTGTGAGTCCGACGCCGTTCTGGATCGTGCTCAATTGCTAAATTAATAAAAAGGAACCATTTCATTGTTTACACCAATATATATATATTATTGTTTACACCAATATATATATATAAGATACTTTAAAAACCAACTAATCCAAACGAAATTTGTAACCTAAACTGAGTTAGCGTCATTTTAGACGTTCTGAGATAATATAATATTATTTTCGCTAAACGTAGTTTTTGCAAGCCTTTTTCAAGCGGCAATAATCTTACACGTATTTGTGACCAGGGACCAGTCCCGAAATATGTAAAATGTCACTTGGATGGACTTCAGAGCCATATGTATTTTCTCCACGCTCTAGCAGCATTACTCTGAATGACCGATTTAGGCAATATTTGTTTTTTATTTAAACCTATTGATTGTATAGGTCGTGGTAACGGAAGTCACTGGTATAATCTGTAATTC
This sequence comes from Diloba caeruleocephala, assembly GCA_947459985.1. Taxonomy (NCBI): domain Eukaryota; kingdom Metazoa; phylum Arthropoda; class Insecta; order Lepidoptera; family Noctuidae; genus Diloba; species Diloba caeruleocephala. Next base: position 5,373,838 of record OX381609.1, read on the forward strand.
GTATCACGAATTTAAACGACTGGCCATGCGATATACATAACATACTAACGTCTCTGGTTTTAATATAATGACATCAACAATTATTGCGTCAGGTTTCAAACCAATGTATTGATATTTTGGTACTAATTAAATACCAATTAAAGGAGAAAAGCGCAAGACAATGCATAAACGAAACTGTTGTACTTAAATATTTATTTCATAGTTTAACACAAACATATTTGATACCTTGAGTACTTGCTAAGAGCACGATCCGAAGAATTTATGGTAATTAATAGTGAACATATATATAAGTATGACAATTATATTACAATATGCCTATATTATGAAGAATAATACTCGAGAACAAGCAATGTTTTTCTATCTAAATTTACAAGTTATGAGTATAGTGAAAATGGAATTATCGCACGAGAATGTTAAGTATTGTTTTCCAACTAACATTGATAGAAGCCGACAAATTATATACAGAACCATTTCATACGGAACCCACAACGAGCTAACAAAAAAATATAAAAATTAAACTACTTATTCCACATATTATAATTTATTCCACATAAATGTAGTATAACATTTATGAATGAAATTCATAACACAAAATTATAGATACACCGTGGGCGCAGTTTTTTATTTGGAGTTACAGTGGACTAAAGAATTATTTCGATCTGATGATGAGAATTCATGTGGTAACCATTACTACCGCCGGCTGTCTTTTAATAAAAATGAATTCTTTATCATAAGCCGGATCTATATTATCCGATAAACATTGCGTGTTTCATACATGTGATACTCGAAAAAATGCAACAAGCCCTCTGAACATTTGTTCACAACATTGGTCACATGTTAAAATAAAGGGACTCTGTATGGTTCTTTGGTAGTACAGATTATAAATTATATATATATAGAATACAAGACAAAATAATAACAGCTTGTTCTAAACAAAATATTTTTTGCATAGCTCCTATTATAATAATAAATATTATAAAACATTAACTGTTGGTCTTAAGAGAGGTAAAATTTTATACATATTGTCCCTAATTTGCTCGATCATGTATTTTTTATTGCTCTAATGTACCTAAAAATACTCACATATGACCACCATTGACATAACTATTGTATCTAAAAGTAGTAGAATATTCTTTATATTATAATAATGTTTATATAAATACCAAGAAGTTATTATTTAGCCCTGATATAGAAGGAAACCGCTAAATATAAGTATTTACGGGCAAGAAAGACAGACAGGGTATAATTTTCTATAATATATTAGACTAAATATAGCTTAACTACATAAAAGAAGATTTCTAAAGCAGGAAAATACGCACTGTTATGTTGAGCTGTGGAATATGGAAATAGAATTTACGGTACCTTCATTTTTGGCCAGACATGAACCGGAATGACGATGTTACCTGAATTAGAATGAATTGTGAATAACCGAGTTGAGACGTGGTACATTGAGCATAATTAAACACAACCCGAACAATAGTCAATAATGTTTTCTAACGCAAGTATGTAGGGTATCATTTTAGGGAACAGTCAAATCACCAGATTTATTATACCAATAAGTAATGTTTATATTAGGTTTTTAATGGTAACGGTTTTAGTCCTAAACAAATGATATCCTTTTATTATTATTTTCATAACATAAATTACGACTAGAGACTGAGGTTTAATAAAGAAAAGCTTTGACCATACTCGTCTACTTTTTGTAAAATAATGATGATTCATACTGAAAAAGTAGACAATATTTCTGTTTTTGTTTTCAGAGACCTCTGGAACATCGGATTTTCATGCATCCTGTTACAAGCCAACGACAATACGGTATACCCAATATCCAGAGCTTATTTATTAAATAATTATAAATATATATATATATATCTTAGATAGGTTTAGTAATATTGATAAAAGTAACAAACAAAAATGTTCCCTATATTGCTACTTGGCATGGTCCAATTTTCTATAACAAAAGTTCCAATTTCCAGACTCAACATATCACGTGACGTAACCCACTAGCGACATCACATCACTATAACCGGTTTTATGACATCACTAGTGCAAACTAAACGCGCACCGAAGACGAACGCACGCCTACATACAAACGCAAATGACAACACACCGCCGCTCACACTTACACGCATTTGAACTATACAAACGTACTGCTGGCAATATTACTCTTTACGAGGTTTGCGTTTTCTCTGACCGTCACCAGCGCCGTCTGTGTCCACTAAAGGAGCGGTCTGTAACAAAAAAATACTTTATCATTTACACCACGAATTCGATTCGAAATTCTATTGGTATGTAGGTTGTAGTAAATCATGTTATTGAGGTTGATCAAGTTTGCAAACAAGAGACCGAAACAATTATCGATAGGCCATACAAATAGACTATGGACATAATATGGACTATGGACAGAATGGATTGCAAACAAAAATATCATTCGGCCATACTGTATGATAATGTTATGTACCTTATTCAAACAAGGAAACAGAATGCTTCCTAGTGTTGCCATAAAGAACAGTTTATAAATAAAATATTATTCGTCGTGCTCTTGCCACTGCCGGCGTGGCGGTGACTGTGGCGTTTGGGGTCGAAACGCTTGGGTCATGGGGTCCGAGTGCACGTCTGCTTTTCAAAGATATAGCTAGACGGTTGGTCGATACTTCACGTGATCGATCCTGACTTGACTGTATACTTAGGAACCTTAATAATAAATATTGTATAATATAATATTTTTTTTATATTTTTAAATATATATTATGTTTTTTATGTATTTAAAAATGTAATTTATATGTGTTGTATTCAATAAAGGAAATAATAATATTGTAAATATTGCAAAATATTTCTCACTGCCGCTATGCGCCGCCGGCTGTAACTGAGGGCGCCGGCGCTTGTTTAGCATCGTCAACAATGTTTGCAACGCGTGTCTGAACCGAGTCAAAAGATCCATGATGCAGTGCACAAATTACAAATTATACTAACCATGTAGCCTCTGCGAGCGACCACATCACCGCTTGTGGATATTTTATCTCTATCTGTACCTCCTAAATAAACTCTAGTGCTAAATGTACACTCACATCATCCTCAGTAGGAGTAACGACTTCGGCATCAGCATCAGGCTCTGGTCCCTCGAGGTCAGCCTTGCTAGGCCTCTCCGAGTCCTCTCGCACGTCCTCCTCCACATCTGACTGGTGAGGATCGTCTTCTACAACTGCATCTGTCTTCTTCACATCAATGTCAGAATCCTGTAGAGGACAAGGTTTCTTAGGATTGTAAGGTGATATAATGATAAAATATCACGTTTAGGTACCCTGTGAGGTAGACAAAGATATAAATAGTGCCAAGTGCAACAAGAAAAACAGCTTGGACAAAAATATGGCTGGATGGAACTTAATAAAACTGTCTAACATAGTGACTCACATGTATGTATGTCTTATCTATACAAACAAATAAAATTGAAGTGTCTGTTTGTAACGTCAAAATAACAGCTTTTTACTAAATGCATATGAAAGTATATACGGTACATATAACAAAAAAACAACTTTTAAAAATTTTGTCTGTCTGTCTGTTTGTTCCGGGTAATCTCCGAAACGGCTGGACTGATTTTGACGGGATTTTCACTGGCAGATAGCTGATGTTATAAGGAATAACTTAGGCTATTTTTATTTTATAAAAATAATTAGGGTTCCGCGCAAAAAAAAAAAAACCCTTGAAATCCAATATGAGGTGTATTCTATGTCAAGTGTCTATGTCGAAGTACTTTAAATCTCTTTTTAAATTACACGCGGGTGAAACCGCGGGTCCCAGCTAGTGTATTATAAGAAGGAAGCTTTGGTTAAGCAGTTTTTTGTAATACTACGCTCCAGGCATGGTTTTGTATTACTATGCTCCACGCATGGTATAGAGTGGACTTTTCAGCAAAAAGGTTGACTGGTAGAGAATGCTTCATGGCATTAAGTCCTCCTTATGTATACTCAATGTACATAAAAGTTTAAATAATTATATAAAAACATGTGTTATTCTAATTAAATTGTAGATTTATTGATACTAGTGGTGCCCAGGTGTCGAAATTGTACCATAACTCTTTTTATATTTTTATTTGATATAATGTATTTGTAATGCATATTGTACATATATTTTAACTTTCTACACTCTTCCTCCATATGAACTTTGACTATGCCAAATCGCTCACCCGTGCGCGAAATGTGCTTAAAAGTGAGTGAAAAGGCATTTTCTTTACATATACTATATGAATAAATAATAATATAAATTGTAATAAATAATTAAGATGTTTAATTAAATTTTAACACTAATGAATTAATTATCGAAATTGATTTCTCAGTAATTTGTACGCCTTGTATGGCAGCACATACCGGAAACTTCACACAATTAATTAATAAAACAAAATTTGTATTTGCGGCAGAACATACTGGAAACTTCACATAATTAATTGGAAGACCAATTCATTTACCTATGTTTTCACAAATAAAGATTATTGTAATCTATTCAATGAAGTATTAATTGTATTATGTCGAATTGACAATCAATTTGATTGTATTTTTTGTGACTTGTGACGCATTCGTGTTTTGCTGTTATTAATAGGAGAACAATTGCTAATAATACCAAATTTTTATTCAAATTACTGTGTACTTGATATTTACATCAACATTATTATATTGTTTTTGGACATAGTATGCTAGTATCCCGACGGTATTACTTTTATATAGTGGTAATAAGCATGTTTATAATATTATTATAGGCATCATTAACATTACAATTACTTTTCATACATTAACGTTGTTTGCATTTTAATGTCATATTCAAGGTTATGCAGAGATGCGCTGGTGCCTATCCGATACCGTGTAAAGCAAACAAAAAAAAAAAAAATAGATGAACGAAACATTATTTTTATATACATTTTTATCGGTTTTTAGTTTCGCTATAAAAATGTTTGAAGGTGGGTGGTCTAGCCAAATGACTCGTGACTACTTCATGAAATGGTTTTTAGTCACATTGCCTATATTACACCGGGTCGTCACATGGTGCAGATACTAAATTAACACATTCTCAAATGTCAAATGCCATGTGATTCCCGCCCATTTCCCACCGCTAACGTTGGAAACGCTCGCGTTTGCCAACTGTATAGAATTAGATATAAGGAGACAGTAACTAACGATAGTATGGATGTTTGGACAACAGATTAAGGCGATATTTTCCTATAATTAATTATATTTAAGGAACTGGTTGGATGTTGGTGAAACACCAGCCTTGCCAGCCTAAAAATCCGCTAGATCAATATATGATGAATGAATGAATGATCATTATCTTGTTAGGCTCTATAGGACTTTTTGGGCGAAGCCTATACCCAGAAACAGATTGTAAGCATACATGTCGTAATTACGAAGATGCGGATTAAACTTAGTACTGAACTTACCGATTTAGGTCCACAGCACACGTAGCCGACTATGCCGACAATGATGAAGGTGCCTACGATGACCACGGCGTACACCCACGGGTTGTCGCTGGCGTATTTCAAGCCGCGGTCCAATACGGAATCCTGCGGGTGTTAGCGTTGCTACATACTAGCTTACTACATTTAGCTGCTACTTACGACAACAATAATACGGGTAGTACAATAATCAATATACTTAAATATATTAAAGGCAGTATAAGTTTTTGTTAGGGCCTTATTTTTAGGGTTCCGAACGTCCGAAGGAAAAAACGACCGGAACTTATTATAGGATCACTCGTGTGTCTGTCTGTCTGTCCATCTGTCACAGCCAATTTGCTTCTCTTTCATTAGTAAAATTATCAAGCCCATTCTAACTTGTGGGTTAAAATTGGAGGTGGTAGTCCTTGTAGGTCCTATATATGCCATATATTTATTAGACGACACTCACTCATTTCAGTATAAGCTTTCCTTCCTAGCGTATATTATACTACACCAGTTTTTTTTACCACGAAATACGATAAATCCAATTCCCAATCATAAACCCAAACTGACTGTATGGTTTTGTCGCAGACTAATACATCTCTGTGTCGTTGGGTCGTACTATAAGGCAGGCGATGTATGCTACGATCGATTGCAGGATGTGTTATGTTACTGTAGCATGTTACTAATACTTACAGACCATATGACTAACAACAAATCGGATCGTCGGTATCGGACCGCGTTAGCTCGTAGTATAAGGCAGGCAAAGTACATCTTTTATACGCACTAACGATGTCAGTAGTAGTATGAGGTTACTGTAGCAGTTACACAGCGTACCACTAACAACAAATGTATTTCACGATCAGTGTTGCGATGTACGTTACTGTAGCATGTTACGTTCACACAGTATGACTAGCTACAAATGTATTGGACCTCGTTAGCTCGTCGTATAAGGCAGGCGATGTATGCTACGATCGGTATGGAGACGTACACTCCGTACAGCGCCCACCAGCCCGGCTTGTAGTTCATCGCCCGCAACATGCGACCCCACAGTGTTTTCTATGCAGTTATTAATAATATAGATAAACTAATTTAGGCATGACATTTTTTATGTTCCCAAAATTCGTTGTGATTATTGCTCTTTACTAAGTAAATCATATCATTCATAACATTCATAATAATGTCAAAGACAATTTTGGTAAGTATACAAAATTATACACTTCAAATGCCATTCTTAAAAAATCAGTCAAGGCTTTGCACACCTATTCTTAAAATCAATTAACATATCCAAACGACATTGTTTAATTACATAGGGCTTCATATCGACGTCGCAAACATGAACTTACCGAGTCCCTGGATATCTTGGCACGTTTGGGCATGAAGGTGGACTGGGCCCACTCTTCGGCGACGGCCAGGCTATCAGTGATGATCAAGTTATCGAACAGCAGCATTGGAGACATCGACCATAACTCGAAGCCGACCGCGTGCTGAGTAAAACAGGAAAATAAAACAATTAACAAACTAGTCTCCGACAGTATCCTATCACTTTAGTCAGACTACAAGGACGCACCTCATGGTCTTAGCCATCATAATGCCGTCAAATACTCTTAAGTACTGAGATTGCGTTTTGACAGTTTCAACTCAATTTTGTTAAAATGTGAAAATACAAGAAATTACAAGAGTAACGCAATTAGTCTACCAGTTGGAACAATTCAGGCTTTTTGTGCCTGTGGATAACCATGAGGCCCCTAAGGGATAGAATGGCCTTCAATCTTAAGTCAGTAGCAACTTTTACTAATAATTAAAGGAATTTAACTAAGCATGGTATATATTGCGTAGCGTAGTAAGATCTGTAAGTAAAATTGGGTTGCACCCTTGTTTATAAAATATTCATATTACAACATTCTTACATTGTAAGCAAAACAAGGATAAAGTGACAAAGAAACCAGGGCTAAGTTCTTTTTAGCTTAATTAATGACATCAATAGCCAATGCTTACATGATTATGTAGGTACTTTATAAGATCTTTTAGTGAAATACTAATATTTCACTGATGTAGTGGTCGTAAGCGGCTGTCGCTCGTGATGGCGTGGGGTCGCTTCCAAGAGTTTGGAATTGGACCAGTGCTTGCATACTATTACACGGTGCCTTTATTATTACGTCATCAGCGAAATGTGGGTGTGTAAGCAGTATCCCTCTTATTCATAAAAGTATAAAGCATTGTTGAAACTTATTTTAGTTAAAATATGTGTTGTTATTGAAAGATTCATACGAAGAATAGAGACAAAACATAATTTGAGTGAAATAGGTTCATAGAGTTTTAACTCGTTACGAATAATATCTTACCTACCTAATATCTCTAGCTTTATCATCATAGCTATAGGCTGAAATAGCCGCATAAAGTTCACTGCTGGACACAGGCCTCCCCCAAAGATTGCCATAAAAACCGGTCCAGGTGTGTTGTCATACTTGCCGCGATTGGCGACTTGGCTTGACCCTTTTACGACACCCACGGGATGAGATGGGTTGGTGCTATTCGTAGCCGGCACCAAAGGCCATCTCTACCTTACTCATCGATAAATAAGAGCGGTTCAAGTATGATTATTGTATAAACTTACGATAGGCGTCATCCTGAAGGGCTGGTCGTCCTTGAAGTAGTCCGGGTTGGCTATGCGGCGCGGCGTCCACTTGCCCTTGTAGTTCGGGTTCGGGACCAGCGGAGCGCGCCAGACACCCTGCGAACAACATGCAGCTTATTAGAGACTCACTTCAAAAATAATACTTCATAATTTCAGCCCAAATACATCCACTGCTGGACAGAAGCCTCCCCCAAAGATTGCCATAACGACCGGTACGGGTTTGTGTTGTGAGCTCATTGGGGGGTATTTTCCATAATCGCCACGCTTGGCAGACGGGTTGGCGATCGCAGTTGAGTTATAAATATACTCGAAGGATGCTCCTGCCCATCCTCCAACTAATCCCACAGTCGCCCTTTTATGACACCCACGGGATGAGATGGGGTGGTGGTATTCTGAGCCGGCACCATAATAATACTTGTAATTAGCTATATAAAACTGCTCAAAACGTAACATAACATAAGTCGCGTTAGTGGAAGTATGTGTAGAAAATATTGTAGGTAAACTGTGAGCTCAGACAACAGATTATTCGGTGTGGTATCCGGATTAAGAATGTAGCAACATTATCTTCTTCTGTGGATTTTGTAAAAGGCGACTAAGGGACTCTTAACCAGAGAGATGGGCAACAGCGTCCCTTCTGTGGAACAGTATCCATTCTGCGCTCACCAACCCGCGTGCCAAGCGTGCCAGTAGGCAAATTCCCCTCAAAATAACGATACACTGCTGGTAGCCGATTGTTAATGAGGGAGGCGGCCTTTATTCGAAATGGAAATCCTTTGACTGAGATGAGCTCAAAGTCGTTATGCCATGAATCTATTATCGAGCTTCAGGTTAAGCAGCTGATGGCCCAGCTGATTCAGCATAGTTCAGTGCAGAATTGGCTAGACAGTGTAGGCGGCGAGTGTATCTGCGACAGTTGAGCGTTTAGCTAGATACAGGCTGTCGCGTCTTCCGCAGTCCTCATAACGACCGCCATTATAATAACTGTTTGAAATGTCACAATCTTGCAGAAAAGAGCATGTATAACGTAGATATCTGCATAGGGCAGTTCCTTTTTTGTGAGCTATTATATTATTAATTACGGTAAATATACAAAAATATAAGCAAGTTATTCATATACATTTAATTTAAAAACAAAGATATGAACATTTGAAAATGTATTTTTGATAAATCGTCAATATTGGGTGTACACATTTTATTAGAACAGCAAGTTTATTGTTATATTAAGATGTTGTCTGCACCAAAGGAATTACGGGATGCAAAATGATAACTGGGTTATGAAGGACAAAATCAACCAGTATCGGGGCCTCCTCCTGTGTCGTGGGTGCGTTTATAAACACATATTCCAAATACAATACACCCAGACCCAGAACAACTACCTGCAGATCGTACAAATATTTGCAGAAATCGAACCCACGACCCGGTGCGCAGCAGCCGTCTGTATCAGCCACTGCACCAACGTGCCGTCAAATATCGTCATATGCCATCAGTAATATCAAAGTATTCGAGAGTATTCATCAAGAGAACTTAAACAACAAACGTAGAGGAAACAACTGGATAGAATCAGATACACCAAGAAGAAAACAGAATTTTTGCGCTTGGCACTGTTTAAGAAAGAGCAATATTGAACTTCTGTGGTGGCCTGGCGACCTGAAACACAGGCTTCGGCCTAGCTTAGACACCAGTCTCCCAAAGTAAATTTGAATATTGTATTTTGTAGCAACTTTTCCATTATTGTGGTGAGAAAATAACTAGAAAATTACTTACATAGCAGCGCGTCACGTGCGTGCGTTTATTGTGTATAGTATCTATGTCACCGTGTGGTTTTCAACCAATAGACCTCCCTTTTCAATCTATGGGAGTCGTAAAATGCGACTAAGGGTTGATATCAACAGAGCATCCTCTGTCTCTCCCGTCCACGCAAGGATTCTGCTGCGTGGGCCTACAACAACATATCGCAGTCACTAATCTGCCTACCAAGCATGGTGGTTATGACAATATCCCCTATGATCACACATTGTGGTGATCAATGGAACACCCATGTTCAGCAATGGAATGTCCATATCGGCTGATTGTTTGTATCTACAATACAGTGTAAGATGTTCGAGCAGTATTACCTTGTAGTTAGGATTAGATATGGTTGGAGCTTTCCATTCTCCACATCCGGGGGCAGCAGAACAGGCGGGGTTATCAATGAGAGGTGCTTCCCATTCACCATCCATTTCCTCGTCCCAGTCTTCAGGTTTCTTCGCTTCAGGGTCTAAATCACAAAACATTATAGATTGGTATTAGGATATTGTTATAACCCAGTAATTGGGTCAGATGGAGTTCCATGTAAAATTTGATATTCAGTTGCATTTGGTTACACTGGAAGCTGAACTTCTAAAGACTACATGCGTAAGACAGTATGGGGCGGGCGCGCAAATTTGGGAGTCTGCGTGCTCATACCGAGCGATCCACGTGTGCGCAGCACAGTGCACAGCAACGCTTCGGGGGATCCTTTACAATCCTCCCCGAGAAGTGCCTGGGGGGGCGGCTTTTTTACAGCCCCCTTCCTTCGGACCACTTTACAGTCATCTCCTCCGAGATGTGCCTAAAGGCGTGGCACCAATGGACGGCTTTAGTGTGATCTTACGAGGATGATGATGACCGCTCCAGTGGTTTTAGCCGGTAGGAGTCCCTTAATCTTCCCTTCGCCCTTCCCCAGTGCGAAGGAAGTAGAAGTTCAAGTAGAATTATCACTAGAGACCTATAAAAATAAAGTACTATGGGGGCAGCGCGCAGATTGGGGAATCTGTGTATCTGGCTCATTACAGTCGCCACTACTCTGCTAGAGGGGGGTGAAGGCTTTACAGTCATCCACTCCGAGAACTGCCTACAGGCGTGGCACTACTGGCTCCGGTGTGTTTGTTCTCGAATTATTGGAATTCCTCGCCCCTCCTCGGTGCCAAAGATGACCACCCAGGTAGTTTTAGTGGGTATGAGTCTGGCATAGCCATCCGTCCTTCCCCACCAATGGTACAAATGTAAAAATGAGGTCTGTATAAATGAGGCCAGAGGAATATTGCTGGAAAGGAAGCGTGTAATGTGCATTCAAACCGTTTTTCATGTTTATGGGTTGGAGGAATATTGCTGGAAAGGAAGCGTGTAATGTGCATTCAAACTGATTTTCATGTTTATGGGTTGATAAAGAAGTTCTAGCCTTCTTAGCAACTCTAGCATACAAATGTTGGGGTTTAAAATTATTTACTCTGCTTTGTGTGGAGGATGCTATACACTTAGATGTACTGCATAGCCACTGCCATGACCGCACTGTACATACCTGGTATCATTTCAGGTTCATTATCCAGCCATCCATCGGGCTTTACTGCATTGGGATCAACAATTTGCGCAGGCGCATCTTCATCCCAATCTTCTGGCTTAGTGGCTGATGGGTCTACAATCTGAAAATAAATAAGTGTTATTATACCTAATGTTTTTACACCCGTGCAGAATACTATAACAGGATTGTAAGCAAAGACTCCTAATTAATAAGAACAATCACCTCAGTGGGCACACTGCCAGGTTCTGTTTGGTAAACAAATAATCTCACAGAAATATACTTTTGCATTTATTTGTCACTAAATGTAGAGTTGGCATTGCGGTTCAAGGTATCATACAAAAATGCATTGTAATCATGTTAATGTTACTAGAAAAAGTAAAAAAAAAACTAGTCTTTTTAGCCTTGCAAAGATCTGATGAGCATTTATTACTGTGGAGTCCTTACAGAACGTTGACAATAGTTTAAAAACAGAAAGATGCTAAAATGATAAATATAAACTTTTCATTAGACCTTGAAAGCTGCACTTGGCTGTTGCTGCTTAAAGTGCAATATAAAAAGATACAAATATTTTTATTCATATAAAACCATTTAGAGACACTCATGAATACAAGGCGATAGAAATGATTGCAGCTAGAGTAGTTTTAACATCTACAAGTTAGGAGAATATAAACCTATTTTTACCTTTTCCCTCTCATCCCAGTCCTCAGGCTTCGTATCATTAGGGTCATCGATCTCCTCTGGCGGGTTGACGGGCGGCGAGAAGTCTTCCAACAATGAACCAGCATTCACTTCCTTGCTGTCCACTAGAATGCTGAATGTGTTGTCAGGACGGATGATCAGTGTGTACAGATGAGGCTCCTTGTCTTTGTAGATGTCATCGAGGCGTTGACTGTAAGAAATGGAAAACACAATAATTGATATTATATTGTGTGAAACACCTTATTAATCATAAAGGTATTTTATAATTTAATACTATGCAGATTCCAAAATATTATATTTATAACTAGCTGGGACCCGCAGTTTCAACCGCGTTTAATTTAAATGATATTTAGAGTACGACGACATAGACACTTGACATAGAATATATATATATATTTATATATTGGATTTCAAGGGCTTTATTTTTTTGCGCGGATCCCTAGTTATTTTTTTAAAAGCAGCCTTAGTTATTCCTTATAACATCTGCTATCTGTCAGTGAAAGTCCCGACAAAATCGGTCCAGCCGTTTCGGAGATTATCCGGACCAAACAGACAGACCAAAAAAATAATAATATTAGTTTTGTGTACCGTATATGCTTTCATATGCATTTAGTAAAAAGCTTGCATAAATTACGAGAAATAAGCGTGTGGTGTCAAATCAGTGAACTGACGACCGAATACTGAAACGCCACTTAATATTAAGTCACGCTCTAACTATTTGAGCCACCCTATCGACAACGGGTTTCTCAAATAGTTAAGCGGGACTTATGAAAACTGAGCACGATGGATAGATGCAGCTTCTGCAGGGGTGAAAAAGAGTTGTGACTGCGACGCACTTGCTAGGCGTAGAGCGTATCACTTGGGAATAGCTTATCCTGTACCAGATGATCACGCGCAGTTCCATGCTGGCACAACAGCAGGGTATCCACAAGAACTCTTCGATGTGGCAGCAACGGAATAGAGGCCTAGGGTCAGCACAATAGATCCACATGGGTCGAGGTGCGTTCGGCGACATCTGAGCCCGACATATAGACGACAATAGATTAGATTAAGCGGGACTTAATATTAACTGGCGTTTCAGTATTCGGCCTTAAGTAGCATAATCGTTAACATAATTTTCTAAACCCAAACACACTCACGTAGGTTTCTTGCTATGCTTCTCCTCTATGGTTCCATTCTTGGGATTCTTATGTCTGAAGATGAAGTGGAGTTTGTTGTCATTGCCGCACTTGTCTGGTCCGAACATGATGGTGTAGGGGGTCTGGTCGTAGAACTTGCGGAGGTCGGCCTTTGTGTTCGTACCACGGGAGAGGAGTTTGATGTACGCCCCACCGCAGTTTTGACCTTCCTGGAAGTTTATTATACTGTTGAGCATGGGGAATGTGCAAATTGTGGCTTGTCAAGTTGGCAATCACTCATTGCATAAAGCCTGATATAAATGGAAAAATGTTCTAGAACACTTTTGAGCATTATCGTACGGTAATTGGGCTAGTAAGAATTATGTTATTTTATATTACAAGGCGTAGTGATTCTCGCCATTCAGCATGCGATATCGATAGACGTTACACGATTTTTAAGCCTTCAAGTATCTAACGCTTGAAGATATAAACTGGCGCCATGTAAATGAGGTTGAATGGGGGAAATAGATATTGAATTTTGAAGATTCCTTAGTGAGGCGTTTAGCGATTGGCTTCAAATGTTGGTTAAAAAGACTAGTTTGTTTATCGTGTAATTCCGAGCAGTACCTGAAAATGTGGGGTGTCTTCAAATTATACGAATCGCATCAATATGTTTTTTATACCTAAACGTTGACCCTCTCTAGGATTTTTCCTGTATTGTGTTTACAGACATAAATCTAACTTGCACAAACCCCCAGACCCGTAGTCCATACAATACAAATATTTGTTCCATGCGGGAATCGAACCTATGACCCCTAGCGCAGAAACCCAATCGCTTAGACATTGCGCCAACCGTGCCGTCGGCATTAGAAGAACTATTGCCTTTATGTTATTTATTTTATATCTCCATGAGTAGAATTCGTACATGCAATTTGACAAATTGTAAAAGACAGAGAAATTACGTATTTTTGGATTTAAATTATTATTTTTACAAAACAAAGAGAACATTGCACCTAAACGGATTTCAGTGAAACATTGAAAGTAATCCAACATACATAAAAGTTGACGATAGTGCTGCACTCGCGTAGGATGTGAATTATATCGTTTAGTATAAACAAACAAAATATTATTGATGCCAATGAAAGCTATTTTTAACGTTAACTGGATACATCATTTCCGAAAACAATTTTGGACAACGTCCAGGATACGTTTATCATAACATTGTATGTATATAGTGGCTCCTTTTTTCCCGTCCTTGGAGGGGCATGCCGGACTCCTACCTGCTAAAACCACCACAGCGGTCATCTTCGGCACCGAAGTCAGCCCCAGGTCCTCGTACGATCACACTAGAGCCGCCCATTAGTGAAACGCCTATATGCACATCTAGGGGATGACTGTAAGGCGGTCACCTCCTGTTGCGGAGGGGAGCGACTGTAAAAAAGCCGCACCCCAGGCACTTCTCGGGTGGATAGATTCCCGAAGCCTCGCTGTGGCGACGTGCTGTCGCACACTGCCGGCAGAGGGATCTTGCCCGATCCGATCGACCAGGTTCCGCCGCTCAGCAGCCTACGCAGGGCACTCCTCGAGCGTGAGATGTGCGGTATCCTGGGGTGCAATTCTCTTAGCTCAAACATCCATACATCCTTAAATACAGAATTAAAATAACGATGATAACCCAATTCGGTATTCGCTAAGACTGGTCCTCATGCCTTACCTTCTGTAGCGTGTCCTTGAATAGCTTCAATCATGTCTTAGCGAATACCAAATTGGTTTTACACCGTTATTTCGGTTCTGTATTAAAGGATGTATGGATGTTTGAATTGCACCCCTGATCACTTCCACGGTGGTGGCACTGTGCCGTGATCTCGTGTTCTATCCTATGCAGGTATGCACCAAAACAACCGTGAACGGTGAATAGCTACCTGTGTCAGGTGGTAGGTGACGCGCTCACTTCTTTTAAGCCAAGCTCCGAAGAGCGGCAGGACGGGCTCAACGACGCGCTTGGTCGCCACTTCTCGAGTGCGAGCCGCCGAGCCAGCCGCCTTAGCCTATCGAACGCCCCTGGAGGAGCGTGTCTGCTCATAAACCCACGCATCCGTCTCCGCCAGGATATCCGGGCGAAAAGCACGTTAAGACAGTTGCCGCTTCGTAGGATACTGTTCTGTATCCACGTGGTGTGGTGGCACCAGAGTCCTGATGTCTTCGTGTAACTAACGTAGATACTGTAGGTTGCTTCCACTCCCATATAGTAATTATGTAATGAATAAAAATAATTACCCCCCAGGTTGGATTCTGATTGGTTTGGTGCATTCTTTTTTACAAAATATCTTAGATAGCTGTATGTAATGTGATTTGTTATATATATGTTGTCCGAATAAATTATTATTAATGATTACATTTCAAGTCAGATTATAAGACTAGTAAAATTATGATTTGCTCTAGTGTGATCATACGAGGTCCTGGAGCCCCCCTCGGGTGCCGAAGATGGCCGCAGTGGTTTTAGGCGGTAGGATACCGACATGCCCCTTCGTCTTTCCCTGGGACGAAAGAAGTTCATTTAGAAATTCCACTGGGCCCAATAAAAAAGGAAAGTTATGATTTGCGCAGAGAGGTAATTAAACAGCGCCACTTCACTGAGGATCTCTTTATGTTTAGGTTGCCATATTTGGCTAGTGTCTCGTCGGGACGGTTCAATTGGCCGGGGCTGCTTCATTGAAATGAACTCTGAAATGTCTTCCATTAGTATGAAAATATACTTAAGCACGGAAAGGTGGTGGCAGGCGTCTTTTATTCTTTATAATGCCTTAGTGAATTACCCAATTTTACATTCAATATTTTACTTACTACCAGGGTACTACTAGCTTAGAGTAGAATTTTATTAGTGCTATATTGTGAAGTTTTAATCGGGATCGACATAGGTTCTTTCGGGACACGGCTTTCGATAATGGTGACATTCCCAATATATCGGATAGCAGTACTAATCATGATGTGAATAAAGAAAGGTAGAAGAAAGACACACTGATCCGTGACATATATTCTTTTCGATATTTTATGCATAGTTTATTCATATTATCATGACGTTGCATGGCTAAATGTGTGCACCACAGTGCATAACTGGCTTCAATTTGCTACAAATAATAAATAGGTGGGTGCAGTCCACGCCCATATATTATAATTCTAAGTAATATCTAAGTATAATTTCGTACATCCCATCAATATTTTTATCGTAGCTAAATCAAGCTAGTTGGCACCCACAGCTGGTGGTACCACAGTGGGTGCCGCGACAGAGCAACACATGAGAATTACGGTATCCATCGAATGGGAGTCTTCAGATTGTGCACCATGTTTGCTGACCGGGACACCAGGTCGCATTTAGGTTATTTATTACCAACGCGCCGCACCCACTGAGTGCAAGAACAGAATATATTTTGCCTGTAAAAACTACTTTTCGGCCAAAATATTTTTGATTGAATTCCATTTGTTTTAATTTTCTATGCTCTCTGCAATTGTTATGTAAGGCATATGACAGGGCGCATCATCATATGCCCGAATTGACCTGGACACTAGGCAGGTCTTACTGAACAATAGGCATAATTCAATGCCTGCAGAAAGGTACCTACCCAATAAAGATTAATATAACCAAATAAAGCCACTGCCTTTTGTAGTTTTAATTAGCTAATTACATTACAAGATTTTTATTAATATTCGACAAACATGTAGAAATATGAAGCAATAACGTCTGAATTTCAGTCTACGGCTTAGACTTACGAGCATGAATGCTTAGCCGATAAGCCAATTAGTGACTGAACTCAATATAGCTTATATCTATGAACACAAGTTTTAACCTGTCAGTGCTAATCGTTCTTGGCCTTATTTTATTTAAGTGAGAATAAATAAAAACGATTCGAGGTTTTGTTTTATATGAAAGTTGCCAGTATGTCTCCTGTGCCGTGGGTACAGTTTACAGACATAAATCTCACATACACTCAAACCTGGAACAAGTATCTGTAGGTCACACAAATATTTGTCCCGTGCGGGGACCAACCCCCCGAAACGTTGCACAGTAAGTCATAGGAGGAGGCAATGCGCCAAACCAGCCGTCAATACAGGCGAAGATATTAACTAATGTCTCTGGTTAATTTCCAAGGTATAGCAAGTGATAAAGTTATACTGTTAACTTTAGCTGAGGTGGATGATTGATAAGCAACAAGGTTAGCTAAATAATGGCTAGGATGTGTTGAAGACCCCCTAAAATACTAACTATAAAAATAAAGTAATATGAAGATGTTAGCTTGCCCTTAGGCAAAAATTTAGAGGGTTGGCACCGCACAATGATAACAAACATCTACAGACAAGACAGAAATTCTTTGTCTTTGAACAAAGCAAAATATATACATTTCTCTCAATTCATTCGTTTACTTGTGCAGGATGACAAGCATATTTTATTCCACTGTTTTTCTTTCATCATTCCCCACATATTTTCCTTCTAGCAATATTTTTATTTTTAATAGTACAATATACCTGCATAGTGACTTCATACTGGACAACAAGGGGCTTGTCCTTGAACTCAAATGGCCGGTTTAGTAATGTTGATATGGCGGCATGCTTAGCTTCGGTTGTTAACACAAGCCCCAAGTCATCTTTGAAGATCTTCCTGCTTGGGGCTTGGATCTGAAAACAATTAAATAGTAACTAACTGATAACTTAAATATAAACTGATGATGCCGGCTACGAATAGCATCAACTCATCTCATCCCATGGGTGTCGTAAAAGGCGACTATGGGATTACCGGAGGATGAGCAGCAGCGTCCTTTGAGTACATTAAAAACTCAACTGCGATCGCCAACCCGCCTGCCAAGCGTGGCGATTATGGCAAAACCCCCCAATGAGCACACAACACACCCATATTGGTTGTTGTGGTGGTGTTTGTGGGAGGCCTGTGTCCAGCAATGGACGTTATTCGGCCGAAATGATACTGATAAAGTTGATCACAAGAAGTTTAAGTATGTCTAGTTCAGTCAGTATTAAGATTATTATCAGCAAGAAATTTTATGATTATACACACAGGTAATGTTATGAAAAGTTTTTGCTATGGAAGGAATTTAGATAAGGTTGATTGAAGAGATTATCAACTATTATAATATGAGCCAACATATCTAGACAGTGTACTTTATTTAATTTTATTTGAGTCCTACAATCAGTACTGCTAAATTTTATCTTTCCACTATCATTCTTCAAGTTTTATCATGAAGATTGTAATGTGTTAGGACTTCTTGTAAGAGAAACAAATTGTATCTAGTATTCTTGCCATTTGGTTCTCCCCCTAGGATGGGTGCAATAAAAGGCAAGGAATGGTTTAGCAAGAAGATTGGCAGCAGCAACTTTTTGCATGCTACAAACAACAATCTGTCTGCCAAGCTGGTGATTACAACTACTAATTGGGAGACAAGAGAGTTCAGCAAATATTGACTTACTTAAACTATGTTTATTTATTTTATTAAAAATCAAATGAAGTGAACACAAATTGCATACTCTTTATTGTACACCAAAAAAATATTCACAGAAGTTTTGTATTAAGTAAAATTACAATAGGCAGCCTTATCTGCGATCTCTTCCAACAACCTTAGGATGGAAAACGGTAGATAGGAAGTAATTATGAGGAAGTCAGAGGTGTAACCATATATACTAACATAAATAAATATTATTATGTACTATACTAAATACATGAAAATTTAATAAATAATATCTATTTAAATCATATGAATACCTATGAATATATAAAAACAAAATAGTTTTAATGTAAAGAGCTAAAGCAAGTCAAAATGGAATAGTAGAATTTAAAGCAACAGATAATGATCCTTTACTAGTTTCTTAAAGGCTGACAATGACTGAGCATGTCTTATTAGTACTGGTAATGCATTCCACAAACAAGCTGCTTGAGTGGTAAATGATTTGTCGAAAAAAAAATGTGCATTGTAATTTTCAGCTTTAAGTTTTCTGATGACCTTAGGAATCACATATGAGAGTCACCAAGCAACTCAAAACGGTTTTTGAGGTATAAGGGAGTAGATGGATTAAACAGTACACTGTATAGAAGAGAGAGAATGTTAGATTTTACTAAATCATTTGACTTTACATTGCAACACTTCTAATGAGTTAGCTGCATAGAACTTCAAAATAATAGAAATTGTAGAGAAATATTAACATAATACACTTACCACCCATTTACCATCATACTTAGCAATATTCTCATCAACACCCTGTTTTTTAGCTTCAGATGTCACCCATTTCTTCTTGAATGAATTCTCATCATCAAAATGCTCAGCAAGGTAGACTTTTTCAGGATTTATTTGCGGGCTATGGTAGAGGTTGTCTTCTTCCACCGTCTATGAATATAAATCAACATTTACAATTTGAAGATTGTTAGTATTTAGTCAACTTCAGTAGGTATACCATGCCTATGCATAAAGGTTCGAAATTTTGCATGGCATATAAACTTGTCATTGTATTGTTATAAATTGTTCAGTAGAAATGATCAAAATGTATTGTAGGTTATGAACAAAGTAAAAGGAAACCTTGCAATATAATTCTGTATAGAACTAGATATGCACAGGGAATAATAATGATTGACTAGGCAGTGATCACTATGTTCCTTGGTTACTGGACCCACATTTGTTTCATTATCTCTAGACAATAAAGTGGGTCAGAGACAATCAACATATTCGGTTGAATCTATCCGTATTTTTTTGCAAGTAAGCATTGTAAATAATTCAGGTCATGCAAGTAATAACCTATAAGAACTAACCTCTACGGTGACTTCTTCGCCCCCATCGTCACTGTCGGCTTGCACCACACCCGCTGCACTTACTATCACAAGTAAGGCACCTAATAGGTATATTCTACGGCTAAATAATGCCATCTGAAAAATAAATGTTATGGTGACGGAACACGTCGGCTGACTAGAGGGACCTCGACAATATCTGAGAAGGTTTTCGACAGCACTCTGCCACGATAACTGGACTTAATTTAATTAAAAATATGTACTATTTTATGTAGCGTTCGGACACCGCAAGTCGGTGCAGTACAGCAATAGCCGGATAACGGAAATCCTCAATAAAGGGCGACCAAACACTATTATTTAATTAATTATATTAAAAATATATCTATTACCTTGAAATACATTTATTGCACTTATTGCTTTGTATGTTACAATTTATGGGATGCACAAAAATGAATTAAATTCCGTATTGAAAGGAATTTGATTTTCCTGAAGATTTCCAACCAATCAAAAACAAACAGTTGTCAAGGTAGCGATCGAGAATTTTCCGAAGCGTTCATTTTTATCAGTAGAGTAATAATTATTTTATTTATGTTAACAAGATATGTATATACGTATGGTATATATTCGGAAATACAATCTATAGTATATTACATAAATGTTTTAATATGTAACATCATGTAAATATTATAAAATTTGGTGTCCATTATAGTGAAGGTTTTCATTGCTTCGAAGGAAAAAGAAAAAAGAATCGTTGCTATTACCCAACTAAATTATGTAGGTAGCACGTCCAACGTCACTTTATACGATCTCTCTGTTGCCCTTATGGCTGTACAGATAATTTGTTCTTTGCTCTAAGCTCTAATCAGCCGTAAATTGATGACAGTTGTCAGCATCGTTGATCGTACCGGGCGGTTGAGCTTTAGTCTGGTTTAGTTTATGTATATTTTTCGTTAGTGTGTTCGTGTCTCGTTGAAAATCTAGTATTTCCTTGAATGTGATGTATCAAAACATCTTTTGTATATTTGTTACTGTAACTTTAAGTAATTCCTCGTGAAGCATTTGTGTGGCGACTGTGTTCTCACGAACCCTTGTAAATATTGTGTAAGTATTGTTCACGCATGTAAATAAATAACAAAAGTAACATAGTCCGATCTTGATAAATATTTTGTTTATTATTATACATTTGTTTTTGTCAGCCGTAATCTAAGCATATCTTTATTTTTACAATTGTACAATTTTGTTCAATATATTCATTAATCGTTTACAATATTATTGATCCTTGGTGACACCAATTAGGTATTAAAATTATTATCTTTTTGCGGTTTGTTATCATTTAACAGATAAAGGTGTTACATATCGTTTTCATTAGAATATTACTAAGAAATATTAATTACTAGTTTTGATAGTATCATTGTAATATTATTAGAATATTACAGTTGCAATTTTACTTAGAGTGACACAACTGCATAGTTGGCTTGCATAATCATATTAAAATAATACAAAGCCCTGTTGCATGAAATATTTTTATTTTTTCAGCATTATGAGTGTTTCAAGGCGCCAATTATTGCGCCTTTTGAGGCTCCGTAACCTTCTAATGTTAACTCTAATAGTAATATTGTTGTACATAATGAAATTGCTAACTAATTTGGATGCCAGTAATCAGTATGCAAATCAAGCATTGGAAGTTTTAAAAGCACCACAACATTTTCTCCAAAAGCGGGATTATTTTGTGCCAGCTACTTTAAAGGTGAGTTATAATTCTGTTTATGTCTGATATGAAACTCTTTTGTAATATTTTTATTGTGATATCTACATCTGCAACTGCAAATATCCTACACCCTGTTTCTAGTTTTCTGTATCTTTTGGTAATATTGTAAAAAAATATAATTTCAAATTAGTTTTGTGTGTATTTTGTGATATTATTTATTTATTAGTGTATTATAATATGTTTTTGTTTATTAGTGTATTATATTATGTAGTAGTCTCTGCAGCAGTCCCACATTGACTATCAGTACATAGACATGTTGAAGTGCTTATACAGAAACTCCACCATGTTGGTGTATGTAATCAGCATGAATAGAGTATGGGGGCATTTTCATTGTGGAGAGGTGCGAGACAGGGGGACCTAATTGCCTCGAAACTGTTCACTGCTGCAATGGAGGATGCATTCAAGCTACTAGAGTAAAAAGGGTTTGGCATTAACATCAATGATGAGTATATGACTCACTTTCTATTTGCTGATGGTATCGTAGTCATGGCAGAATCGCTGCAAGAGCTCAGCTCAATGCTCGATGATCTTAACAGAGTTTCCCAACAGGTTGGCCTTAAAGTGAACATGGGCAAGACGAAAGTCATTTCATATGCCCATGACGTGTCTATCCCATATCTGTTGGGAGCTCTTTTCTCGAAGTTGTTGATGGATACGTCTACCTGGGACGAACTGTTCAGTTAGGTAGGTCCAACTTCGAGAAAGAGATCAACCGTCGAATCCGACTCGGCTGGGCAGCGTTTGGGAAAGTACGCAACATCTTTTCGTCAACAATACTGCAGCCGTGTAGAACTGATGGCCTATGGGGCAAAAAGGTTCTCGAGTGGAGACAGCGCACTGGAAAACGCAGCGTGGGACGACCACCAACGAGGTGGACATACGACCTAGTAAAGGTCGCTGGGAGTCGTTGGATGAGGGCGGCATGTAACCGCTCGTTGTGGAAATCTACTGGACAGGCTTTTGTTCAGCAGTGGACGTCCTGTAGCTGATATGATGATGATGATGCTGATGATACGTGTACGGTGTCTATTCTATAGGTTGTGTAGTAAGTACTTGTAGTTCATTTGCTAATTTGCCTACATTTTCGTGCCAGACGGACATGTCTGGGGGAGGACCCAAATGTATAAATTCAAGCGACATTCTAGTTTTATGAATTAAATTCATCGGCTACAACGCGGTTGTCTGATTGCGCACAGCTGTTTTATACCGGCGGCGGCGTTCACAAAATATTATCGTCGTAAATACGCGGTCATGGCACACTACGGTGTTGGTCGGTGATGGGCTCTAGTGGGCACTGTAACACGGTTTCATATTAATTTATACAAACAATACTTTTTTGCATGTGCCGATACGGGTACGCTCAGGGTATGCCACGGTGTAATGGACGGTCTCCTTTAAGCTTATCATCATTTAGGCCGAATGAAGTCCACTGCTGGACACAGGCCTCCCCCAAAAATTACCACAACGACCGATATGGGTGTGTTGTGTGCTCATTGCTCATTGCACAAGACCACCTCGTCTTGCCATAATCGCCTCACTTGGCAGATGGGTTGGCGATCGCAGTTGGGCTGCTAATGTACTCGAAGGACGCTGCTGCCCATCCTCCGGGTAACCCCTCAGTCGACTTTTACGACACCCACGGGATGAAATGGGGTGGTGGCATTCTAAGCCGGCACCATATGGCAAACTTATGTTTAGTAATTATTATGAATAATTAAAGCAAATAAATTTACCAAAATTGGTGGCAATTTGATTTGTTTCCAAGTTTTTTGATGGTTAAAAGTCGTTACATTCATAATTTCAGTATTAATTATGAGTACTAGTATTATGGGCTTGACAAGTTTTCTAATTCCAGAAAATTGACTGGCACAACTACCAGCTGATAAACCACGAGAAAAAACGCACTGGTAGGTATTATACAACTGATTAAAACACAGTAAAAATATATCAGTCACACAAATTATATTTTATTCCTAGAAAAGGGGGGAAGTAGGAGGCGACATAGGGCTCCGCGACGTCGGTGAGGTGGGCATCCCCATCGGCGAGGGCGGAAAAGCGGTCGGGTATTGAGTGAATTAGACAGCGCGAGTCTCTTGTAATGTATCGTTATTTTGTCGTCCGGGTCGACCAGAGCGTGCCTAGGGTGGCGTATTCTGCTAATACGGGGGGAGGATATCACTTAAGTTTTTGTTTATATTGTTTCGACTTGCGTTTGATCACTATCTCATCCGATGTTAAGCGGCGACGAGGTCGACGATGGTGCGCGCTTGCCTAGAAGGAGGCTATTCACTCGTGACTTGAAGAGAAACACAAAACTGGCAATGAGCTTCACTCCTTAGCGGTTCGCACTGCAAACGTGGAAGCAAAACGAAACTGATCCATCCATTCAAATAATGTTAGCTTGCTTTTTCTTCAACGCCCAATTTCGTATTGCTGTTGTTAAACCGGAGCAGGGCAGACATGATTTGGGGTCTGACGTATTATATTTACATTTCTATAATAACTTACAGATACTAGACTAACTAAGCACTAATCTCAACTGTTAGCGCATGCTAAGCAAGCAGAGTGATGTTTCTTTTGTTTTTTCATCTTTAGCCCCATTCTGAGATCGTATTAGGCGCAGGCCACATAGAAGACACATCGGCCGAGGGTCCTCACCTCGTGGCGGAGCGCGACTAGAGATGGGGTGGGTTTCGGCATTTTGCACACAGACTCACTGACGACCACAGCGAGTAAGACGTGGGGATCCCAAGAACCGTCCACAACCAAGTTGCGATGAAGTGTCGTGCCCTCGCTCCTTCTCCTTTTTATGTTTTGCATCGCAACGCTTCTATAAATATTGTATGAAATTACATTAAAGGTGCGCCGCGTCTTCGCCTCGTCTTCCCTTGACATCTCTTCTGTGTGGCCTGCACCTTAGTTGTCTTACTATAAATACATATTAAACTATGGATTAATTGCATACAAACGTTTTAAAAAACAAAACAACAACAAATGGACTAATGGATATTGAAGTGGGACTAACAAGGACCATTGTATAAGTGTTAAGTTTATAGTAAACTTGTACATATTGTTTTATTTTAAACAGGGTTGGGTGAACAAGGATTTCCAGCATATTTACCCAAAAAAGATGCTGAGTTAGAAAAAGAAGTGTATGCAGAAAATGGATTTAATGGTGCACTAAGTGATCAAATACCGCTGAATCGTTCTCTACCCGATATTCGGTACCATACATGTGAAAAAAAGCTTTACATTGCGTCTTTGCCAACTGTCAGCGTTGTGGTGCCTTTCCACAACGAGCATTGGAGTACACTGCTTAGGACTGCCTTCAGTGTGTTGCTTAGATCACCCGATACTCTTATAAAGGAAGTGTTTCTAGTCGACGATGCAAGTACCAAAGGTAAGACTAGTCAATATTGTTTTTAAATATACTTACCTATGTTTAAATTTGCGTCTATAATTGTGCTCTTTTTTATTTTGTGTAACAAAAAAGATAACATTTTTACACCAGTAGATAACGCTAGCTTCCTGCCCGTTTTCCGGTGTTACGTTCCATGGTGAAATTATTTAATTTGTGCGGGTGGAGTTTCATGCATATTTACAGTAAATGCAATTATAGTTTTAAAAAAACGAATAATAAGGCGCTTTTAATGAAAAATATAAAGGTTTCAGTGTGGTGGTACCTTAGAACAGCACCAACCCCAACTCATCTCATTGCTCATTGGTGTCGTAAGAGGCGGATTAGCTGCGAGGATAGGCAGGAGCGTCGTTCGATTATAGTAGTTGCTGGGGAGTTTTGTGCGCCGTTTCTTCTCCCCAGATTAACCACTAGGAAGCGGTGAAGGGCGGGCTAATATGGGTGCTGTCTTATGTTGACGTTCAAAAAGAACTTTAGTCTATTTTGAATAAACGCTATTTCATTTCATATATTTAGAAATCAATTGCGATCGCCAACCCGCCTGCCAAGCGTGGATTATGGCAAAACCCTCAATGAGCACACAACACAAACCCAGACCTGGCCTGTGTCCCGCAGTGGAAGTTTTTCGGCTGAAACGATGGTGACGATTACCTGAGAAGCACAAAATTATTTTATAATGTAAAATAAAGGCGTGGTGTGCTCGCTCCTTATAATCTCATAATTAACCTACCTTTACGCCGTATGGTGCCGGCTCAGAATACCACCACCCCATCTCCTCCCGTGGGTGTCGTAAAAGTCGACTAAGGGATTAGCCGGAGGATGGGTAGTAGCGTCCTTCCAGTACATTAACAACTCAACTGCGATCGCCAACCCGTCTGCCAAGCGTGGTGATTATGGCAAAAACCCCCAATGAGCCCACAACACACCTGTATCGGTCATTGTGGTGAACTTTGCGGGAGGCCTGTGTCCAGCAGTGGACTTATTGGGCCGAAATGATGATGATGAACCTACCTTTAATATCGAGCACGCCACGCTTATATTTTACATGAAAAAATAATTGTGTGCTTTTAAGTTCATATTTCATTAAAATTTATATTACTTTAAAATTGTAATCTTTTTGTTTTAAACCAAAATTAACCCTAAATAGGACCGTGTTGCTCCGGTTACGAATAGGGCTACCCCATATCATCCCGTGGGTGTCGAAGAAGGTGAGTTAACGGCCGAAATTAACAATAACCATTCTAATACAAAATCTTTGCAGTTGGGTTTGAGAATTTGTGTTTTTTTGTGTTAAATGTGATTTAAACAGAATTTGATTTGATTGAAACAGATCAAGTTCATTAGATTGCTTATTAATTTTGTCCTCATGGGAGTTTGGAACTTGGTGCGTAACAGTAAGCACCTTGGGTTCCCCGCAGGTGGCGGATATACTACCAACATTAGCATAGGCAAGGAGGGTTGGCGTCAGGCAGGTAGCCAACTGTAAAACCCGTGTGTCAAAACCTGTCAATGTGACAAAAAATTGCGCCGATCTCAAGTAACATGGGACCAGGGCAGGAAGAAGATTACATTAGATACATGCGTGGTACTCGTGTATTATCATTACATGTAATGTAATAAGTTGCGCATTATCTTTCTATGTTATTAATTTATTATGTGACATATTTTTATTCAAACAACTTCACTCATTAATATATCTTAACGAAACCGCTGCTGCCCGTCCTCTTGATATGAACCCTTAGTCTCCTTTCACGACACCCGTAGGTGGCGAGGGGTGGTCTATTCTTTGCCGGGAACCACATGGACAGACGTACAGAACGTAGGTTCCACTTTTTTTAATACAATTTGGTGACGAGACCAGGAAGTCATTCGCCCGGTGGTAAGCGACATGCCTGTCCATAACAATTAGAATGCTACCCAGGGCTAGTCCTGCGAGGCAGCACACTGCGCTCATCATCTCGACACGTAAAGTTAACACAGCAATGGCACTGTATCTTAAGGGCTATACATTGCCCAATGATCTTGATAGTTTGGCCTCTGTACTAGTATCGTTACTTTACCGCCAACTACCGATAAACGACCTCACTACAACAAAATGATCTAAAGATTAGGCAAAAACACAGATGTGTCGCAGTGATGTCATTATTTTGCCTATTTTTTATTCGCTCTGTGAGATATACTGATACATTTTTTTATAATAAAATAGTTCAAACTCAACCTCTCAAACTCAAATTTTTTATTTCATGTAGGCCCTAATAGGCTCTTACGAAAAGTCAAGCTAAGTGCACGGTTCGGAAAAGTCGGTCCTATGGAGAAGAGCCGGCAAGAAACTCCATGGATATACTCTTTTCAAAAAAAGTTATACTACATTTTTGTTATTACATGGTAATAAGCTAGGTATGTGCGAACAAAGGAGACTAATTAAATGTAAAATACACACAATAACAAAACAGACAATTGCCTCTAACACAATAGAAAACTGATAACAATTAATGTATCACTAATAAAGTCGACGAAGTTCACACATTTACAAAATGTAGAAGAAACTAAATTATATAAAATGAAAGGCATTTTATACGCCAGAGCTTTGAATGTCATATTGAATATGTCAGTAAAAAAAAATTTATATGTCCAAGTATATAGACAATATATATCAAAAGCTAATATATTCGAAAAATAATTACTATCACTATACAATTTTGATTTGTTATTAGATAAATCCATATTTCATCAATAAGGTTCCAGGGAAGCCACGTGTGCAGAAAGAATCAATACCAGACATCTCTGTCGTCAACATAGTCATTAGCCCTATAATAAGCTTTTTTAATTAGGATCTGTTTAATATGGGCTTTAAACTTTCCCTCAGTAAGGTCTGTAACAGATTTGGGCAGCTTATTATAAAAGCGAACACAATTTCCAAGGAATGACTTATTTGTTTTAGCTAATCTAAATTTGGGCACTACAATTTTATGTTTATGTCGTGTATTTATATTGTGAAAATCGCTTTTTATATAAAACTTATGCAGATTTTTACGGACGTATAAAATATTTTCAAAGATATAGAGTGACGACAATGTAAGTATATTGATATCTTTAAACAAAGTTCTAAGAGACTCGCGAGGACCCATATTATATATTGCGCGGATTGCCCTTTTTTGTAGAATAAAAATTGAATCTACGTCGGCTGCCGATCCCCACAACAGAATACCATAAGACATAATGCTGTGAAAATATGCAAAGTAAACTAACCTGGCCGTAGCTTCATCAGTCAGCTGTCTAATTTTACGAACTGCATATGCTGCAGAGCTGAGCCTACCCGATATAGCTTTAATGTGGGCACTCCACTGTAATTTCGAGTCGATAGTTATACCTAGAAATACGGTTTCATCAACAGTTACAAGTTGGTTGCCATCAAGAACTAGTTTTAATCCCAATTGGGGTGCATTAGGTAAAGAGAACTTTAAACATTTAGTTTTATTAGCATTAAGTAACAGGTTGTTAGCTGCAAACCAACTGGAGAGGACAGTTAGGCTCTCGTTTACATGAATAACATTACTATCTTTTTTACTGATTTTAAATATTAGGGACGTGTCGTCAGCGAATAAAATCACATCCGATAACTTGGTCATCATATATGGAAGATCATTTATATAAGCTAGAAACAAGAATGGGCCGAGTATTGACCCCTGGGGCACGCCCATTTTAACCGTAGAACCCAAAGAGGTAGCCCCATCTATATCTACTTTTTGCAATCTTAAAGATAAATAAGAATAAACAAGATCAGCAGCTCTTCCACGAATTCCGTAGTGGCGTAATTTACAGAGCAGCGTATTGTGGTCAACGCAGTCAAACGCCTTGGAGAGGTCACAAAAAATGCCAATAGCATCTTGAGAACCCTCCCAGGATTCGAGAATTTGCGTCACTAGTTTTACTCCTGCATCCGTAGTTGACCTACCTTTCGTGAATCCAAACTGTCGGCTATGTAAAATCCCGTTAAAATTAAAATGTAACATCATTTGATCAAGAATATTTTACTCAATGATGGGAGAACAGAAATAGGTCTATAATTTGATGGATTATTCTTGCATCCCGATTTGAAGATTGGTATTATTTTGCTATGTTTCATCAAATCGGGGAAAGTTCCACTATCTAAACATTGGTTAAAAATACCTGCAAGTGCAGGGGCGATGGTATCAATTATAGTTCCAAGTAGTTTAACAGACAAACCCCATAAGTCTTCTGTGTTTTTAATGGTAAGACTTTTAAATGCTTTTATAATTGAACTAGTTGAAATGTACTTAAATTCAAAAGTAGGTATGTCTTTACAAAAGTTCTGTTTAAGTAGAGATTCAGCCAGTACAGAGGATGAGGAAAGGGCACTCGTAGTATCTATCGGTATATTCGTAAAAGAGTTTTCTAATGTCTTAGCGACCTCGAGCTTATCTGAGATAATTCTGTCATCAATTTTTAAAGATAGTTCGCTATCCCGTTTTTTTGTATTGCCAGTTTCTTTGTTGATTACCTGCCACACTGCTTTAATTTTATTGCCCGAAGTACTAATTTTGTTGCTAATTAACATTGATTTAGCTTGCATACATACTCTCTTAAATATCTTGGAATAATTTCTTACATGATTATGGACAGCTTGATCAGACGTTAATGATTTTTCATAATATAAACTATAAAGAACATCCCTACTTTTTCTAATGCCTTTAGTAGCCCATTCATTAAATTTAGATCTATTAGTTAGTCTGATTTTCTTAACTGGACACGCTTTATTAAATTCCTGGCATATCACAGCAAATAAAGTAGAGTAATTTCTGTTGGGATTTTTTTAACTAAAACGAGAGTTTAAAAGTTTACTACAAATACTGGTGTGTAAATTTTGTAATTTATTTTTAGTTAATGGTCTTAATTCAATATTTTTATCAGATTTGAGCTTCCTGTTACATTCGAAGCTAACTAGTTGACCTGTATGGTCAGATCTGACACCACTAATTAAACGAGAATCTTTAATCAGTTTGTGTAAACATTGTCTATGCATGAGGCTGATGTGACAGTGGTCCTAGTTCCACCATTTCGGCCGAACAAAGTCCACTGCTGGACAAAGGCCTCCCTCAAAGATCACCACAACGACCGACATCGGTATGTTGTATGCCCATTGGGGGGTTTTGCCATAATCACCACGCTTGGCAGGCGGGTTGGCGATCGCAGTTGAGCTGTTAATGTATTCGAAGGGCGCTGCAGCCCATCCTCCGACTAATCCCTTAGTCGCCTTTTACGACACCCACGGGATGAGATGGGTTGGTGCTATTCGTAGCCGGCACCACACGGTAATGGTCCTAGTTGCTTTATTAAAAATATAATTCAAATTGTAACACTTAAATAAAGAGACCAGCCTGCACTTTTCTACTGAATCTATTAAAGGTCAATGTTTATGTCACCACATAGGAAAATTTGATTGTTATTTTTAAAGAGTTTTTTTAGTATAACTTCCATTGTAACTAAGAATAACGAAAAGTTTGACAGAGGTGGTCTATATACACATAAAAAGGTATAACCTTCTATTTCTGCACATGCTACCTCACATAAGCGATCAACCGAGCACGAAGTGATGTCCTTTCTTTCTTTATGGAGCAAATTATTACTACATAAGATCAAAGTACCACCACCCTCCGCTGATAATCGGTTGAATGCACTGGCAACAGCAAAATTATTTATGTTAAAAAGCATTTTGTCTGGCTTAAGCCATGTTTCACAGTTACATGATAAGTTTCACCAGTTATGTTATTTAGCACTGAGTGTTCTTCATATCGGCCATTTATACGTCCACTACTGAACAAAGGCCTCCCCCATAGATTTTCACAACTGTGTCATCATTTTGGGGGGTATTTGCCAATACTCACCACGCTTGGCAGGCGGGTCGGTGAGCGCAGTATGGCTACCGTTTCACAGAACGGACGCTGCTGCCCATCCCTCCGGTTTAGATTCCCTTATGTTATGATATTATAAATAATACATTTTCAAGGTGTGATGATGATTAGGTAAATGCTTACCGGATCTCAGTAACGGAACTAGTTAGGATGCAACGGGCTGCAATAGTTAGCTTTCAACCTTTTTTTACGTAGTACCGACAAACGAAATACTAAAGTAAAAGTGAAAATAAACAGCTTAGGAATAATGTAAGTACTAAGCATATTTTTTTACAGCTCGGGCACGTTTCGCTTTTCATTTATGTTTATAATTATTGTCAGGCTTATTCTATGATAAGTTCAAAACTCAAAACGAAACTATAAACTCCTTTAAATATATTTACAAAATTAATTTCTATATAATAAAACAATTTTTAAACGGATTAGATCGCGTATATTATAGATTTTGTTTTTCCTGACGTTTCGAATACTTTGCAGCATTCGTGGTCGCAGGATGACTAAGGTGACAGGCGTCGTTACAGATTTTTTTAAAAGTTATTTTATTTTATCTACCGTACAATTTTAATCAAAAAATTAGTTTCGATGCACGCAGTAATCACTCACAGTGTCTTGATGTTTTTTAGTGCGGTATGTTGTTTGGGACTTTATTATTTTAATAACTGGATTCCAAACAGGTGGTACCTGCCAACCAACCTCTATTAAAATTATATAAAATCTATAATATACGCGATCTAATCCGTTTAAAAATTGTTTTATTATAATGTGTAATAATCGCGAAAACCTAAGACTATTAATTTCTATATTTATTTTACGAAATTGTTTTTGGATTGCTTTTCTAAAAAATAACGCACGTACAGTCCACCCGCCATAATAGTCGTCAAGACACTTTCAGTATATATAAATGTACTCTGTACATCAGCAATACATCAGTGTCTTGAACACTGATGTATTGCGTTCCGAGCACGCGCCACAGGCGTTGCTTGTAACATTTCAGGGTATTCTTTATTATTCAATAAATATTAAAAGTAATGAGAAAATAATCTATACGAATTGTTACAGACGTTATTCCGCTTTTTTTGGTGTAAAATTCATGCCTAACTATTGAGCCGTTATAGAGAGAAAATTCAATTTAGTTAAAAAATTGCCCATTTACTTTTTCATTTTTCCAACATTTGGGCTAATTTATTCATAATTATAAAGAATATACCTTTTTTGTAATGACCTTAAGTATAACGTATATTTTTACATACCCAGTGCACAAAAGGATTAGTCAACAAAATCCTTTAAACTTACGCTATTTTTGCGATTTGATTTGATTTTGTAATCCCTTAAACACTACTGCTTGGCGGCAGAATATACGGTCTTACTAACCATGCCGGACTCTTGCTATTAAAGACCTTTTTTTTATTGATGTCCTGTGATGATGTTCCTTCACCCCGGGGAAGGGCGAAGGGGTGTGCCGGACTCCTACCGGCTAAAACCACTGGAGCGGTCATCTTCGGCACCGAAGGGCGGCTCCAGGTCCCCGTAAGATCACACTAGAGCCGCCCCCATTGGTCCCACGCCTTTATGCACATCTCGGAGGGGTGCAATTAAAGACCTACCAGTAAAATGACGTATTTGACATCATATTATCATGGCGATTGTTATTGTATAGTTATTGTATTACATGGTGATGATTTATTGTTTGTACACAGTTTTTTTTAGCCGGTAAAATACCTATTGTTCAGTTTCATAGTTTGGTTAATTGTTAAAAATAAAATTAGATTCGAGCATTCAATCTTGATAATCTTTATTGAACTATAGTAGTCGCGTGGAAAGGGATCGCTTGGTGTGAGCACGTAGACTCCCCAATATGCGCACCCGCGACCCCCGAGGCCCCCATCATGTAATAACGGCAGGGGGCTCAGGCGTGTTGGACTTGGGAGCCGGGACGGTTGTTGCCCCGGCGCCGTTTCGTCCTTCTCCGTGCGGGATCGGCCCTCTCCCGATCCCGCTCTGCAGTCTCCTTCTGCAGCATGACACTCTTGCAGTAGCAGACCACTGCACTCCAATTTTCATGTTCTGCCAACATAGCCGACACTACTGCCGGCAGAGAGAGATCTTGCCCGATCCGCCGTTCGACTATATCGGCTCCTACCCAGTATATGTACACACGGCTACACATCAAGGTACACAAAACCAGTATAAGCTGTACTCGAATTGTGTAGGCTTTCGGTATTATGAGAGATCAGGGTAAACTGGTTTTGTATAGCTTAATGTGTTAACTTACAAAAATTGTTCTCACGACTTTTCGGTCGCACGTCTAGTCAGTCTTAATCTTTGAGCTGTCGTTTCAATTTATTGAAAAAAATGAGTCTTGCAAAGGATTATTAAAAAGCGGGGTGGTGGTGGTGGTGGTGGAGTAAGTGGGTCTAACACGCAGAGATTCTTTCACTGACCAGGAGACTTTTTAATAGCTGCACTATGAAACACAGTCACGGATTGTCTCCGAGGTTGTATTCTGTGATTGTTTTATAAGATGGAGGTTACAACGATAAGG
Organism: Diloba caeruleocephala; assembly: GCA_947459985.1. NCBI lineage: Eukaryota > Metazoa > Arthropoda > Insecta > Lepidoptera > Noctuidae > Diloba > Diloba caeruleocephala. The sequence goes on from OX381609.1 coordinate 5,407,476, forward strand.
TCTATTGCAGTACGTGTTATATGGACTGACGACTTGGAATAAACAGAAACAACGGCGTCTACCTTTTCCAATTTCAATATTTATTACAAGGCCAAGATGTAAATAATAAAAAAATGAAATGTTATTTCATAAAGCATATAATGTTTGTTCGTTTTCGCGCTTGACTAGTTTAATATGGACATTTACGTTATTAGCTCCGCGCTATTGTTAGCATGCTAATTACGCCGGTTTTTGCGTTCAAATAGGTATAGGTTGCTTGTTTATCTAGAATGTTTTCATTACTAGCGGATGCGAAGGACATAACTGCATTTATTATGCCGTTACACCTGTAACTAAAGGTTAATAGAACATGTTTTTTTGGGTTCCGAACGTCCGAAGGAAAAAACGGCGGATCCCTGATAGGATCACTCGTGTGTCTGTCTGTCACAGCCAATTTTCTCCGAATTTACAGGACCGATTAAATAAAAAATTTGGTACACGTTTAGATGTCTGCGACCCAAACACCGTTAATAGATAAATTTTTAATATGAATATAAAGTGACCCCACTTTTGGGGGGCAATATAGAAAATTAGAGTATAGTTTTGTAAACTGTACCGTGTACCATATGAAATGGACGGGTTTACTATAAGGGTATTAAATGTCTTTATTTTATCATTTTAAAATATATAGTTTTAAAATTATTTAAGAAAATAGATGAAAATTTACCTCCTTTGCGCTCACTTGCCAAGCGTGGTGAGTACTGGCTATATTCTTCCCAAAATACAGACACGCGGGGCATGTATTCGGTCGCTATGACGAGGCCGTTGTTCAGCAGTGGACGTATTTTGGCTAATATGATGATGATGATGATATTCTAAGTTATCATGTCATCTGTGACGGTATTGTCCAAGATTTTTATTTAAACCACAGAGTTTTTGCCGATGTTGTTTCTTATAGATATTTGAAATGGCTATAGAAATGGCAACAATAAATGTTTTGATTTCAATAATTGTTATTTTCTTTTTTTTCTTAATTGTGGCTGTCATTGATTCAAGTCATAGACAATGCTCATCTACATATATAATAAAAATTTGAACATTAAATTTGGGTGTCAAAATCGCAAATCTCCTAAAGTTTTTTTCCGATCGTTTTGAAATTTTTACACATCGTTGTATTCATATACGCGCGTTTTTATTAAATCAGGAATACCTTAATTGTTATTTTTATTCAGAATCAAAATCATGTAGCAACGCGTGGCAGTGTAAAACTAGTATTTTAATAAAATGTTATTGTCCCCTTTTACACGGAGATAAATAAACGAAGGTGTGCTGTCGTGTAATTCGCAGTATATCGATCGTGGAATTTGATTAGTTCCTAATGTATTATGGAGCAAAACCTGGGTTATACAAAGCGTAACAATAATTGATAAACAAATGATCTAAACTAAACCAACCACGTTAGTGCATTAATTATATTTCATAGGCAATCCTCCAAGGATTAGACCTTCGGGGGTCGCGGGCGCGCAGATTGGGGAGTCTGCGTGCTCACACCGAGCGACCCCCGGGAAGACGGTGGCACGCACGTGGTCACGTGCCACTATGTGCGCAGCACAGCGCACAGCAATACTTGGGGGGATCCTTTACAATCTCCCCGAGAAGTGCCTGGGGGGCCTGCCCTCCGCTATAGGGGACGACCGCTTTACAGTCATCCCCTCCGAGATGTGCCTAAAGGCGTGGCACCAATGGGCGGCTTTAGTGTGATCATACGGGAACCTGGAGCCCCCCCCCCCCCCCCTTCGGTGCCGGGCAAAGAAAGTTCCATGTAGAATTTCCCCTGGACACATATAAAAAGAAAAAAAAAAGTTACGACCTACTTCGCTTTTATCGTGGCGAAAGTCCTATGGAAGTTTTGCTCTTGCTCTCTACGCAACATGCGCTAATAGTCGACGTCGATGGACACGTCGTGCATTCCTATGCAGCACGAATGTCAGCCCTGAATATTGCGAAGTCTCGATAATCTCTAGCCAAATAAAACAATTCTTTGAGAATAGCAATACCTGGATTTATCACTATTACATATAACTTGGGCTTTTCTCCAACGCGTCCCTTCAATATTGTCTAATTTTCATCCTCCTCTTTCTCCAAGTATGGTTGGGTCAGCTTTGGTCCGGGTAGAAACTCATAAACGCCAGCCGTTTACGTTTACTGATCAGTATTTATAGGAGAGACCAAAGTCTGATCTCCAAACCGGTTTATATTATGTATGGGAATTTGTAACCGAAGAAATTTCCTTCACGAGAGTGTTTCTTCCTAAACTTCATCATCATATATGTCAAAGGAAGTCTGAACAAAGGCCTCCCCCACAGATTTCGACACTGACCGGTTTCATTCCGTGTGTCGTCATTTTGGGGGCGAATTTGCCAGGAGGGTGCTCACCATGGCTGCTGTTCCATAGCTGCCACAGGGGCGCTGCTGGCCACCCCTCTGGTTTAGAGTCCCTTAGACGCCTTTTACGACATCCGCGGGAGGAGATGGAGCGGTGCTATATTTTTATCCTGATACTACAAGGAATCCTACGAAACTTTCTACTCTTATTCTCAGAATTCCTGAAAGAGAAGCTTGACAACTATTTAGCAGAGAACATGCCAAAAGTGAAGGTTATACGGCTCAAAAAACGCAGTGGACTGATCACAGCTCGGTTGGCTGGCGCGAAGCACGCGACCGCTGATGTTCTGCTGTTCTTGGATTCGCATACAGAGGCTAACGTCAACTGGTTGCCGCCACTACTAGGTTTGTGTATGTATTAGCTTATGATACTGTACATTCATATCAGCCTGAAAACGTTAAAGAACTTTTGGCGCTGTTTTTAGAAATCATTGCAGTGTTCTATTCAATCGGGCAATATAGTCTTCTTGTAGCTATACTATAATATATGAATATTAAAATGAGTTACCAAAAATGGGATCATTTTCCTAATCAGGAACACTCAAGGGATTAATTGGTGATTTTAAAAGTGCTGCTTTCAATGACACTGGCATAAAGCCTGGTGGCAAAAAGCCAGTTTTAAGGACTCTTACAAGTGATTAGAGTGGATGCATACGAGCCGCTATCGTTAGGTGTATTGTTGATATTTATATATATATTAAAATAAGTTACCAAAAATGAGATCATTTCCTAATCAGGAACACTTAAGAGATTAATTGGTGATTTCAAAAGTGCTGCTTTCATTGACACTGGAGTAAGGCCTGGTGGCAAAAAGACAGTTTTAAGGACTCTTACAAGTGGTTAGAGTGGATGCATACGAGCCGCTATCGTTAGGTGTCTTGTTGGTATTTGCATCATTTTAAACACGCGCTATCGTTGAAGGTGTGTTTCAATATTTATCTCCTGTTTAAAATGCTGCTTGAACGAAAATTTGCCTTCTATTCATGGAAGTCTTTAATATGGCAACATGGTCTGTATATTTGTATAAAGAGGAATTTATAAAAAAAAACACTTTTAAACAGATTCTATCGCGTATACTTTGCAGCATTCGTGGTCGCAGGATGACTAAGGTGACAGGCGTCGTTACAGATTTAAAAAAGTTATTTTGCTTTAATTTTATTTTATTTAAAATCTGTAACGACGCCTGTCACCTTAGCCATCCTGCGACCACGAATGCTGCAAAGTATTCGAAACGTCAGGAAAATCAAAAATATACGCGATAGAATCCGTTTAAAAGTGTTTTATTATGTGTAATAATCGCGAAAATCTATAACATTGAAGAGGAATTGTAGGCGTTTAATTATTTTTGTAAGAGGCAAACTTATTTGTATGTTTTATACAGAACCGATAGCATTGAACTACCGCACAGTAACGTGTCCGTTCATCGACGTGATAGCGTACGACACGTTCGAGTACCGCGCTCAAGACGAAGGAGCGCGCGGTGCGTTCGACTGGGAGTTCTTCTACAAGAGGCTGCCTATACTGCCAAAAGACGAGGCCAATATGCCTGAACCTTTTGAGTGAGTCGGCATTGTTACCTGATTTGAAAACATTTCGTTGTCTGCACTCTGTACATTTGTATGTACTAGTGCTTAGCTTATGTTAGTGTGCTCGGTTTTATAGCTCCTACATTGATATATAGTTTCTTATAGTCATGTCGACCTTTTTTATTGATGCCCAGTGGAAATTCTTCATGAACTTCCTTTGCCCCGGGGAAGGGCGAAGGGGTATGCCGGACTCCTACCGCCTAAAACCTGCGGTTCTGAAATACATGCGTCATGCTTAATTTAGGTACTAGTCTCTCACAACATACTACAATTTACCTGTATGTATTATTTACCCGAGAAATCATGTAATTGCTGTGTTATTTTGAGGCGAGAAAAATAAAGCTTATTTCACATCACGAACGCGAGGCGTATTATCGCCAAAAACAATATCCTGGTTCATCATATCGGCCATTTATACGTCCACTGCTGGCAAAGGCCTCCCCCAAACTTTTTCACAACTGTGTCATCATTTTGGGGGGTATTTGCCAATACGCTTGGCAGGCGGGTTGGTGAGCGCAGTACGGCTACCGTTTCACAGAAGGGACGCTGCTGCCCATCCCTCTGGTTTAGATTCCCTTAGTCGCCTTTTACGACATCCACGGGAGGAGATGGAGTGGTGCTATATTCTTAATCCGGACACACACCATATCCTGGTTAACTTACCTAAAATAATTTACACCAACTTTATATTGCACTTACCTATATGGTAAAAACAAGAACACCAATGCAAAGAGGACATTCCAATGTACAATTCTGAGATACTAATAAGTTTTTTATTTAGATTATTATTAAACAAAATACGATATCTCTCTAGGATCTTAATGAATTCGCTCGAGGAGTGCCGAGCGGCGGATCCTGGTCGATCGGATCGGGCAAGATCTCTCTCTGCCGGCAGTAGTGTCGGCTATGTTGGCAGAGCATACAAATTGGAGTGCAGTGGTCTCCTTCTGCGAGAGCGTCATGCTCCAGAAGGAGACTGCAGAGCGGGATCGGGAGTGGGCTGATCCCGCACGGAGAAGGACGAGGCGGCGCCGGGGCAACAACCGTCCCGGCTCCCAAGTCCAACACGCCTGAGCCCCCCGCCGTCACTACATGGTGGGGGGCCTCGGGGGTCGCGGGCGCGCAGATTGGGGAGTCTGCGTGCTCACACCGAGCGACCCCCGGGAAGACGGTGGCGCGCACGTCGTCACGTGCCGCCGTGTGCGCAGCACAGCGCAAAGCGAGGCTTGGGGGGATCCTTTACAATCCTCCCCGAGAAGTGCCTGGGGGGGCGACCTTTTTACAGTCGCCTTCCCTCCACTAGAGGGGGTGACCGCTTTACAGTCATCCCCTCCGTGATGTGCCTAAAGGCGTGGCGCCAATGGGCGGCTCTAGTGTGATCTTACGAGGACCTGGAGCCCCCCTTCGGTGCCGAAGATGACCGCTCCAGTGGTTTTAGCCGGTAGGAGTCCGGCATACCCCTTCGCCCTTCCCCGGGGTGAAGGAAGTTCCATGTAGAATTTCCACTGGACATCAATAAAAACAAATAAAAAAAAGGATCTTAATGAATAACTTTATTTATTTTTTATTAGATTTTGATGTTAATTGTGTGGAAGCCATTCAATCCTAGCATTGCAGTATTGTCAGTAATAACTGTCAACTAAAAACACATCAGCAATTGTATTTTTAACAATGAAGAAGCTTTTTACTTCTTTTTCATTTAATAAAAAATGGATATATAAATAAACTACTAAAAAGCTGATTTGATTCAGGATAAGGCACTGAAGACCCCTATTTAGAATTTGCCATTTACCAAGCCGTGGACTGCCTACGATTGCCACCAATAGCCATGTCACAATTTTCTGTGATTATTATTAACTGATACATTCTGTGTGTTCCCGTGTGGTGCCGGCTCAGAATGCCACCACCCCATTTCATCCCGTGGGTGTCGTAAAAGTCGACTAAGGGATTAACCGGAGGATGGGCAGCAGCGTCCTTCGAGTAACATTAACAACTCTACTGAGATCGCCAACCCGTCTGCCTAGCGTGGCGATTATGGCAAGACCCCCCAATGGGCACATAACACACGAATATCGTTCGTTGTGGTGATCTTTGGGGGAGGCCTATGTCCAGCAGTGGACTTCACTCGGCCGAAATGATGATGATGATGACATTCTGTTTTACCTTCTTGTCAGCCAAGTAATAATATTTACGCCATTTTATTACACTATTCAGGAGTCCTGTGATGGCGGGAGGTTTGTTCGCAATATCTCGCAAGTTTTTCTGGGAGTTGGGCGGCTACGACCCCGGGCTGGACATATGGGGCGGCGAGCAGTATGAACTTAGTTTCAAGGTTCGTAAACCCATAATTATCATCAGCGTACGGCTAATAACATATTTTTATATTGCTAAATGGCTTTTCAGCACGAACAAAAAATGTATCGTGTACAGCTGAGCTACTCCACATGCTCACAAGTTTCAGATGTTTTGAATTTGTGAGTCGCCAGAATTCGGACGATTGAATACGACGCGATTCTTACACAAAATAATCGATCTATTCAATTGTTCCATTTATTCGATTGCAATCGAATAACAATTGGTGTTATTCTATTGTTATACAACGCGTGTAGTAGGGTTTGCATGTGCACTCTGCGGGAGGTTCACAATTGGTGATACAAATTGACTAAAAATGTCGAAAGTCCTGCGCACTTGTTCACTTTCGATTGTCGGGATATTTTATTTTACTATTCAGTCGATTGTCGAAATCGCACAAGGCAATCGATAGATGTTTTACAAATAATTAAAACAACTAATCATTATTATGTAATGTAGTAAATTTAAGCTATACGAGTTTCTTTTTCAAGAGCTCCATTTACTCTCCTTAACTGGCACTGTCTACATATACTCACGTTGGCGCAGTTGTATTTGATTGCTAATTTTCATTCGTTTATTGCCGTATGATGCCGGCTACGATTAGCACCAACCCATTTCATCCCGTGGGTGTCGTAAAAGCCGACTAAGGGATTAGACGGAGGATGGGCAGCAGTGTCCTACGAATACATTAACAACTCAACTGAGGTCGCCAACCCGCCTGCCAAGCGTGGCGATTATGGCAATACCCCCAATGAGCACACAACGCACCGATATCGGTCGTTGTGGTGAACTTTGAGGGAGGCCTGTGTCCAGCAGTGGACTTTATTCGGCCGAAATGATTCGTTTATTATTCGGCGACGAAAATACATTGAGAATCGCATACGCAATTGTGCACTTGTCGATTTATTCGATTTATTTCAGAAATAGTATCCATGTATTATATGGTGGACACTTATTTGATCTTAATATAATCTATGTCCTATACCAGATATGGCAGTGCGGCGGGCGTATGGTGGACACGCCGTGTTCCCGCGTGGGTCACATTTACCGCAAGTTCGCGCCCTTCCCCAACCCCGGGCACGGCGACTTTGTTGGCAAGGTAAGTTTTTCTGACTAGTGCCCTGTCGACAATACATCTAGTATTCGATTCAGTAACAGTGATGCGCTGAGTTGTCTTGGACACACACACACACGTTGGTGCAGTGGCTGATACAGTCGGCTGCTCCGCTCCGGATCGTGGGTTCGATTCCTGCACGGAACAAATATATTTGTATGATCTGCAGGTAGTTGTTCCGGGTCTGGGTGTTTAGTATGTGGAATTCATGTCTGTAAACGCAACCATGACACAGGAGAAATCCTGGTGCGGGGCAACGTTTTTAAAAAAGAAAAAAAAAACCTCCACTTCTGAACATGGACTTATCAATGATCACTACAATGAGCGGACATAGCAGCATATAGCCATAATCACCTCTCTTGGCAGGCGGATTGGTGATCGCAGTAAGTTATAACTGAAGTGCCACTTAGGATTTGGCCACGTCACGGCACGGCACGGTGCGGAGCGGAAAGAAACTGCCACTTCACAAACCAGTGGACATTGTTTTAATGCACAAAAAGCAACGGAAGAACTGTTCGAGATTGATAGATCAACTAAGCCGTGTCTACAACTAAGGCGCCGATGTGGGCAAGCCCTTAATCTACTGCCAAGCATTCGTGTTTCAAACAGTTTTACCATTACTGTTTTGTTTTACAACAGACACAGATTTTTGATATCATCATCATCATCATTTCGGCCGAATGAAGTCCACTGCTGGACACAGGCCTCCCCCAAAGATCACCACAACGACCGATATGGGTGTGTTGTGGGCTCATTGGAGGGTTTTGCCATAATCGCCACGCTTGGCAGATGGGTTGGCGATCGCAGTTGATTTGTTAATGTAATCGAAGGAAGCTGCTGCCCATCCTCCGGCTAATCCCATAGTCGACTTTTACGACACCCACGGGAGGAAATGGGGTGATGGTATTCTGAACAGGCACCACACGGCTATGATATGACTGGGTATAATATACATATAAAAAAAAATGTTGCCCCACACTAGGATTTCTCCTGAGTCGTGTTATAGTCATGAATTCCACATACAATACACCCAGACCCGGAACAACTACCTGCAGATCAAACAAATATTTGTTCCGTGCAGGAAACGAACCCACGACTCGAAGCGCACCAACCGTGTCGTCTATATAGCACCACTCCATCTCTTCCCGTGGAGGTAGTAAAAGGCGACTAAGGGATTTAACCAGAGTGATGGGCAGCAGCGTCTTTTCTGTGGAACAGTAGTCATTCTGCTCTCACCAACCCGCCTGCCAAGGTGGTGAGTACTGGTAAATTCCCCCCAATATGATGACACAATTGTGGAAATCTATGGAGGAGGCCTTTGTTCAGTAGTGGACATTGTATGGCCGATATGATGATGATCATTGTCGCTTGAGCACGATTAGTAGTGGCCAGTCGCTTGGTTATCTGCGCTACGTGTTGCGGGTTCGATCCCAGCATGGTATAATGTTTGTACAATCTACAGATAGTTGTTCCGTGTCTGGGTGTTTGTGCATGCGAGATTTGTCTGTAAACTGTACCCACGACAGGGGAAATGCTAGTGTGGGGAACCATTTTCATTATGAAAAAAGTAAACTTTTGTTTCCAGAATTATCGTCGTGTAGCCGAAGTGTGGATGGACGAATACGCCCAGTACTTATACAAGAGGCGTCCTCATTACCTCAACATCGACCCGGGCGACATCACTGAACAGAAAGCGTTGCGAGAGAGGCTGCAATGCAAGCCCTTCAGGTGGTTCATGACGCAGGTAACTGTCATTCATCATATCAGCCATTTATATGTCCACTGCTGAACAAAGGCCTCCCCCCAAAGATTTTCACAATTGTGTCGTCATTTTGGGGGGTATTTGCCAATACTCATCACGCTTGGCAGGCGGGTTGGTGAGCGCAGTATATGTACTGTTCCACAGAAGGGACGCTGCTGCCCGTCCCTCAGGTTTAGAGTCCCTAAGTCGGCTGTTACGACATCTAACGGGAGGAAATGGAGTAGTGCTGTATTCTTAATCCGGACACCACACGGAAACCGGACACCACACGGAAACCGGACACCACACGGAAACCGGACACCACACGGAAACCGGACACCACACGGAAACCGGACACCACACGGAAACCGGACACCATACGGAAACCGGACACCACACGGAACGAACTGTCATTCATTGTAATCTATTACTAGTAGACTATGGTTTGAGGTAAAGAATATATTTGAATGATTAATATAAACTAAGATTAACATTCATTAATCGTTACCGCTTACAGTTGTTTTTATATTTAGGTACAGTAAAATGGGTTGTGCTGCTAAACTAGACCAAATCGAGGGTTTATTGCGACAGCCTGTTAAGCGGCAATTTGTCAAAAATTATGTTACATCATGTAAACAGTGTGGTCGATTGTCGCGATCTCCACGCAAAGCTCACAGGAGAAAACCTAATGGGGGCAACGTTTTTTTTTTTTATAATATTATTGACGATTAAAGTGTTTCCTACTTGCTATATTAAATTATTATTTTCGCTATGTACCACCATATATTTCTTGAAAGGCGGTTGCCGAGTCTGAGATCTTGGGTTCGATTCACAAGTTGGAATAAAAGAAAGAAAGAAAGAAAATGTTTTATTTTGGTCTCATACACAATGACAATTAAAACGAAAATAAACTAAGAAAATATACAAGTATATGACTAAATATTGCTGTACGTATACGAATAAATGTATTTAGTCTCCGGCTAAGATCTATAAAGTGTACTTAGTATTACAGATCGAGAATCTCAAGTAGAAATTGGAGTTGAGATTGCAACAATTGAATTACGCTAACTATACCTAGTAAGTGTTTCATACGACTATCAGCTGTTTATATTCTTATGAGCGCATGTGATCAAACGTATATTATACGAATATGAACATAAATGTTACATCAATAAGGTTCATATTCGTATGTAACGCTTACGGTACCTCACTTGAGTAAAGTCCAAGTACACTTTTTAGTGTTAAGTCCAAGGGTAATATCGATTAGGTCGCCCTCTTATTGGAATGGAAGAAATACTATTGTCAGAGAACTAATGTAGATGTACGATAGAACACTTTCGCCTTCTCCTCCAGGGATTACAAGCGTGATGTTTTTTATCTTTGTGTTTTATACAAGCTTTGGAAACCACTGTGTCAAATCTACCATGAGTTGCCTAATGCGACGCTGCCTTTTTTTTTTTCAGGTTGCATTCGACCTGACCGCTGTGTACCCGACAGAAGAGCCAAAACCATTTGGTAAAGGACGTGTGAGTATTACTATACCGAGATGTATTGGTTCCTGTAAAAATCTGAGGGCTACATGTGAGTTTATTTTCACACTCGAAGCGTAAACGCGTTCAATGTGTTCGGCGCTGCGATTCGCCCGCTCCAAACTCTTCAGCCAATCGGAGCGCCGAACGCGGCAATTTTTGTTTTGTTTTCTTTTCATAAAAACTAGGATTTGTCCTGTGTCGTGGGTTCGTTTACAGACATGAATTCCACATACAATACACCCAGACCCGGAACAACTACCTGCACATCATACAAATATTTGTTCCGTCCGGGAATCGAATCCACAACCCGGAGCGCAGCAGCTGACTGTATCAGCCACTGCATCAACCGTGCCGGCACGAATCGTACCACGCGTTTGCGTTTCGATTACGAAAAGAAACACACACTGAGCCTTCTGGACATTTTGAACAGAGATTGAAGAGTTCATAATTTTTACCACTCTCGCCAAGAACCTAGTCATCATTTTGGCCGAGTGAAGTCCACTGCTGGACACAGGCCTGCCCCAAAGATCACCACAACGACCGATACGGGTGTATTGTGTGTTCATTGGGGAGTTTTTCCATAATCGCCACGCTTGGCAGATGGGTAGGCGGTCGCAGTTGAGTTGTTGATGTACTCGAAGGACGCTGCTGCCCATCCTCCGGCTAATCCCATAGTCGCCTTTTACGACACCCAAGGGATGAGATTACATATTTAAATTAGCGGTATTGTATAATGGCGTGTGTGACAGCTTACAATAGTGTCTTTATACATTTAACTCCACCAATACTTCATTATTGCGGCGCCAATGGGCGGGGCACATAACTCGTTGAACTGATGGCCGTGGCCGAGACCGCGCACCGAAAAACAACGCAATGTGGGACTACCTCCAACGAGGTGGACAGACGACCTGGTGAAGGTCGCTGGGAGTCGTTGGATGAGGGCGGCATGTAACCGCTCGTTGTGGAAATCTAAGGGGAGGCCTTTGTTCAATAGTGGACGTCCTGTGGCTGATATGATGATGATGAAAATTGTCACAATGAAACACTTATGGAATCACCTCGGTGTCTGACCATCCGTATGGCACAGCCATTTTATATTCTTGTGATTATTGCGTATTGATTTGTTCGTTTTATTGCACGTATACAGGTTCGACCGGTCTCAAACCCGAAGATGTGCATCGACGCTCATCATGGCGAATCAATGGACAAGTTACACATCAAACCGTGTGGGAAGACGCCTGACGCGGAGCAAGAATTCCTTTTCACGTGGCACAAAGATATAAGGTCATTAATACATTGTAGTAGCATAATGACCAGAGATCGGAACAGGTAGAGTGTATTAACTTAAATTTCAACAAAGGGAGTAACATAGTGAATAATCCCGGAATAATGATCATGACGTTTTCATCCCGGGATTTAAGAATCACTAATTATTTATTGGACTTTGAATAAATTGGTAACAAATTATAGTTTTTATCCAATTTACTTTATTTTTATGAAAAGAAATTCGAAATTTAATCCATTAAATACCTACACATTATAATCAGATAATTATTTAAGATTTTACTAGCGTATATGTAAAACAAAGCACATTATTTTAATAGTTTTAGTACGGTCTCCTAGACCTTATAGATTGATTAATATAAATTTCATCGAAATAACTAGTTTTTTAATAAAGCGGGCTACTCAAAGCAGGCAGGGCCCTACATGCAGTATCTCTGCCGGATTGTATAGTGTGAATGTTTGCAGAGCCGATAAAAATAATATCGATGTAAATATCGATAAATTTTCCCTTTACGTATTCAAACGCCACTAATAAATTTGTAATTTCTTAAATCGCGGGATTATATCATCATGATTATTATTCCGGGATTTTAGAGGGAGGTATTACCACTCTAGGTCCACTCTTTAGGTAAGTATGCTCTACCTATTTCGATCTCTGATACATGAACATGGATATTGTTCATCAAACCGTGTGAGAACGCGTGACACGAATCAAGTGCACGGTTGGTGCAGTGGCTGATACAGTCGGCTGCTGCGCACTGGGTCGCGGGTTCGATTCCCGCACGGAACAAATATTTGTATGATATGCAGGTAGTTGTTCCGGGTCTGGGTGTATTGTATGTGGAATTCATGTCTGTAAATGCACCCACGACACAGGAGAAATCCTAGTGTGGGGCAACGTTTTTTTTTGGCGTAAGGGCAGTATTGTAACTACTAGCAGATCGACAAGATGCACACAACGTCTATAGGAACAAGTGTTGTTCTCGTGACACAAGAAACTCAAGTCAGTTACTTTATGTATTATTCACAGCATTGAATGCATACATAAAAGTTTTTAAGGTACATACAATATAGAAAGAAAACCTTTTTTACTAAATTACTATAGTTGTTACATCAGGAAACTACCAAGATGCCTGGATGGATTAAGATTTTTTTTTAACCGTATCCACTTGCGCTCCAATCCACCTGCCAAGCGTGGTGAGTACTCGCAAATTTCCCCGAATATGATGACACAGTTGTGGAAGTCTATGGGGGAGGCCTTTGTTCGGTAAATACTAGCATTCGATTGTTCAGTAGTGGACGTTGTACGGCCGATATGATAAAGATACCCCAGACCTAGTCTGCTAGAAGATGCAGCTGGGCACCTCAGCCTGTTGTTATTTGTAAGATAACGATTTTACTGTAATAATGTCGTATATAATGAAAATAAGTTATATAATAAAATAATTAACTGAACCCGACGCAACACTCGAGGCCTACCTGAGCGAGGTTTGTCTACAATGCTTATCATATGTTCGCTTGCGGGCGCCGTACCTCCCTCGTCCCGGTTTAATGCTTCACCAATATATTTATTAGCTTTTCATTTACAGAAGTCAATCGAGAAACATGTGCTGGGACCTGCCGGAGTCGGCGCCGAAGAGTCCCATCCGACTGTTCTCGTGCCATCTTGGAGGAGGCAACCAATTATGGAGGTATCACTTGGTATGTTACTCCAGATTCTATTATAAGAAACATTATAAACGTCTTTCGTTGTGTGCTCTCTGAATATGGCGCAATGTTATTCCATTGCTGCTGTAGACATAAGGAGCTTAACGGCATCCTGATTTTGCTTAGAGTTTTTGCTGGCACATACACAATAGCTATCCGCACGTTCTGTAACCTTAATTGGGTAGAGAAAGTGCATTTTTAGAGTATGTAAAAGTCCAAATAGCTTTATCAAATTGTATTTTAACGGAGACTACTTTACACGAATGATAATGAGTATGTAAATATTTATTATTTATGAGTTTCCATACAGCATGGTTGAGATAGCGACGCTGATGCATGCGTCATGCTCGTGAACGAGTGCCGTCTGTTGGAACTGTTCTGCCAAATGCTGCCATAACTGTTAATAAAAACTTAAAAAAAGTAGTAATAGCATAGTGGACTTTTTAAGATGTTACTCTCTCTTCCCCTACATTGTTTTCACATAACCTAGATTTCTTTAACAATGTGCTCATAAAATATTGTAACTTTTAATATGATTTAAAAAGAGTAACCATGGAGTTTCTTACGCCTTCTCCATAGGAAATTTACATCTTGGAATGCGGCAACCCAAGTCTCGACCATTCAATGGCTGTCATAATTTTTCATAAATTTCGGCGGAATGAAGTCCACTGCTGGACACTGGCCTCCCCCAAAGATCACCACAACGACCGATATGGATGTGTTGTGGGCTCATTGAGGGGTTTTGCCATAATCGCCACGCTTGGCTTGACGGGTTGGCGATCGCAGTTGAGTTGTTAATGTACTCGAAGGACGCTGCTGCCCATCCTCTGGCTAATCCCTTAGTCGACTTTTACGACACCCACGGGAGGAGTTGTGGTGGTGGTATTCTGAGCCGGCACCAAGGCTGTGGTTTACATGAATAAAAATACTTTATTGTCACTCGTATTTAAATCGTTATGTGACGCGAGTTTTTTTTTTATCTCGTAATTCGCTACCTCACGCTTTGGTATCTGAACCTACTGGTTACTAATGCGTTTCTGACGTAAGGTTTAATACCGTAAGATCTTATGTTGCAATTGAAATGTAAATGACCTTCAACATTGAACTCTACAACCACTGAGTATACAGCTTAAAAAAAACGGTCACATTGGAATGAGGTACTACCACTTTCACTATGCTTTCGCGTACGTTATGGGTCATAACATAATCAACCCATTACTGTCCCACTGCTGGGCACGGATCTTTTTCTCACGATGAGAAAGGTTAGGCCGTGTCCACCACGCTGGCCTAGTGCAGGTTGGCGGATTACACACGCCATTGAGACGTGCCACGCCTCTCAGGTGTGCAGGTTTCCTCGCGATGTTTTCCTTTACCGTTAGCACAAGTGATAGTGAAATTCTGATCCGCACATGAATCCGAAAAATTAGATCTGATTCCATTCAGGAGGGTCTGAGTTCGCTCTCGGCAAGCGTTCAACCACTACACTCCTTATGCGTACCTATCTTGATTTTTCCATTATTATAGGACACACAACAAATAAAACACGGCGGCGATGACAACTGTATTGACTGGAGCCCCGCCTCCCGCGAGTTATACATCAACCGATGCGACATCAGCCGTGGGACGCAACGGTGGACTGTAGACAACCTCGATAAGAAAATGATGGCTAAATGGACGGCCATACGGCCCCGAATCACCGGGCCCGTTGAGCAGCTCTAAAATGTGTATGATACTTAAACATTTAGAAGAGAGAGATAGAGAGAGACTAATCGGCGATGATCGGCAAGTTTCGGTTTTGTAACTCGTTTGGAGGAGCAATGTATGACATTTGTTGTCGGACGTTTGTATGAATTCTAATCTTGAACGCTTCACTTGCGCGATTCAGGATTTAATGACGTCATACTCAGATTCGTAGATGATACTTGACTTGCGCGGTATATGCTATAAGTGCCATTGATAAATATTCATAACTAAGTTTGGAAGATTGTCTCTTTCTTTTATCTCTCAAAAACAATGTGTGATTATTTTTAATTACTGGTTGTAAAAAGCGCGTCAGGTAAAAGACAGGTCTACTTTTTATTCGACGTTTTGTGACGTCGTAGCCTCAGATAAAAATGCAGCTATTGTTCTGGGTTAAACGAATTTAGTTCAATACCAAAATTTGTTCAAGCTTCGGTCTCTAACGAGATCTTATAGTTATGTCTATTTGGAACGAGTCTTCGTCTTCCTACAGTTATTTATTTACAGTTACAGTTTATTATTCCCAGCCTAGAAATGCCAGGATCCGTTTTACGACCTTGTGGCTTGCTATTAGCTCATTACCAAACATGGGGGGGAGAGAGTATGATATGTCTTAGAGAGATCAGTTTATACTGAAAATGTATAGCTTGATATGTAGCCGTGTGTACGCTGTGAAGGTTAACACTATAACAAAAAACAACTTTCCTGCGGATTGCAGCTGCTTTTTGTCTGACGCGCTTTATGTCCCGCTTATAGACCTACTGAAGGTACGTAACAAAGCTAGAAACTGCGTCAAACTTCTTGACCGCTCTGAACAAGGGACGTATGACTGCGCAGTAGCCAATATACGTGTAATATATGGGGGAGTAGGCACACGAGGGGTCGATGTGCGGAGAGCTACGTAGCTATTGGAGTAACCTAGTGCACTCTCACCTTTTCACTGTGTGATCGTGCGAAAACGCCTAACTTCAGAGTGGTCAAGAAGTTAGGCGCGTATACTATTACTTATATTAGGATTGAAAGTGGTAGGTGTATGCTTGCTATTGGCTACAAGTATCAGTGCAATAAGAATGAAGACGGGATGTATATTTCAAAATAATGTTAGTTTCGTTTGTAGCAGGTATTGCTTAGGAGTTAAAAGTCAGGCGCTCTCGGCTGTATTAGATTTTGCTAACAAAATTTACCAAAAATTGTTATGACTGGTACAACTATGTTGTCCTTGTCTTTTAGGAGGTTTTAAATATGGTAGGATGTTTAAGCTTTTTTAGGAGCACTCGTCTTTACAATTAAATTATTTTTATCACGTGATGATCACATTGTCTACTTGATAATTATAATTTGCAAACAATAAATATGTGTTAGAGTTAGAAAAAATTATATACAATTGTTGCCAGCGGTCGCATTTATATATGGTAGCTATAGTTGTTGAGATTATATTCCAATAACCAATTTAAAGCTGCGTGTTGGGTTCAGACACGCAGTTGCGTATTTAGGTAGGAAATCGCTCGGGCTGTTAAAATTGACCGGCCTTTTCGTTATCGCAATTATGTTAGTTATAAAGATAATCAGAAGATTTAATTAATTTAATGAAGCATTTATTACTAAAGTCACATTTTAATTTTTATTAACTGTTTACTTTCTTATTACTATTTTTATCATTTATTTATATTTTATTAGATACAAAATTTATCCTTTTAAAAGTGCTCCATATTTTAGATGCACAATTTCTACGTGGTCTAATTGATAACCATACCTAATTACATCCCTGCAGACACATCTAAACATAGTCTTAACGTATAATTGTCTGTTTTTGTAATGCATGTTGATGTAATAGTAAAATTAATAATGTGATAATCTAACAAAATAATGTAACTGTAGCAATAGACCTGCGTTTATATACGGCCGAAATTAATAATCGATCTAATCCAAAATTTATTGGTTTTCGGATTACGGATATCTGTTTTTAACACGCTTTTATTAGCTTCACCTGTATGTATGTATATTTGTAACCGACTCCTTTGAGCTCGATTTTGCCCTACTTTGAACGATCAGATTTGATTCAAACTTTGCACACCTGTCAAAGGTCGATGACAATGCAATAATCCGATCAAAATATCCGATTATCCTAATTAGATTCGCCAGGATTAATTAATTTCTTTCCGCATCCTTTGCATGCGAGTAAGAGAGACAGAGCTAGTGCGCGAACTACGCATGCGTGCAGTTCCAGACTTGCTCTTTCGGGCACTCAGTTGTTTTTTTTGTGTCAGCGTGTTTTTTTAGTTTTTTTAAACTATTATTTTATTTGTGTTAAATGTGAACGTAACACGACAACGGATGAATTTCAAAATCTTAAATCTGAAGATTTTTTATTGGATTGATTATTAATTGCGGCCGTTAAAAGAGACGCTGTACAGTTCTCTACAAGTTAGGGTCCTTATAATATAGGCGAACGATTGCAGCGCGATTGCTGCTTGACAATGTCGCTACAAACGCCAAATCTTGCCAACACTTACACAGTTTGTTTGCAGCCGTCGCACGGTGTCAGCGCAGGAAACTAACGACAATATTTCTATCAACTCAGCCTATCGCTTTCCTATCAGTCTGCTGCTGATAATAGCCATCAAAGAATCATGACATCTGGTTTTTATCCTTCCCCACCCAGTTTACTTCAGCTGCTTTCTTTAAGTCGTCGGCTGATTATAATGATAACTTTTTTTGTTAACTTTCGTTCAGTCAGTCAGTTTCGTTCGTTCGAAAGTTCTTCATGAGCTTCATCCGCCCCGGGGAAGGGCGAAGGGTCATGCCGGACTCCTACCGGAGGAAACCACTGCAGCGGTTATCTTCGGCACCGAAGTGGGGCTCCAGGTCCTCGTAAGATCACACTAGAGCCGCCCATGATGCCTCGCCTCTAGACATATCGCGGAGGGGATGACTGTACTACCATAGGGAAGGCGACTGTAAAAAGGTCGCCCCCCAGGCACTTCTCGGGAAGGATTGTAAAGGATCCCCCCAAGCGTCGCTGTGCTCGGCACGTGACCACGTGTGAGCCACCGTCCTCCCGGGGGTCACTCGGTATGAGCACGCAGACTCTCCAATCTGCACACCCGCTACCCCTGAGACTATAATTACACAAGGATAGTCGGCACACGCAATGCGTAACCATTTGAACGGTGACGGATATGACATGATTCGGCGGGGCAGTCCGTCAGTGCTCGTCATTTTCTTGTGAACGCTGCTCTTGATAAATAATTGATTTGTTGTCTATGGCATTGTGTGTGTACAGCGAAAGTAAAGACGTTGTCGACGCACACAAAAATATTGTTTAGATTAGGCGTTTGCGACAGTGGTTACTTTCCGTGTGGTGTCCGGATTAAGAATTTAAAACCATCCATCTCCTCCCGTGGATGTCGTAACAGGCGACTAAGGGACTCTAAACTAGAGGGATGGGCAGAAGCGTCCCTTTTGTGATACGACAGCCATTCTGCGCTCAATCACCAACCCGCCTGCCAAACGTAGTGAGTATTGGCAAATTCCCCCCAAAATTGAAGACTTAATTGTGGAAATGTATGGGGGAGGCCTTTGTTCAGTTATGATAGCGGTCTATAAGAGACCTAGCCTACTGGGAGTTATTTATTCGAAAGTTGTCGGCAGCAACTGCGCTACAATTAAATTATACTTACAATACGGCCGCCAAAATTTAAAGGTCCCTCAAGGATCGTCCATAAGCCACGTAAGGCTTTTGAGGAGGTGGTAGGAGCAACTACCAATATCTATACATGGCCTTAAAAGGAGGAGTGCCATGAATATGATGGGCATGTTATCATGTAGCGCTTTTCTCTCTTTAATATATGAATTTTGGTTTCATTCATATTTGATGTGAAAAGTTACTTTATGGAGGGAGAGAGGGTCAAACTGAATGTCCACATAGAAGGAGAAGCGTAAACACTTGAGAAAAAAAAACGTTACGTGGATTATGGATGACCCTTATCCGTTACCTAGGTTACAAGACAGGACAGATGTTATATTACGCAATACAAAACCGAGACTAGCCTCTGTTTGTCTGTCAAATCCTTTGATCTCTGTCGGCAGAGGTTAATGGTTAATTTGTAAATAACTGTTAATTTGACTATACCGCGATACGGCTTGTGTATCAGCGAATATATGATGTGCTTAATGAGTACCCGTGGTTTATATGAAAAAAAAAAACAGAATTAGTCATGGTCGAAATTAATTTACTTTTATAAATGGAATAGTCATGTGTTCTATTGTTGTTAATTGTAGATGTTGAAATTGTATTTTAGTGATGTATGAATTCGATATATTTTTCACGATGTGTAGATTATTAGAGGCAATATTGAGCTTTAGACATTAATATTGTGAGTCATGATATAACTAGGCCAAATGCTTATATGTCATAGGCATACAGAACGACCATAGGGCAAGAACATAGAATTCTACCTTTTTTCAATTTTGACACTTATTTACGTTAAATATGAACAACACGATCAGGCAACATGTGAATGGGATAAATAATGACTGATTGCTTTCGTTATTTCCCTCTGACTTGCTCCGTTTTCGCAAAGTAAATAGTGAACCTGCCATATATAATCCCAATCTGTTATTAATCGATTTTTTTTGGTTAAATTACCAAGTCCATATAAGTTCAAGCCCACCTAGATCCTTTAGCCAACCCGTGCCGGGCCTGTGTCTATTGAATGCCCCTAAAACATCCGTTCCAGTTCCCAAACTCGACTCCCCCAGCAACGTTTAAGCCAAGGACCACTAGGGGGCACCCATTACTGTTGCTTAGTATGTTAGTTCGTCTTGCTAGAGGCTTTTTCGGCGTCGCCAGTTTGGTTAAGCGGCAACAACATCCTGAATTGGCTGCGTGAGCGCTCCATAAACTAATAGGCATTTAATCGGGTACTAGCGCTTTAATAAGACAGTTTATTCAAAGGACAAAATTATTACGTTAAGAACTGGAAAGCAATAAAGGTAAAGTCTTCGCTTGATGTTCGTTTACTTAACACAGCAATAATCCGCTGTCCAATCAGTTAAAAGTACTATCTATGTTCTATGTTCTTGATAGTAGGGTCTTCCAATTGATACTAGTATAAGTGAAAATTATTTACCGTGTTAATATATTAATAATGAATTGCCAAATGAGGCAATATATATACTAGAAAATGCTTTGCTGAAACCACTTTTTCGCATTTTTGTACAAAATGGGCTAATTGTGTAGTATTGTAGGTATGTATGTTATGAAATATATTTGTTGTGCTTATATAAATGTTTTGTATATATTGTTGGTTTGTGTTTGTTTCTACGCGAATATATTCCAGTGCGACATATCACTAATGTATATAAGCCCATATAATTTTATTTGTATATTGAAAAATAAATTATTTTTATAAAGCAGGCGATTTTTATTACTCTTGGGATGGTATGAAATCAAACCAATATGTATTTTAATACTTTTTTTTATTACATATTCCATTAGAATACTTTCTATTATTATCGTACATGCTTGCGTCTTTCCAGCACGCACTCGCCCGACTAACAGAGTATGACTGTTGACTATCTATACACATTCAGAGTATTTTAATGGGGTCTATGCACCATATCTACATACAAAATAAATGCATTACGAGGAAATCAGTTCTACATGTAAATGCTTCGTGTGAAGATCGTACACTGTAAGCTCTCTAAAGTAATCTAGAAGCTGAAGTCTATGGATGTCAATGGCCGCACATAATCTATGGAGCTGTCACTCCAATCGATCTCCCCGCCAAAAGGTCTATAACCGTTTTGTATACACAACAGTCGAACACTCGGCTGAATATACGCTGAGAATGCTTTATTTGATGGAAGTTTTCGGCCTATATTCAATCGATATAAACTTCCCGGTAAAATCCCTTCCATTTTGATATATTACAATTCATCATAATCCTAAAATCCTTATCGGGTTACATTATAAATATTCAAGCGTAAAGATATGTACAATATTTTTACAGATTACATACTCAATTAAGTACCTATTTACAAATTAGAATTCTTTATACATTATAAAAAAGATAACATACCGCTCTAAATATCACCATGAAATCAATAACTACATTCACAATAGATATATTATTATGTTATCAATTCATTTAAAATAAAAAATACACCTTAAAGTTCTAAATAAAGAGTAAGACGTATTACATTTAAAGTATTGCTTCTTTTAGTCACATTTTCCAAAATATCACCAACGCGCGGGCCTTCGGCGCCCGACCCGATAGATTCGAATTTTGAATTTTTTTCACCAAATCTATTTTCTTTTTTGTAAAAAATATTCTCATCCTATCACCGGCCACTCAGTCACCTATCATTAAAGTATCTCTAACACAGAATAGACACCACATTTTAAATGAGACACATTTATGGACATATATTATAAATATCTACTTTTGTAATTACAATTTGTGCTTCTCGCTGACTTATCGTTAAGGAAACATCTACGAATCACATTAGTATTAACATTTGTAACTGCGAAACCTTTTGTACGCATCTAATGTTTTAGGCGCGTTAAATCGCTTAGCAGCTACATAAAGGGAGAGGAAACAATAAATCAGTCTCTAGATACGTTCTGTTAAGTCAGCAAGAAGTTTGTTCCTAAACGGTTACGATAAGACCTACTGTTCGATTATTGCACAACACATGCAGAATGTACGTATCAACGTTGAGTGTAATTTTAATTAGTTTTTTTTAGATATTTTTTTATTTTTACGATGACATGCTATTATTGGGATTACTGTATTCTACTTAGAACTCTGTTGCTCCGAACGCATAAAATGGCTGCTTTACTTAAAATAAACTTATAAAATATTTTTATTGTTTTCTAACTGATATACTGTATGGCTGATAAGACTTTCGATTTTTTCTTTCTCGAGTGGGAGCCTAATAAGTCGTTCTGAGCCTGTCATGTCAAGGCAGAGTTGTGTTGTTTTCATCGAAGTTTAAAATTTTGGCGGAATCTGAAAGTTAATTAGGTATATTTTGCTTTATTTCTGAGCCACGCCTACCCCTATTACAAATATCGCACATGACCACGCAATTTAAAGAAAGTTACTTTCTAGTTCCCGCCAAAATATTTAGATCTGATCTCTACAAATTGAACGATTTAAGCCGTTTTAAGCCAATACGGCAACTTTCCTAACAAGCTAAATATGTAGACGTCATTTAATTTGAAGAGTCAGATATATAAGTGGATATAAAATACAAAATTATTGCTAAATAGTGAAAGTATTGCGAAGTAAAAAGACCTTAGGTCTATAATATAAAAGGAACAAATACAAGAATAAAATATACTTATTTTTATTTACAAATACTTAAATATAGGGATAGAACTAAATATTTGGCTAAAACTTAGTAGGAATACATCGATTTCGTGATAAATTATAACATACTAAGTGATTTACGCAGGATACTAAATAAAAAGTGTAAAAAAATATTTCATTGAATTAATAATTATAAATAGTTGTAAATTGTGATTGCGTATTGAGTATTTCGGTTTCATCATTTTATAAGTATTATGCTCAGTTAGTCGTATTACTATATTTTTATTATTTAAGTTTATTTATGACTCGGTACCCTGTAGTGAGTTGTTACGAGATTCAATTCAGTCCAACGATGAAAGAGATAAAGAATGTAAAAATAATGTACCCATGAGCTTTGAATAACCTAAGTACAAAACAAAAATAATTTGTAACATTAGTTTAGCCGTGTTTTAACTTTCGGTTTCCAGTCAATCTTAACCTAACCGTAAGTAAGCTAACAATATAAAACTTTTATTTCCCGCTCAGCCCTAGCAACAGTTCCTTATTTGCCTACCATCAGTAAAACCGATCACAGGAGCCTCCTTTTTCATTCCAACCACGCATAAACACTTCAGTCCTATAAAAAATAGTAAGAACTAAATACCGGCAATACAAATTGAAAATTCGCCATTTTAAAAAAATTGTCATCTTTCGACATTTAATTCATAATGGCGATGATTTATGGCACATTAAAATTATGAGCGGTGTCGCGCTCTCCCACTCTTTCTTCGTTTTCTTCTGCCGTCGCGTACAAAGACGATATTCGCAGGGTCGTCGGCCAGTTGGGGGTACTTTGATACGGAATGGACGTCCCTGGCTACCCAGCCGTCCACGATTCCGTGCGAAATGAGTTCCTCTTTCTCTTCTTCGGTCCAAGATCCCCTACCCTCCCAGCCTGCCGCGACGAGAGCCTTCTCGCGTTCCCAAGCCCTGGCCGCTGCTCGTTTGTGAGCATGTTTTAACAGTTTGATTCTCTCTTGGTTAGGATCAACACCGTATCGAAGAACGATGACAGCCTGCGCCGATCCCTTGCCAACAGCGTGAACACGGACCTGCGAAATTAAGGGAATGTTGTTACATTTGGATATAATATTGAACGATTTTTGATGAAGACATAAATATGACGTAATCACTTTTTACCGACTTCAAAAAGGAGGAGGTTCTCAATTCGATGCGTATTGTTTTTTTTTTTTATTATTTATATACACCGATTACTCCGAGATTTGTTGATTGATTTGATTTCAATTCTTTTTTTAACTGGTGCAGAATGATTTCGAGTTGCTCCCATATAAATTTCATTACGTTTGATTGAGTAGTTTTTTAACCAGCTTCAATAAACAGGTCAATTTGACTGCGCTTATGATTTATTATGATTTTTTAATAGTTTCGACTCTCAGATCAGAGAACCGATTTGAGTCATTCTTATTTTTAGTGTTAAATACTGATACCATATTGGAAAAAGTTCTTACATATATTTACACTAAAAAGAAGCAAATAAAACGTTTTAACAAAAAAACCGACTTCAAAACCCCTACATGATATAAAACCACTGAAAAGAAAAAAAAACTTTATGAAGTCGGGCGGGGCCAGGTATGCCCCAACCATGGTTCATGCAGACTAACGAGAAGTTATATCTTATACCTGGCCCCGCCCGACTTCATAAAGTTTTTTTTTTTGTTAAAAAGATTTTAATAATTTAACGAATATTCAAATTTTTTTACCTCTAATCCTTGGTCGTTAGTTTCGTCTTGCGAAACATTAAATTTGCCGGAAAGTCTTCGGAGTTCTTCCAAGTCATCCCTGATTTTTAGCGTATTATCCTTTACAAAGTAGAACACGTCCTGGTCGTGAATATTAAAGTGGACGTCCAAAAAGTAGGAGTTATTGAATACGGTTGTTATAACGTCTTCAACCACGTTGTTTGCCCCATCGACAACGCTTATTAGTGCTTTGCCATCTACCCTGGATATTAAGACTCCTTCTCCAAACACCCCTCGTTTATAAGACACTCGTGGTAGTAGATTCTTCGTGATCGGTTCCATTTTCAGTAGTGGAGTTGGGACAAAGTTCATGTCTGCTAGTTTGTGGTTTATCTGGAAACAATATAAGACATACTTAGTTTAGTTTATTTATAGTAATATTGTTTGTCTGCGTTTTGTAAATGTTTTGTTAATTCCAAATTATGAACGCAGAGAGAGAATATTCTTGGATAAATACCTTTTCAATTATACATTGAAGTCCAGACAAAACTTCGAAGTCTGGAGTCAATCGAGGTGCAGTCAGTTCCACTTTCGGTTGGAAGATCATGTTAGTTATGTATCTCGATCCCATCATATTATTAAGGTCGTATCCATACAGCTGAAGCCAACTGCTCATATCTGTCATGTAAAGAGTGTTTTGATTCCTATTTATTGGATCATTGTTCTTAAACCGGTAAATGAAGATGTCTGTAGGTAGGTGTAGTTTACTCGCAAGGTGTTCCCAGCTCGGAGTCATCCATTGCCCGACTACAGGATCATACAATCTGGTATCTAAATAAATAAGATTGGTATAATAGTCATATATGCCTCCTTGGAAGTCCACCGGCACGTAGAATTCGGGGTTAGAGTCTTTAAGGATTTTACCGAAAGGACTGCGTTTGATTTCTTTTACAATCTCACCGTTTACATCGAAAACCACGAGTGGGGATCCATTTTGATCGGTGGCAACATAGAATCGTTGGTCTTCTGTTTCAATGCACGTTAGAAAATCTCTTTGGTCGTATAGATATCGGACCGTCTTTCCAGATTTCGGGAAGTGCACGTGCGTCACTAGGTGCGGAGTCTGCGGGTTGGCGTAGAAGAACTGAGTGACATTACTCTTGTCGTCCCTCCAAGCCACCAATCTGCTCCTGTCGTCGTAGTAATACCACATTTGGAACTTGTCCCTTTCTAAGGCATGCACGAATTGCCCGCGGGAATTGTACCTGTATTTTTGTTCACCTCGTCTTATGACAAAACCACGGCCGTCGTAGCTGCTATATTCCATGTCGCCATATTGAACAACCCTGTCACCAATATCGTAGCCGAGGTACCGCTTCTCTCCGCGTTCAATAACTCCAATGACGTTACCGTTCTCATCAAACATATATTTCCAGTCGTCCTCAGATCCGAAAACTTCCATTAAGTGTCCGTCGTAATTATAACTGATTCGTTCGTTTGATGAGGTGTCTCCAATCATAATCTTTTTCGACCTTATCCTGTTCCTTGAGTCATATTCTAATTCAAGACGAAATACATCGAAGGCTTTGATGTTTATCAGAATGGTTTTCACTCTACCGTGATCATCGTAATCAGTAATAGTAAAGTATTGTTTGCTTGTGTCCTGCATCACGGATCTATTGAATGTGTTTCTATAAATTCGTAAATCACTAAGTGCTTCAAGAATACCTAGGTTTTGATTGTACTTCATTCTCAGTTGTGGCATTTCCTTGCTATTGATATTAACATCAATTGTTGAAAGCCGAGCGTTTCCGTCGTATTGATATTTGAAATGAGCATTGTTCAGATTGCTTTTTGAGCTGAATTTCATCTTCTCATCTTTAAGAATTCCGGCGTGATATTTATAATCTTGTCGTAATTCGTAATCAGAGTCAGAAATTTCGACATTCTTTACAAGATGCGTATTTTCGTGATATACGTAGCGTATTGCAGATGCACCTGCCAATACCATTTCTAGCTTTCCGCTGTTATCATACACGTACACAATTTTGCCAGATTGATGCGGGAATATCTTAGAAAGAATATTGCCATCATCGTTGTATAAGATTTCGTAAGGATGTCGGTTCATTGGTGAGAAATATTGGTACTTGAAGTAACCTAGTGAAGTCATGAGAGCGAAAGTATGAATGTGACCTCGTGGTGTTGTCAAATTTTGAAGTGCTCCCGAATCGTCGTAATCCAAGAGATAATCGCTACCTCTAGGTGTTGTTACTTTTAGTGGCAGTGATGTAAACATATCCCTGAACGAATAAGCTAAGGAAGATCCATCTCCGTATCGGATTTCGTTTAGTCTGCCAGCTCTATCAAATCCATATGTTTCATTTAGATCACCCCAACTCCATTTAGTCAATCTATTGAACCTGTCGTAATCGAGCACTACTTCAGCAAATATACCATTGCTGGGGCCAAATCTTACTGGTCGGGCAGTTCTATCATAGGTAACATTCAATAGTTCAACTTTATCATCCATGAACACGGCAATGGTTGAAGAGTCTCTGTCATATTCAAGTGTAAGCAGGTTTTCACCGTTTATTCTCAGTTTGCGCCCGACTTGTGCAATAGTCTTGCCGTTTCTTCCTTTGTTAAGAAGCTTTCGCAAAAAGTATCGCCATTCAAATCTATTTGCCAAGTCACCACCAACTTCTGTTCTTTGTTTTGCTGGGATAGGGAAGCTTTCTCCCAAAATTGGATCGACTTCAGCTAAAACCGTGTACGGGACAGTATCTGTGGATATTACATGACCCCAAGGCATGCTAGAAGAGATACTACTGTCAGCTGAAATTATTGTCTTTTGCTCCGCTTCACCAATTCGGGTGTTCACTGATGACCCCTTTATCAAGATCGATACAGGTTTCTTATTGTTTTCTGTAATGCGTACAGTAGCACCTTTGATACTGAGATCGAAATTCAGATTAATGATTCGTCCAGTTGGCGTCACAGCAGATGTCAAACGGCCAAACTCGTCGTATTTGTACACATAACTTCTACCTGTGCTGTCGTATTTGGATTTGAGCAAACCGCTAGGCCCGTAATAATCGAAAGTAACGTTAAAGTTGTCTGGAGTCCGAAGTTCTTGCAGCATCTTCATTCTGGACATCTTTAGTCTACATTTCTGTCCCTTAGTATTCTCAATAGAATTAACGGAAGTGGAGTAGTCTCTCAGCAGAAACACTTTGTTGCCAGCCGCGTCTGTAACGGTGCTAAGTTTACCATTGCTAGTGTTGACGGTGTAGGTAAAAACGTAGTTATTCTCTCCAGTTAATATATTCTTACTCGTAACGTGCTGACCGAATCTGTTAAAGATATAAATTTCTTGCGTGTCAGGTGAGTAGATTTCGTACTCCCTCGCTCCACTAGCATCCGGTATACTGGCCATTACTGATCGAATCCTGTAGTTAGCTTGATCTGCGATATGTACAATACCGTCAGGACTTACTACTACTGCTGAGATTGTATTGAACTTTGAATTGGAAGCCAAGAAATGGTCGGCCTCGAAGCAGTCACAGCCTCTTTCCAAGCAATTGCATTTCGATTCGGCCCCGGCATACAGGGATATCTTTCCATCAGTGGTGATTAAGCGTACTCTGTTTATCCTCTGTGAGTCGCTCTCAGCTACGTACAAGTCACCTGCAGAACCGAAACCAATACTTTGCGGCATAACTAATGTAGCATAAGTTGCCAACTCCACATCGACAGCTGTTATTGGTGACGGGCAATGTAGAGGTCTTCCAGCAATAACTTTTACTCTACCGTCCGGAGCCATTTGTAAAATCATATGGTCGTCGATGATATGCAAACTGTTGTCTAAGGGGTTTATGGCGAGCTCTGTGGGCCAACGTAAGTGAACTTCTTCAACACTAAGCGTACCCTCACAGGGAATAGGTTTCCAATGAGCTCTATGCATGTGGTTACCAATGATAGTAGTAATGATACCGTCTCTGTCTACCATTCGAATATTCGTACCATCGGCAAAGTACAGAATGTTATCTATGGATACAGCAACTCCTTTAGGGTAGGCTAGCTTAGCATCTCGTGCTAATGCTCCATCTCCACAGTGAGCTTCATCACCAGGAAGGCACCTCTCTCCAGAACCGACAACAGTCTCCCAATTGTGTTCGGGATCGCTAAAGTCTTCTGTGTTCCTGACTCTAATGATTTGATGAGATTCTGGGTCTGAGATATACAAGTTGCCGTCTAGAGGTGATAGCGCCATGTGGTATCGGTAGGAGACTCGAGTGGCACTGAAAAAGCAAACAGAAGTTAATTTTACAGCACGAAGTCGTGAGTATAAACCAATTCATATTTTTTGGACACTTACTTCAACTTGACTACGGTTCGCACGGTCCCGTCGGGGCTTATCTTTCTGACGAGATTGAAGTCTCCTACAAATATAGATCCGTCGGGAGCTGTGGCTAGTGCCACCGGTGCTAAGAGCCGCTGTTTGGTAGCCACGCCGTAACATTTGTCCCCACACTCCAGTTCACGTTGACGACCGTCACCCATCGTCGTGATAATCACGCGGGGCTTATGCTTCAGATACACGTTTGTACCGTCTCCCTTTTGCAGGATGCCTGAAAAATAAAAAATTTAATGATTTAAAGCAATCTGAAAATTTAACTTCCATTTAAATTATTATAATATCAACGCTATATATTATATTGTGCTATTATCGCATTATCCTAGAACAAATTTCGTATTGCGTGCACATCTAGCGCGATCGACCATGTCATTGAAGAGGTCAAATATACTGAACACTTAACAGATTACACGGCTTTGTACTTAGGGTTGCAAAACGTTTGTTTATTCTAAAGCCCGAAACGAGATACTTTGAACCCTATTCTGTAGTATAGGATTTAGAACATCGGCAACTGTACATAATCCATACATCCTATACAAATGATACAAAATTATAAGTATATTTTAGTACCTTCATGGAAATTGTATCTATGATGGATATCCAAATTCCAGCCACCAACATCGGAAATACTCATGTCCTGTCCACTTAGCTTTGTGGTTTGCACATTCCATATGACATCCTTACAATCCGTGTACTGGTACCCAACTTTCACCAATGCTGTAGTCACCCCAAATACTCTTTGTTTGTACACATTCAGACGATTCCATGGATACGTGAATTTGATGACTGGATCAGCTTCGAAAGTCTTTTTGAAGAGTATGCCTTCAATTGTGATCCTCAGGTGGATGAGCGCTAACGTGGTCGGAATTTTTTCGGGAGTAAGTTGCAGTTGTATGGTTGAGAGATAGCCAGCTGCCCTGGAGCTGTGGTATACCAGATGGAGACCAGTTCCAGGAATTTCGAGACTTTCCTGAATCACCTACAAAAACCACATTGCATTTAAAACTGGGCCCGCAACGATGGCAAGCAATAATAACCATACCCAGGTTTATCGTGACTTAAGGAAAGTTTTGGCAGCATTAATAATATTGGAGTGTTTCTGTTATAGCTTTTTAGAAAATACTACTGAAACCTATTTATATTAAGTATAATTACATCAAATACCCAACTTTATTTCAAATCTATTTCATAAAATAATTGATTATTTAAATATAAACTTATCCTGGCAAGATACTTGACAAAATAGTATGAGAAGCAATTGATAAGATATACCTGTGATTCTGCCAAAATAGCGCTCTTGTCGGGACATGCTCCCTGAAAACCGTGTTTCCACGTAGCTAGAACCACAGGCTTCATAGAGTCATAGTCATGGGCGAGGCACGCCTGTGGTGGACCCATGCTGATCTTCTCATCCATTGTCGTCATCAGAACAGTATCAATTATCACAACCTGGAACGATTTAAGTGTGTTGCTGGTTCTTAAAAGGGAAAAATATAGATAGGAATGGGAGATAGAAAATCATACTTTTAGGTAGGTTGATCAGTTTAATAATGGAGACAAAACATAACGAAGAACTAGCTTAAATCAAAGCGTAGTAGACAGCGTAGGTCAACCTATGTTGACTAGCAGCAGCCTTTGCACGATATGGAAAGGAAAATTTCATTTCCATAGGATAATACATTTACAGTACTCGTAGTCTTAAACCAGCAAATGATTGATTTTAAAATGCTGCATGGCATTTATAACTCGTTATAAATAAAGCTTTAAGAAAATAATAGAGTCATACAAATTTTAATGTCCTTACGGTTAATCGCTGGTTCGCATGTTTTAAGTTAGAAATGAAATTGCCCTGTACAAAGTTCATTTGAAAATGTTTGAATTTTTAAAGACTATATCAAGCATATCTAGTACGGAGCTCAAGTTTTTATATTTAGACTTGAAATAAAAACAAGTTACGATTTTAACGACGTCAAAGCAGTGGTCTAGAACGCAGTTCTAAATAACAAACTTATTGTTTCAGGTTTATCGTGACATAAGGAAAGTTATGGCAGTTTAATAACATTGGAGTGTTTCTTTTATAGATTTTTAGAAATACTACTGGAACCTATTTATATTAAGTATAATCCAGATCGTTACTTTAATTGTATCATTGGTTAAGAGGTAGCATGGTCAAGTCTCAGGGATCTTAGTCTTAAAAGTATAGCAACACCACAGTTAAATACCTCATTCCAAGGCACGTAGACCACTTTCGTAGCCCGTTTAAATGGCGCCCTGCCGAAGTTCAGTGTAACAGCGCCTCCTCCATTCACAAGCAAATCGAACCAGCCATCTTCTCTCGTAAGCGTGAAACCTTCGAGGGGCGTGTCAGTAGATACTCTCACGCCAACCAGACCGGTCCCAAGTAATGTGACTACACGACCTCGGACTACCGCTGAACGGCTGAAAATTTTGGTGATGATATTTTAAGTATTTATTTCTAGTATACCTTTTACTTTTGTTTTTTTTATAATTACGTTCAAGAGACAAACATTCACAGACTTTTTAATTGAACTATGTAATTTTGTTTGGTTACTTTTTCACTTTGAAACATAGTAATAAAAACGGTTCGATGATTTTTGTGGATTAATAAGGTTATCCAACTTCAGAAAACTAGTCATGGAAACAAATTTATTCGGTGTATTCATTGAATACACACCAAATAAATTGATATTATTTAAAATACACGGATTAATATAAGTGACACTAACCCTAATGGCATCATTAATTGTACCAGCCAGAACAACATTTACTATTAAATCGAACTATGAGTATATTCTCATCTATTATTATTTATTAAATGAATGTATACTACTTAATTTAAATGTTGTTACTAAAACTTGTGAAGTAAGCGTCAGTAATTTCCACTATTATTTTATTTGGTGCACTTTAACATCCTTATCGTACAGCAGTAAAATTGATCCTCCACACGAGCAAACGGACACGCTTCTGAAGTATCGCTTCATATGTTAGGTAAGATAGCTTTTTCGCAATCTTCGGTTAGGTTCGATCTGCAACCGCAACTTGTTATTGATGTATTGCTAGCTATTGCATTTGATTGTATCAATTATCACCAAAGTCCAACTGGTAAACTATCTACAAGGTATGGTTTGTAATATCTAAACATCCCAAAATTAAATGTAATTTTGAATAAGTTTATTTGTTTTAGAATAAATTTGGATAAGTATTAGGATACGTCAATTTGTTGTTCTGATGAATTAGCGTCGATACAAGGTAGTGCTGATTAACGATTCCACATATCCACATCCACGCTCTTTGATTGCATACAAAAACTCAATGGCTTTCTATGTGAAAGTGGCAACGTACACCTTCTAAGTTCTGCATTTGAGATTGAGGATCAGTTTGGTACAAACAGGCTTTGTATCTCATTTTACATAGATGCCTTGTTGAGTATAAAAAGTAAATATCATCCTGAGACTAAACTGTTGAATGCATTTGATTGTATTTTCCCATTCGTGCGTTCATTATTGTCGTCACATCATCATCGTCATCTTGAATATAATTTCTACTAAAATAGAATATATAAGCAAGTAAATATTATTATTCTGTGAATGTTTTGTCAATTTAAATTGTTGGTGAGATGAAATTATAATAGGGAATAAAATTTTATTAAAAGATTTTCAGTATAGAAGAAACCATTAAAGTTAAACGGTACTTTCTACTAATTTTGGTGATAGGTTTGCTTATTTTATTATTATTGATTAATAATAATGAGGTATCGATCAATGCTGGTGATTATTGTCTTTTGAGTGGTGCACTATTTTCTATTTGTGAAAGACTAATTGAAAAGATTATAGGACAGTGTGTAAGGTGAGTTTCTCTAAGGGACTAAAAGTAATAATCTTCATTCAGGCTAAGATTCTTGCTAGTTATATACCAGAATTTGTTTTTGATTCTAATGACTAGATATCTAATTAGTATAAAATCTCATTCTACAATTAATAATATAACTTCGTGTATCGATAAAATGTCTTCAGATAGGTACTCTTCCAACAGGATTGACAAAATATTTATTACAAACATTTAAATAAAAAGCGAACACAAATTCACAGGACACAATAGTAGGTAGCTAAATACTATAGTAGCACAACATGCATAACATTGTAGATACATAAAATAGGTATGTATATGTCGCCAATTAAATACATATTTATATAATGTAGTATATTATCACTCGTAGATCTAAGGCCAAACAAACACTCTATCCTACGTTCGATTCACAAGTCTTACCTCGAATTGAAGTGGTTCCAAAACATACTGCGCAGCGTTAGAAAAACCGAGAGAAATGACAGAATGAGTAAGTATTATTATGTATAATAATATTAATTTAGAAACAAGGAAGCTTGGAAATGTTAGTATCAGCGACGTTATTATAGATATGTGTATCACATGCAAGTTTTGATCATCTCGAATTTTGTTCTTTTGATAATATTACAAATAAAGTCCATAACAAAATGTATTTTATTTGTAATATTATCAAAAGATACATTTTATTCCATATAAGTGTAAGAAAAGAAAGAAAGCATCGTGGTACACTCTTATAAATAAAACAATGGGATTGACTGGGGCACAACATTGCGTATCTTATATAACAAATATTTATACGGCTCTTGTCGGATTAGGTTTATCAGACATAGTCAGTATCAGTAGGTTATTATTTAACGCTTAAACCTAACATCGAACATCCAATCACTCACCTTTCGTTGAAGTTCTCCTGCTTTGCGTAGTTTTGGAGGCTACCTTCATCAATTATGAATTTCATTCTTTCAAAGAAAGAAGCAGTGATGGAGGGTGGTTGCTTCCTAAGAAGAATATCTGTAGGCTTAGGCGAAGATACGCAGAGTTGACTACCTTTGCAGATTGGATTTAAACAGCACTCAGGATCCTCACAATCAACAAGGCCATCTAAACAGAATAGATGAATACAATTACAATAATTGGATCATTTATATTCAGTCCTGGTTACTTCGAAGCAGTTCGTACCTTTATCGTTATCTTTCGAATCATCGCAGATTTGTTCTTTGAGTGTGGTGCAATCCGGACCGTCCCAGCCATCGAAGCATTTGCATGACCACTGACCGTCATTAGCAACTTTACATTGCCCGTGTCCAGCGCACCCCCTTGGACAACCTTCCAGTGTGCAATGCCGACCGTTCCAACCAGACACGCAGAGACATGTGCCGTTTTTACATTGACCGTGGTCACTACAACGGGCGTCACATAGTTTAGAGGTGCAGAAGTCTCCGGTCCAACCAGGATCGCATACACAGGATTCGCCGACGCATCTTCCGTGGAGACCGCAATCAAGATCGCAAATCTCTGTGAATGTACCAATAATGTAAAACAATGTTGTTATAGGACTAAATTTTGTTTAACTAAAAATAAAATTTACCTTTGGAACAGTCATCACCAGACCAACGCGCATGACAAGTACAAGTCTGGGTATCCACATCAAACGTGCCATGTCCAGAGCAGTCCGGAAGACATTGTAACGCGTCCTTATCCATAGTCGCACAGTCAATTTCTTTCCAGCCTTTTTTGCATATACAGGAGCCCTCGATGCAGAATCCATGACCGGAGCAAGTTGGATGGGGGCAGTCGATATCTCCACAGAACTTGCCCTTATAGCCTCGCACGCAAGAACATTTCCCGTTAACGCAGTGCCCATGGCCGTTGCAATCAGGTACTTCACATTCGTCATGTCGCAGGGAACATTCTTTACCTTTCCATCCAGGGTTACATTGACATTCGCCGTTAATGTACTCGCCTCGCTGACTGCATAAAACCGGGCAAACACCTGAAATTTTATAAAATAATTTTGAATGTTTAATTGTTCTTTCTAATAAACCCCATTAGAGTCCAAAATCTGGTAACTCAGTGAAGTTTACAAGTTTCTGCTTACTTTTACTGCAATCGTCTCCACCGAAACCGGCCTGGCACTGACAATGTCCCATCAGACATTCCCCTTTCCCTGAACATCCGTTGGGACAGTTATGCGTCATTTCATCAGCGATCATTGCGATGAACGTAATCTCTTGTGGGTCGCCGTCGTCATTGTATAAAGACAGGAACCAGTGGCCTTGCTCCATATAGTGTGTTACTTCTTTCTTGATCGAAGGCTGTAAATTGAACGCCTAGGTTAAAGTGTATTCCTTATGTTATTTAGAAACCCAAAATTCTTGCATTTTATAATAAATAAATACTACTTACATGTGATGTTCTCGTAGTTCTCGCTTTAAACCCACTGAGAACTTCCAAGATGTGGTATTGTGTATGTGTGGGTAGAGCGTTTCTCCTCGCATATACGCCTATGGAAGCCCCTCGGGGGATCATGTAGTCGAACTTCACGTAACTAGCTTGCGTTTGGTAAAACTGCATGTTCCAGTAGCTATATGGAGGGATTTCTTTCGATAATTTTTCACCTAAAGTAATTTGTTTGAACGTCGTTCCGTCTGGCGGAAATGTTTGCGCGGGGAACGTTCGCGCACCTAGAAATTATTATAGAGTAAGTTTTAGGTTTAGATTGTAGATTGTAGATCATACAACATGCAATAATGTGATGAATCGTCATGTATTATAGTAAACATTTTTAAATTCTAATCTACACACAAGCACATGCAACTGAAAAGTATGATGCGATAATATTTTACATCTTTGCGGCATAGTGATGAGCATGCGTATTAGTATGTTAGACACAATAGTATTTGTACAAAGAACCCCTAGGCGGTGATGGATTTGGTGACCGTTAGTAAGTTATCTCTGACTTTATTGATTATCAACCTCACCTTCCAGTATAAGAATGGGTGGAGGCTTAATTTGTGGACAAAAGAATTTTGGCGATTCAGTTGTAGAAAGAATTTCAGTCTCAGTTGTGTAATCCGTCGTAGACTCTATATTGTCTGTGGTTGAAATATTTTCATTTGAGGTCGATATTTCAGTGGTCACTTCTATTGTAGAATCTGAAGTTATTGTTACTGGCTCTCTTGTACCTGACGATTTAGTCAAATCTTCAGTTGTAGATTCTGTTAAGTAGGCCTGATCTGTGCTAGAGATCTGATTATCCATATTGAATGATTCAGCTTTAGGAGACGATGTTGTAGCCCTATTTTCATTTGAGTCATCATAAAAATCATCAGTGGCATTGCTTGTACAAGCTGGGCATGAACATTCGCAGCTTCCTCCCCAGTCGCTTTCATCATTTGTAGGATTGTTATTATTCGTCGAACCGTCTAGAGTAACAGGTTTGTTAAAATTTGAAGGTTGGGTAGGTTCAGCATCCATTGGAGTTATTTTAACGGTTGGTATCTCATTTGTATCTCCAATTGTGGGCACAGTTAATGTAAAAGAATAAAGCTGCTTATATGATGAACTCTCGGCATTATCCGCAGAAATCGTCAGGTTAATCAACACATGTTTAGGGTTAGTTATATCCGGGGCTTTCGTGTTAACGGTATTTACAGTATACATTTTGTCAGTATTTGTCTCTGGTGAAGTGCTCGAAGTAACACTGTCATTAGTAACACTCAGTGATGGTGTTGTAGTCACAACATGCTCATTGTATGTGGTGAATGTATTTGTAGTGGTAAATTTAGAGTTTGTAGTTACATGTTCATTTATTAAGGTTGTTTCTATACTTGGATTAGTTAATATAGGCATTGCAGTGGATGATTCAGGTGTTATAGGGGATTCAGCAACCGTTACTGGCGCAACTGTCACAATTTTAGATGAACTTGTTGGAGAGACATTTTTTGTAGCACTATTTTCCCTTTCGTAGTGAAACTTTTGTAAATTATTATCCAAGTCAGCTGAATCATTGGAATATATATGTAGCACTTCTTGAACTTGTTCCAATTGAGTTCTGAATTTGAAAAACTGAAGCTTTTCTATGCCATACGAACGAATCGATGGGAACGAATCACCTTGCATGTCTTTAGGCTCGTAAGCTATGTTATCTTTGTCAGTTTTTGAAGGAGAATTAACTTTGTCATTTATTTCAGTTGGTTGTTCCACGTGAGTTTCTTTTATATTGTTAAGTGGTTCACTAGGTATATTACTAATGAAATTAGTCTCTTTTATAGTTATTTCAGCAGTTGTGGGAGCGAAATGTGTCGATTCTATTTCTACCTTCGTAATCTGTTCACTAGTTATTGGAACAATAGTAGTCGATTCTATTCCAGGTTTGTTACTCGTTGATGAACTGGGGTTATTTGTTGTTAGATTACCAATATTAACCAACATGTTATCAACACTGCTAGACACAAAAGCGTTGTTAGAACGTTCGTTGTTTTCTTCGCCCCGCTGAGTGGTGATTGCTTCTGCCACACCATGCACTAAGCTAACAGTGGTGACAGAAGGCGTAGTTACATCATGCATATTTACAACGGTGGAAGAATCCTTGGAAGAAACAGATTGTGGTAAAGAAGAAGCATGCCCATCTACTACATCTACACTTCTACGGTGACGGGAGTGACGTTCCTCTTTACCTGTTCCGATGGTTGGCAAGCTTTGGTGTGGCCGCGCCATAGTTTTGTTTGCAAACTCCAGTGACGTCGCCTTCGACGCTGGAAAAACTTCTGTCGGTTCACCGACGACCACCGTACATGATTTGGGGTTCTGATACGTCCAGTTAACAAAAAATGACGCTGTGAACAAAATGAAATAGTAAAATTTTAATGAAAAGAAATGAGAAGTTTACATAATGATAATATTAATGTTCAAAAGTTACAGGCAACCGTTTAAAATCTCATTAATAAGGTTCAAGAAGTAACTAAAATGTGTGTATAGCTGTCATTAAGTGAGCCATATTTTTATTAGGATTAAAATATGCAGCAAAAGTGTAAACATAGATAGCAGTAAACAAACTTTACTTATAATTTTACAGTTTCGAGCATTTTACGTCGGAGTTTAAAATATCTTACAGTAGACTCACCTGTCATATAAGACGCGATAGCTAACAATACAACGAAGAGTATTATAAACACTATAGCTGTACACTTCCACGAGCACCTTGACGAGAGGCCCTTCCGAAAGTGAAACCGCGAACCAGCGGAGGGAAAGTTTGAGGACCGAAGGTTGTTTCGGACCGGGAGAACTGGAACCGGAGTACCAAAGGTTGGGTGCGGTCGGTCAGACCGCTCCATTCTTTCTAACGTGCTCTTCTCTGGCTTGCCTGGACTACTACACGAAGAGTTCGACTTGTAGTCCATAGACGGATTCTTTTGAATATCCCCTGAAAATTGATTTCAATGAGATAAAAGCCAATTAAAAGCAATAAAAGAGAAATAACAACTAAGTAATATGTACCGAAACAATTTAGGAATACAAAATATCGTCACTGAATACATCGATGAAACTAAGTTAATAATAATACCCATAAGCAAAAGATAGTATCAGCATAAATTGCCAGTATCCACCTGTATACGAATACTTTGATCGTCATTCCGCCCACCAAATCTATCTGGTTATCATTCAAATATGTTTTCAAGCGATGATCGTTCACTGCAGCAATGTCTAGAGAAGACATACCAGTGATCCATGTTCATGGCATACACGTAAAAATGTTTGATTAATAGGAGGTTAGTTTTCACGAAGCAGAAGGCAGCAAAAAGTGCAGTGCAGTGGACAACTTGAGTCGGTTCCTTTATTTTGTTTTTATGTGCTTTCGTTAATTTTAATAAAGATATCAAAAAGGTTCTAACATTCACCTGAAGGCACGTAGAAGTTGCCGGAGGGCGTGCGCACGAGGCAGGAAGGCTCAAAGTCACCCAGGTCCGCGGGGTTGCCGGTGATGCGACCGTTCAGCCGAGACATGGTCGGATTGCGGGGCGGCACATCAGGCGGGAGTCGCGACCCTTCCAGTAAACACCCTGAGGATGGAAATATAAGATTTAGATATGGTATTTAGCAATGGCTGATAAATGTTGAAGAAAGTTTATCGTACAATGTCTAAATGAAGAAATTAAAGATATTGCATGCAGGTTTATAGATGTTAAAATAAAACAACCCTTTTAGAAGTTACGATAAATAAAGCCCAGCCTATCTTAGAGGCTAGTGACATTTTGCTTGACAATAGAACAAAATAAGACGGCCACAGCGTCTGCGGCCCAATGACGCCCAAGCAATGACAAGACAAAACAAGCTATCTCTTAGTACGAGTATAAAACCTAGATTCTCTCCACGTACACCGTGCCAGAATTAATTAACGAAGCAAAACTTGGCCTTCATTATTACCAATAATCTGTTATCAAATACCGTTATTTGTAAAGTTAAAGGCTTTTACAAAATTAATCAGCATGCTCCAGCGGTCGTGGCGGAGGCATTAGTACAGGGAAAAATTTAATTAATTCCATCCACGAAAATTTACAAGTTGAAATTCAATTAGGGGCGAATATTGCTCACCGTAATAGCTCGTAAACAAATAACCGTGGATAGGCTCATGCAAATGGATCAAAGATCGCGTGTTTCGGCTATTCTTTATAAGGAAAATATATTAGACCGGGTGCTATTGGTCTAACCGCGGGGCGCGGTGGACTCTCCCATCGCTAATATAAGCTAATGGAAAATCGAAGTACTATCTGTGGCCCCCGCGCCCTCGATGCCTCTTATCGGCCCGCCATAACATCCAACTTTTGATCCTCGACGAATTTTAAGGATTCCTTCGAGCGTTAATTAATTTATTGTACCACCCGATGTAGCCGCAAGAAAACTCAATTAATTTTAAAAGGGTTTTTGTGTTGTTTTTTTCGCCATCGATCTCCCCCACCCTCTTGATCACTACCGAAATGAAAATGGTGAACTTCTCAACAATATCGTCAGGCGCCTTTTGTGGTCTCGCACTTTGATACCATTCTTTTCTTAGCAATTAGAGATTAATGAGTTTCATTTGAACTTTCATAAAACGCACTAGAATCACTAGCATTATAGATTAAAGTATTTATAACAATAAAAAATATTTGCTGATCATTTCAAAGAATTAACTGACGGTCTATTATATAATTTCTTACTCAATATATGTCTCTTATTTGGTAGTATAAATAATATCATGAGATTCCTATCTCATGTTTGTCTTGACTTCAAAATCATAATGGTCTCGTATGACACACAATTACTACACATACAAAGGTTGTCGATAACATTTCATTCCGTATTTTAAGCTTTATAACTAAAGATGTTCTAAACAGGGTAATTTGTTATGATGGTCGATGTTTAACGACAAATAATGTGCTTAGACAAACGCACCGACCAGTCGAACTAACCAACACCGTCGCACCACAACCAATGAAAAACTAAATCACCAAATCCCTTGCCTAATTTAGGAGGACAAGCATAGTCATTAATACACACGTCAGTCGTCGTGCTACTACAAAATGTGGCCCATTTATATCCCGTCTCGGGGCCTGGGAATTATGGTAATCGGACGAGTCGTGTCCTTTGTCTGTAATGGTTGGTAATTACCGAGGCACCTCCGGGGGCACTTCGTCTACTGGAGGGGCCCACTGGGTCGGAGAATTCGACACTCGTTACGCGAATCGTCTCAACTTTAAAAAGGGAACGCGATTTTGAATGCCGTCGTGGGATTTGTCGTTGCGCAACCGGAACAAACTCACTTTCTTCCTCTTTTTACTTTTGCCTAAAATTGCCTCCCACATACCATCCTGATTGGTCCTTTTTGAGTTTGTTTACGCAAGGAAATCGGTATTTCTACAACCAACCCAGACTTTTCGGCGCTCGGCTTTACTATCCCATATTATTTATTGAGACTACACTATGCATAAAACTGAATAACAATCAGATAGAGGCCACTATCCATATTCCGGTTCGTTTATTTTTATATTTTTCGAGCCATCTGGCATCCGATCTCCTATTTTCCGTTTAGGATCCGTATTTTCTTCCGAAGAAAACCAAAAGCTCGCTTACTTATTGGAAGATAAAGGGGGTGTGTTTCGGCTCATTTGCGGCCAAGCTCGGCCCGAACGAACGTGATTTCTTATTGGAATCGGAAAAGAAACAGACCGACTTGTAAATAGACTAACTGCGGTTTACCCGCCAGTAAGCTTCGCCGGGAAGGTTAATTCCTGTCCATTATTACTGCTAAGATTAACATCTAGCTTTAGAACCTATTTGTTTATTCTATCGCTGGAAGATTGCTGCAACTCTATGACTCAAGAAAGTAATTTTCAGCGCACATGTTTGCAGTAAGGCAACTGTCAAGTATATATCTCTTTCTAGGTAGTTTCATAACCTGTGACGTTGATGTATGAGACGTAAAGCATATTCACGTGTAAGACGCACACCGATAGCAACGAGATACATTTGGGCAATCTCTGAAGGCAAGAGACGCGGCGGCAACACGTGCTCACAATCTTAAACTCGTTATACGAACATTCCCGAAGCAATTTAGAATTTACCCCTTAATCTTGATCCTAACTCGAATTGTGAACTTACATACACGAGAATCCTTATTTATGTGGATTAATATCGAAGATATAATATATGTGTACGTATATCGGCAGTTACGAATAGTTTCGATAAAAACACTTAAGCTATACGTTTTCGGTGTCGTCGATTCCCCAATTTCGATTTTAAATTTAGCACCGAAGTTGGGCGCGTTCAATATTTATATGAGAGAGCGGCGCTGCGATTTATAGTGGGGAAACAATCGGGAACTTGGTCCGGCGTCGTCGTGACTTCGTTTTAATTAGTACCCATTCATCGTTGAACAATCGAGTGCTCGAACAAATCCATTATCGGGAACTTTTCGATAGTCGAAAGAGGTGTATTCAAAGTTTTGTGATTGCAAAGGGATCGAGCACGAGGGCTTTTGTGGATCTTACATTCTGATGCTCGGGAACTGTCTTCCTAGCGATCCCGTCCATTATACAATCTATAAAATAAAAGTACTCGATATTCAATAGATTCGCTTTGTAAGCGTATTTTATTATTACGGCTCCGAAGAATTGGGTTTTCTTATAATTTCCTTTACGTTTTCGATATCGGAAGGTTTAGCAAGCATTATCGAAAAATTCGGTGGCATTAACGAAATTCAGCAGTTCGGGAAAGGAAGGCCGCCGCTATCTCCCTGCTACAAGTGGAATGGGTTTGCGTAATGTCATTACGCGTACATTTTAAACGATGGCTCACGGTTGGCCGGAGCCCAATGCTTTATACATAAGCTTATCTGTACGGTACATAGCCGGATTCATTCTATTAAAATTGATCGATTAATTTCCCGCATTGGTTTGAATTTTAAGGTTTTGAGGCTAAACAGTTGCACAAATAGAACTTAAGTATCTATATTCGACACGTGTAGTTTTCGATTCCGTGATGGCGCGTTTCCATGTGCGTGCTTGTACGTGCGGCGACGAATGTAAATGTATAGAGCGGGCAATGTATCATGTCAAGACGCGGCGGCCGGCTGCCACGCTGATAAGATTACCAGACAAAGGAAGTCCACCCATATCACTACCACCACGACCGCTAAATGCGAACCTTCATTTACTACCCCTTTTGCTAACGTAACTAATCTCAATTTTAACACAAGAGCTTTAGAGTCGACATTGTCTCGTACGGTCTTTATTAGTGTCCCGACGTCAACGTCTGCTTCGTTAAAGGACACTCAGCTTTATTTATGTTGACATACTGGCAATGTTGGCTTATTTGTTGTTGACTATTCTTATTGCCTGAAATACGATTTGGACCATACGATTACATGAATAGAGTCGAGATTGGGTGTTACGTTTTAGAATATAGTTGGTAGAGTTAAGGGAAT
This sequence comes from Diloba caeruleocephala, assembly GCA_947459985.1. Lineage (NCBI taxonomy): Eukaryota > Metazoa > Arthropoda > Insecta > Lepidoptera > Noctuidae > Diloba > Diloba caeruleocephala. Next base: position 5,450,256 of record OX381609.1, read on the forward strand.
TTGACTTCTTTGCAGCATGTTTCAGGGTTGTGTTTTTTTGTGTCCGGATAACATAGAGAGGTTAGCCGGGTGGTTTCCGGACCACGATAAGGAGACGATGTTGCTAAGTCGGTCCGTCACGCGACCTGTCCACTAATTTATGTTGCGCTGATTTGTGCTATAACAACCTAGTAGACGGAACCCTTCTCTGGATCCTAGACGGAGCTGAAGTAAAGCTTTTTATGGGCAGTTATGTTAATGTACTGTCTAGCAAACATCCGTGGAACAAAGTAAGTAAGTTTCAGAACATAAATTTACATTAATTTCATTTGAATTCGAGGTACTGTAAGCGTAGTATTTGACAAAGAAAGCTACTAAAGGAATAAGTGACTGTAGAGTATAGTACTATGTAGGTATTTAGAAAACAGTTTACAGTAGGCAGTAATTGTCTTTTAATTTGAACATAACTATTTTATACAGGACTGTAGATGACTACCCGAGGAGCTTAGATTACAGACTTGATAATAAACGAAAACAGCAACGTTAGAGCTTGTTAGAAGGCTCGCTCGGGAGCCTTCATTAGTGTTTACAAGTAAATGGAGAAAAATAACAGCATCTGAGAGCGGGCCACGGCCTCCTCCTGTTACACGGCAGGACATCAGCGACTGAATATCTTCACAATTCAACATCAAATAACTAATGCTTAAAACAATATGCAGCACCATCGTTAATCTCACTATCTCATTGTACATATTTCTTTGTCTAAATCCATTAAATTAATTACAGCCATTTGGGGAGCCGACTCCGTATTTATTAGGCTCGTTATCATTCATTGAATCTTTCGATAGACGAGTACTCGGTAAATTGGAAGAAACGCCGAGACGCCGTGATAGATGTTCTACTTACACGTAAATGCGGGGCCAAATTAGCTGTCTACCGAAGAATGCAGTTACGGCCGTGACTGATACTCGCCGATGGATTTCGGGAGCGAGATCCTGAGTGCGACTTAGATTCATAGGTGTCATCGCGTCCGTTTAGAAGGGTGTTGAAATTGGGAAATTCCTTACGATATTACACGAGGTGCGAAGAGTCGGCAGAACGGAATGAGTGCGCCGCTTGTGGAATAGGCTTGCATTGTTGACATACCTCGTTACAGATGAGTGTAGTTTCCAGAGATGGAGGCACGTCTTTTATCTCGGACTGACTCCGTGAGCTAGGAATGTTTATTAGTCTCCGACAATAGGATCGACGGCGGTGGTGGACGTCTGATTCTAGTTGAGCCCTTCAGATGTCCGATAGCCGGCAGCGGCTCGACTTCATTAACCTTTACCCGTCCGCGGAGGCATTAATTACGCTTAATAGAAACAAACAAAACGAAACTCCGACAGATAAATGGGCCGAGATAGTTATTTAATTGTCTTATCTGAGGAGCGGGCGTCGAGACGTCTCCGGCGGCGTGGGGCGTTGGAATAATGCAGATTCATTTGCCGTTTACGTCTTAACTTTTGTCAAAAGTTTCTATTTCTACCGATCCCCTTTCCGCTAATGAACGATTCACAAACGAGATTGGGTGTTGTGAATTAATGTTTTATGTAATTGCTTGTGTACGATTGTGTAATTTGATGCGCGTAATCAATGGCGGAAGATAACAATTGCGGGACCAGCAATTTTGTATTACAAAAGTGAACTTAATTTTCTGATATCATGTTTTGATGTTTCAAAAGAGTTGTTGAGTTTAAGAAACGGATGCGATGTTATTTTTAATTTCGCGATATAATCCTAGACTCATTGTCTCGGGGAGCGTTTTTAAATGACGAATTAATTACACATATTTTTTCTATTCTATTTTTAGAAAAACGTTGCCCAACGCTAAGATTTCTCCTGTGTCTCGGGTGCACTGACACTGACCACCCGGAACAACTACCTGCAGATCATACAAATATTTGTTCCGTGCGGGAATCGAACTCGCGACCTAGAGCGCCGCAGAAATATATAAATATCGTCTGCGAGGCCTTTATATGTAGGTAGTATAGTATCCTTGATTGCATTTGGTTGCATCATGATAATATACAATGCTTGTTAACCTTTATAAGGGTTACAAAAAACTCTGTAGGATATCAGCCATAGCGTTTTATTCACTTATTTAGAGGGGAGACACGCATAGTATTTTATGGGAATATATTCAGTCGCGTCACACTGTCACAGGTCCAATATGGAAGCGGTCATATTTTTCGTCACCACTTTTTTCAGGAACGGAAGCGAGAACATCGCCGACGGCGATACCCTGATAGAGATTGATGATCGCACCTACCCCCCGCGCCAAACCGCCCACCCTCGCGGGTCATTGAGCTTACCCGATTACACCAGACCAGAGGGGATTCGCATATATCCAAATTACCCCAGTGATGGACGTTTCTTACCCAGATAACCATCCTCCAATAATCCCTCTGGTGCCCAATCAACGTATCGATATCTACTCGTATGTTCTCATTTGTGTCTAGTTAGTGATGCACTGTCGAATTTCATGCGCAAAATAATGCGGACTTTTAATATGAACACTAAAATTCGAAAGCTTTCAGTTTTATCGCCGTTCCATTGTACGCTAAAAACATTATTATACGGGATGCACCAGTTTAATGTAAAAATTGCCATCCATAAAATCGGTGTTGAGGAAGGAGTATTTACCGTTTTAGTAAAAAAAGGCTCTGCTACGCAAAGTTCCGATTAGTAATTCAATCTGGCGTCATTGTTGGCTAATTACGCGGCCTCTTTTATGTACAAAAAATATACCAATAAAAGCCGCGTCGCTCGATGCGCATTTGTCAACGCGTATTGCAGCGCCCGCCATCTTAAATCTCGAGTGGCATGCGACACCGACTGAGTGGCCCATCCACACGCCCGTACCATAGACAAGTGTCATTATTTTACGGTGCGTACCTACCTATAAAAAGTGAATTTTCTTTGTGTGACAAGTTATGAACGCTCTTGCAAAAATAACTATGATATACCCACTGCATACGTCACGCGATGCAACCCATAGACCATAATGCTGTGCGGCGAGCAGAGGGCTCTCAATTGCGGCAAAATCATATCGCGTATGAAATAAATCAGCTGTTCCGGGGTGCCTTGGGACGGATTGCGTTACACCCTCGATTTGTGAGGTTATTTGCATTTCGATATAAAATGGCGGCCGCGGTGGGATTTGACGTGACGTTGACAGGTGCGCACGCTGTCCATGTTTCAGTGGATGGTATTGTGCTGCGATTCATTAATTACATTTGACGGCAAGTAGGTGAGTATTTTATCACAACTAGGATCGTGTAAGTTCTGTTTCATTTGTGCCGCAACACTAATATGTTGTCAAATGACTAATATTTTCCATTTGACCGATCATATTTTTTTATTACTTGTTTAAAGTAAAAAACTTAATTGATACTTTTACAGCCATAATAGTGTTATCGGCTTGAAAAAACTTAATGACCCTGGAAACTGCGGTCATGACGAGTGGTAATTACGTTTAGCTTTGAGCCCGTAAAGTTGAACTAAATAATCCTTCTTAACTTCGTATAATACAAGAGACAAAACGAAACTTAGTACTAACCTATTTAGATCGGATCTCTATACGTTTTATGTTTTTAAATGTATAAAATAACCCAATTCTACTTATGCGCTACTCACGAGATTCGCGGAAACATACAAACGCCGGGCGACCCGTTCTATATGTACGGAGGTCAAGCACACTCGCAGCCCTTTGTACCCAAATAGATATAGCACTGTGTGCATTAGCGAGGGTCACTTTTCTTAACATTTTTTCTCGACAAAGACGAGGCAGTTCCCTTCGGTCTCTTCCGGTAGGGTTCGGGGAACCGCGATTAAATACATGTCATTTTGATTTATACGCGCAATTATTACACATCATACGACTACGCACAACAATTGCGTTTTTGGTCAGAGTTAGAACGAAGGGTTTGATGCAATTAATTAAATTAAACGCGTAAGCAAACAGTATTCATAATAAACTCGGCTGTTATGGTTTAGTGCAAATATTTGCGCAGGACGTCATTAATTAATTAGCAACGCATTGTGGCATTAATCTAAATTTCAATGCAGAACATTCGTATTGAAAATCGTCGCCGCGGACGGTCAAGGTAGCACTTTAGTTTAAAACCCAAATGTAAACGTTGCCGGCGTTACTCAAACAGTGTGGAGAACCACGAGCCTTTCCGGACTCATCCATCTTGCGGGCCTAACGGGTCCGAATGTTACATTGACGAACGATGGCCCCTCGATATGGGAGATGACACAATGCGATGACCCCGAATCCATTCCTTCTAAGACCCGAGTAATAGTTTTTCCCCAGTATCCGTTACTCTCCATATTTTATCGGACCTTTTTATGAGGGTTATATTGAGAATGTGTCATGTTGCGATTCGTTCGGCGTCGCTGTTGCGCGCTTATGTATACATATTTGATGCAGAAGCGTAAAGGATTGATGACCCTTGTACCATTTTTTGGGACTAACTCCACAATCCATTTATTTTCGGATTCCGGCTAAACACATGTGATAAAGATATCGCCGGGATGACACGCCCGAGGGTCGCCGAGTAAAGCTTTGTCTTATATTTGCATTGTTGCAACCCTAATGGGGGCCACTTTGTTTCGATCACGTGAAGGCATTAATGACGTCATCCATCACGTCAAGTTGACAAGCCAGCGCAGTTGCAATGGACGCGGATTTAGTGTTGCTATTGAGGAAAAAATTTACAATCGAAATGGTAGAACTATTTTACACGCACTACGTTTTTCCGGGGAATTTAGTTTTATTCGTCTGGAATAACATAATTATGTGTAATACGTTTAATAGTAAACTCATTTAGAACAAGAACGTATTTGACTGTATTAATGTTAGCTATCTTCTCAGATTTAGTACGAAATTTAGGCTGGCAGCTCTGCTACATGCGCTAATCCAGATTAGTAATTACACGGTAAACCTATTACCATTTCAAGTGTGAAGTGTGAAATCGCTCATTTCCAAATGCTGTCTGAGCGCCAGCCCACTGCAACCGCACCGCTCTATTTTTAGAGAATAAATTCAATTACGAATTGCCTCATTTAGAACGGAAGGAACGAGAAATAATGCGGGGCTTGTTAGTCGTAATCTAGTGACTAAATAAAGGTGTGAGTTACGACCGCCGCTGTGTGGATTAAAACAGACTTTTATATATAAAAAAATGGGCAATAACCGGGTGTGGAGAGGGTATCCCCAGCGGACAAGATCCCTCGCTGGCGGAATTTCATTTGCAAAATTTTCTCTGACCGAAGCACCATTATGATGAACTCCTACAACGTATTATAAGTGTCTTACATTGAATTTCTTGACACGAGTTCCGACTAAACAGCGCTGTAAAAATGAGATTTCAAAATTACGTCGCGTAATTTTTATGCGTGAAAATGACGTACGTGTAATATAACCCTCGCGCGAGATTAATCCCTCAGAAATATAGACGGAAACGAATCAAGAAGACAGCGGTAAGTATCTACACGGGTATTCCATCAGGGCGCGTCTTCGCACCTCCGCATTTTTATGTTTTCATAAATTTCCGTTGAGATCAATATTTTATATTCGCACCGGCACCGCAGTAAATGGGGATTTTTTGCAAGTTCGCGCCGCACCCCCGGCTTTATTTATTCGGATGTGGCCCTCTCGAGATTCGCCACTTGTACCGTTCGATACATTTTTCACACGAATAATGTTATCACGTACCGTTTCTATGCGCCTTTTCTATCTCTTATGCATATACGGTGTTTTGTGGCGTGTACTTACGTCGCTGGTTCTAATTTCAAAATCGCAACGCGACGCTGGCTCTCGTTTTAAACGTGAGATTGTCCGGTTATCTGGGAGCCGTGAGAGACAAATCCAATCGCTGAGAATCCTTGTACCGGCGAGCGTTGATTGGTCGCGACATTTTATTACCTTAGCCAGGAGTTGGTTTTACGAGGCCGGCCCGGCAGGAGGGTGGTTTTACGTGATAAGTATTTTTATTTGTTCGAGAGCTTGGATAAACTGGTGGAGGTGGCCGCGGATTACTTTACCGTAACACAATCTCTAGGCTTTTACGGGCACCTGTCATGTCGCTGTCCTAAATTTTGGAGATTTTCTATAATACGCAAGCTGTCTGCTATAGTTGATTATCAAATTACGACGATACGAATCGATCGGGGCTCGTTGTGTGTTCACATGGTAGTGGTCACAGTGGGAATCTTTTGGCCACCCGTCGCTAGGCGCATTGTCCGCGCGGCGCAAAAAATGACCCAGTGTGCAGCGCTCCCGCTGCTAATCCTATTTACTCCGGCAAATAAATTATGGCGGGCGACCACTAATATGTACGGACGCTCCTCGACGATACTAACTGCTCTCTGTTACTGTAACATTTATACTGGGATTTGCCACTTGTTGTAGATTTGTTATATCGATTTCTATCATGAGGTATAGTGGAATATTACGTTCGCTTTGTGTCATTTTGATGGTCTATTTTATCATAATAAGAAATGTAATCGAAATATCGAGTTTTTCACGTATGCACATGATATTTGCTATATCTGGTACGAAGGATATTTTATAGAAGTATTTTATTCAATATGGCGGCTATATCCCAAAAAGTGTCAGAGAATGGAGGTAACTTCCGCCTAAACCATTCTAAGACTTTTTGCAGCACAAGACTAGACGGGTTTAAGAGAATATCCAATCTAAACAAAACCCATTTAAGGCACTATATAGGCGCAATGACAGGACACTTCGGCACCAAGGAGCACCTCCATAGGATGAAGCTTAGCACAATGGATACATGCAGATTCAGTATGGACAATCAAGAGTCAATGCAGCACATTTTGTGCAGCTGTGACGCTCTGAGAAGACGTAGGGCAAAACATCTAGGAATAGCTTGTCCATTACCTGATGATTTTGCGCGGCTCCAGGCAGGTATGATTATGAAGTACCTACAGGGACTTCTTGATTTGCCAGCGGAGGAGTAGTGCAGGGCTTTGGGCAGCACAATGGATCTAATAGGGTCGAAGTGCGTTCGGCTAATGCTGAGCCCGTGAGAGCCACACAATAGAATAGAATATCCCAAAAATATTAGCCGATTTTAACATACAGGATATTGTTAGTAACAGAACACATAAGAAGGGTTTTTATTTATCTATTTTGTTGGCTATAAGTTGGCTTAGCTATCGCCGAAAAGCACCTCGACCCTTGTGGATCTTTTGTCCTAGCCCTTTACTCCGTTGCTGGCACATCGAAAAGTCTTTGTAGGTATCCTGGGATTGAGCATGGAACTGCGTTCAATATCTGGTATATAAACTGTTCAAAGGTGATTCGCCCTATGCCTAGCAAGAACCTCACAGACACATGTAGCATTAATTATTTTTTATCCCTGCAAAATAACCTGCATATAACCAGTGTTTAGTTTTATTGTGGCGATGGTCGTTTGTACTGAAGTGCCCTGTGAGTGCACCTAAAATGTGTGTTCGGGTGACGTCATAAGAAGTGTTAATATCTGTCAATCATCATCATTTCGGCCGAATGAAGTCCACTGCTGGACACAGGCCTCCCTCAAAGATCACCACAACCACCGATATGGTTGTGTTGTGGGCTGATTGGAGGGTTTTGCCATAATCGCCACGCTTGGCAGGCGGGTTGGCGATCGCAGTTGAGTTGTTAATGTACTCGAAAGACGCTGCTGCCCATCCTCCAGCTAATCCCTTAGTCGACTTTAACGACACCCATGGGAGGAGATGGGGTGGTGGCATTCTGAGCCGGCAATCTGTCAATGCCAGCAGGTATAAAAATTAAAGGTAGGTATTTGAAACAACTTGGAATCCTCAACATGGCCAACTTTGATAGATGAAATAGTACTGAGTTTAGAGCTCAAAGTCAAAGTCAAATTGTTTTCAAAGTCAAATTGTTTTTATTCATATAAACCATTTGCTGGCACTTACGAATAGTCAGATTTTAAATAGTTGCACACACACACAGCTCAACCATCTGACCTGTGTGTTTCAACTTAGGACTATTTTATTGCTCTGCATGAAGTACTGCTTTTTGTGGTATGGTGTCCGGAAAACCGTGTGGTGTCCGGATAAGAATATAGCACCACTCCATCTCCTCCTGTGGATGTCGTAAAAGGCGACAAAGGGAATCTAAACCAGAGGGATGGGCAGCAGCGTCTCTTGTGTGATACGGTAGCCATACTGCGCTCACCATTCCGCCTGCCAAGCGTGGTGAGTATTGGCAAATACCCCCCAAAATGTTGACACAGTTGTTAAAACTATGGGGGAGGCTTTTGTTCAGCAGAGGACGTATAAATGGCCTATATGAGGTCTTACAGATATTAATTACGTGCGGGAAACAAACCCCCGATGCGTAGCGCTGAAAGCCAAACCACTGCACCAGACGTACCGTTTCTGTTTACATATTCATTTGTCACGTCTGATCAAACTGCACGCCGACTAACTTAGAAAAAGACTTGACAGATGTAATAAGCTAGGTCAGTTAATGTAAGGTGCTTAGTTTGTTACATAATATGCGTTGGGTTCATTAAGTTATTCGTCTTATTACAAGGAATTACGTACTTACGTCGTGAGGTGTCATCGTTGGCAAATAATACGACAAGTTATTACTTGTTAGATACCTACATATGTATTATAATAATATTAATTTAAATTATTACCTGGATTCATTTTCCGTGTGGTGTCCGGATATGAATATGGCACATATGGTGGATGTCGTAAAAGGCGACTAAGAGACTCTAAGCCAGTGATATGGGCAGCAGCGTCCTTTCTGTGGAATAGTCGTCATTCTGCGTTCCGCAACCCCAACGACGCAATTGGGGAAATCTACGGAGGATTTTGACCAGCAGTCAGCAGATAAATGGTTGTTATCAAGGCTTTTGTTCAGCAGTGGACGTATAAATAGCTTATGTGATGATATGATGACCTGGATTCAAAGGATTAGTAAGCTGAAGTGACAATGGGCCGGGAACACAGCTCGTAGAACTGATGGCCGTTGGAGAAGAATTGTTCTCGGGTGAAAACCACACTTATTATATCTTATCTTTTTATGTACGGCACTCGCAACGTTTCCGGAAGAAATCTACGCCATAGAAGAGATTCTAGTTTTATTCAATCAGTACATCATCATCATAACAGCCGAAGGACGTCCACTGCTGAACAAAGGCCTCCACCATAGATTTCCACAATTGTGTGGGGATCTGCCAATACTCACCATGACTGGTAGGACGACATCCATGAAGGAAACGGAGTCGAGCTATATTCTTAGCCCGGACACCCATATCCTTACATACTTGCCTGAAATATAATGCTGAGAAATCATTGTCTGCGGCAATATGGAACTACTGATTAGCATATTATTCAATATCCCGTCTTATAATTGTCTTCCGAGCATATTCCTATCAAAACAACTGTATATATCGCCAATGTCAATTATCAATACACCGATATAAAGGACTATTTGTGGTTACAGCCCTTAACTCGCGTCTATCGGCGTGCGTGTGTGTTCAATGAAATTGTTCACAAACAACTGACGGTGTTGCCAGATACGAGCTTCATTATCATAACACAACGCACAGGTGATAATGTAAACTTCGTGTGTTTATGTGTGTTAGTTAGTCTTCGTGTCCGTTTTATTAGTTAAGTCACTTTTATTGTACCGTTACTAAGATGTCTGGGATAAGTTTTAAGGGGTGATTTCACTCCCTAAAAAGCAACAATATTTTTGGAGTTTACTCCTTAAGAATCGATTTATATAAGGTCTTATTTTAATAATCCACGATATTTTGCATGGTGCCTCAGTAAATGCTTAAGATGATGTACCGAACACAAAAAAATCTCACGGTAAAAATCCATTTCTTTCTTTTGTGTGATGTCGCTACCGTGTACCGTCTGTTTTGTTTAACGTTACAGACTATCTATATCAGTCAACCAGCCCCGTCCGCCACTGTCTTACTAGATGCATGTGAATATTACCACAACTAAGAGAACTAGGATGTAATGAAATAAATGATTTAATAAAATAATTTTTTAAACAGCAAATTTACAAGTTTTTTTTTATACCTACATTATCTTTATCGTTCACTATAGCGCCATGCAAAATATCGTGGACTATTAAATTAAGACCTTGTATATAAAGTAGGAGGAGTTTGTCGTGGGTGCGTTTACAGACACAAATTACACACACAATAGATACACCCAGGCCCGGAACATTTAATATATACAAATATTGATATTTCATATCATTATTATCAATACGCAGTGGAGTGATTAAATAATAAAATATGGAAAAATCTGATTTAAGTTACGGTGAAAGAAAATCCGACGAACACGTGATGCAGTTCCTAGGTAGGTTATAATTCTTTTTTATATATGATATATATCGTACATATAAACATCCGTGCTTTTTATTGTTTAACCCTCACAGCCTATTAATTACTGAGATAATTGTGTTTACGGAGTAAACTCCAGTCGTGCGGTGGAGCTGATACACACACATATTTTTAAATAAAAAGATGTTACGTAATCGCACTTTCCCTTATTTAAATGATCTCATACACAAACCTGTTTACTAAATTTACACAATGTTTACTATAAAATAAACATTTTGATGCGTTTGTCTGTCTGCTTGTTCGGTCAATAGAATTGTTTATAAACAACTGACGACCTTAGAAGCTTCGGTACGTATTCATTATCATAACAATGCACAGGTGATACTGTATAGTTTGTTTGTGTCTTGGTATATCTTATTTTCGATCCGTTAACGCGTAATGTGATGAAAAATATTTTTGATTGTGCTCCTATCTTTGCAAGAGAACAAGTAAATTTTTGACATTTATGAATGTTACAGCTTTATAAGAAATGTTTATTTTTTAACTTAGGTGTTCGTGTAAGTTTATACGGATGACCATTTGTACAGATTAGCATTTTGACGATACATACAAGTACATAGGCCATAATTACTGCGCCTAGATAAATAAAAACCAGTAAATTATTGTGTTATATGTTATTCAAATTTGAAAACTTGATATTTGCATTTTACGGCTTTCAACAGCAAGATATATAGATACTACCTCTCTTAGGAAGGAACAAGTAAAAGGGGTAAATATCTGAAGGAAGCCAGTAATAATATCGTATTTTGGTAAATTACACAGTGTACTTATAATATTATTGTCACAAAACGCAAAACGATAATGTGATACCAACGCTACGCCTCGCTACCGTATTGCTACGACGCACCGCTTTCAACAGCCAGATTTACTACCTATCGTAGGAAGGTAAAAGGAGTAAAGATTTAAAGAAAAGACATTTTCACATTGTCACAGAACGCAAAACGTTAATATCAGTGCTACGCCTCGCTATCGTAATGCTATGACGCTACCAGGCCGCACGCTGCCGGCGCGGCAACAACGTGTCCATCAGGGTGGTTAAGCTTCTCGCAAATTTAGATGGATGTTTGGAAGAGGAAATTAATCTGTTCATATACAGTATTTCACGAGCTGTGAACGACATATGGCTTATCTTGAACAAAAACAATAAAAAATGTTTTCCTTAATAATATTAATTCGCAACGGCTTTAAGGAACTACACGTCCTATATTATTCTAGTTCTATTCAACTCGTAGCGGGTACATGCGATGATTTGTGTTCCTATTTTATTCGCAGTTTTCTCTCTCAAGGCTCTAGACGCCTGGTAACATTATTGTTATGAGACTTTATTAAATATCCTTTTTATAGAATGTTCCTGAAGAAAGTTTTGATATAACCCATATTATTATAACGCGACACATAAGATTTTTGTTTGAACATTCTTTGAATTAAATCAAAGTTGCTGATATATACGTAGCAAACTTTGGCGCTTAAACATGAATAATTTAATATTCTAAAACGCACGTAGATACCGCTACTATGGTCCTAAATTAGAAATTCCATCTCACACATGCGGCGCACACAAAAAAGATAAATAATTTCGTGCCATTTCAATAAAGCCACAATTTCACGGGCGCGTTGGCGCGAACTCGCGAATGTTACAATTTAATAGAACTTCAAAAGGCCTGCTGATTCCACCACAATTCTATCAGCTTAGCACGAGATCCCGAGCATTATGCGTATAAAAAGCGGTTATCGCGAATCCCACCCTCCCGCGGGCGAGGGGTGGCAGGAGCCAGCGAATAGGGGAACAAAACGGATACGGGGACGATACTACGCGAACTCTAGCAGAACATAACTTTTGAGTAACTTTTTAGGTTGTTTTAAGTACATTGCTGTGTTGCTACAGTACCCAGTAGTTTATTCGGCTGCGCCTATTATAACGCTCTGATATATATAGAGTCATTGAATTCTATTGATATAGTTTAAGTGGGACACATGTGTCTTCATTTCGTGTGTTTTGTTCAGAATTACTGACGATGCTCTAAGTGAGGAAAAGTAAAATAACACTGTGTAATAAATTGCTATTGTTGTTACGGTAAACAGCCCCGAGTTCAAACTTTAAATGTTTTCTTACGTAGACCGTCCATTCAGTAGGTATAAAAAAAAACTAAAATGAAAATAGAAGCGGAGGAAAATGTTGGGGGTTTATATTTATAGTTTCAATTAGCGGGCTTTGCACGCGCCGCCCGTTTGCCTGTGAAGCTCGTTATTAGAATTTAAAAAATATATACGCCAACTTTCTAGATAAATACACGAACGTTCCAAATTCGAAAATAAATCCAGCTGTAAATTAGCGCTAGTATAAAATTCATCGCGCGAAAATTACGACACTATAAAAGGCGGTCGTCAACAGAATTTAATTCGGCAGTCGTTGGAAAATGCCTCATTTGAACGACAATAATCAACGCATAAAACAATTTAATGCGGTCACTTTAAAAAAGCTCGTGACATGCAGCAAAAGCGCTTTCGTTCTGAACAATTAAAATTGCGCACTGTCAACGCGCAACTGCGATTTAACAGTGACTATTTAGCAACAATTACGTAACATCACTGTCCATTGTCCTGTAGCGATTAAGCTTCAACTACAATAGTCCAACCCCGACCTCTAACGATGCGACTTCGGCTGTTTCCGCCCCTACTTCGGTTCACTCAAAGAAGCGTAATTTGCGGTTGCGAAAATTGTAGTCAGTACGAATTTTGACGATGTTCGCCGAAGTTTACCAACTGCAGTCGTTTGAAAGTCGACCTTCCAACGGGTTAAGTCGAGTTGACGAAGTTCCGGGTGTGTCAGGGTTAATTCGACCGGTCAGTTTAACCCCTATTGGCTCGAATGGGTTCGGATATAAAATAGTGCGAGATACTCTACTGTTGATGACATTAACTTTTATGTGACTCCTTTAGATGAAAATTCGCGTTGAATTAAATTAATTTATACATTCAAGTATTTTATTGCGAACGAAATATATTTTTTTCTCAGAGAGGATATCGTATATAGACAATAGTAATACAACATCTGTAGAAACAAAAAGGTTTCAACACCAAAATAACGCAAATCCTAACCCTTACGAATCCAACGAAAGAAAAACGAACATACAAAGAAAAACCGATTACAGTAAGCCTTGTAATAACGGTAACTTTATCCCGTCTATTAGCAATATTCTGTTCGCACTGAGTGCTGAGCAATTATACGTTGACAAAGCTCAGCAAAGGAGGTAGGGGCCCTTTGTTACAGCGACGCCAATAATGATGGCATAAACTTTACTAATTTTGCTACAGACCGCGAAGGCTGCCGCACCAAAGCCCGGTTCACATGCACGTGGCCTAATTGTGACGTATAGGTAAAATAATGTCTTGTTTGACTTCATTTCACGTGAAATGAAGGTGGAATAATTGCAATGCTATTGTACGTACTTATGTTTTTTGATTCGTGTGTCTTGTATTGATATGGTTATGAGAACAGTTCCAGTAATTTAATTGTTCACGTTTGTTCTATAAGAAATTGTATTGACGTATTTTAAAGCAATAAAAGGGTAAAAAATGGAAAATGAATGACTAATTCATATAGTAATAAAATCAACATTATCATCAATCAAATGTTGTTGTTTATTTTTCCACTATGTTTTGGATGATTAACGACAAACGGTTCTAAGCCGTATGAGCTCTTAATTACCTTCATGATCAATTTAATTTCACACAAAAGCCAATAACCGCGTTGTGTACGCCGCTTTATTTCGTATACTGTTTTAGTAGCGACTTCTGAGCGCGATATCAATTGCTCGCTAACTACGGCTGATAAAACGCGTTCGCCCTTTGACAGTCGACTGGGAACTTCTCTTATCAGTACTGTCGTTAAATTCCAACAATACATGAATGTGCGTTCATATATGTAGTATTGTTTAGAATGGTGTGGGGAGTGAGTAACTTCAGTAATAGGTGTTGGAGTTACTTTTTATCGGCAATATATTTAACCGGCACGTATACAAAGTGGAATTGCGATTAAATATGCTAACTACCGTAACTAGGTTAGAAGTAAACGAAACGTGAACTTAAAGAATGACTTTCTCTTGTATGTTGTGCGGTAGTTTGTGAAATGATCGGCTTTTAGTTGCAGGATAGTGTTAATGACATGATTAAAGGTAATTGCGTGGTAACAAATGTGGACCGCACCGGAAAACGCAGCGTGGGACGACCTCCAACGAGGTGGACAGACGATCTGGTGAAGGTCGCTGGTAGTCGTTGGATGGGAGCGGCATGTGACCGCTCGTTGTGGAAATCTAAGGGGGAGGCCTTTGTTCAGCAGTGGACGTCCTGTGGCTGATATGATGATGATGAAATGTGTTATGCACGTTAAAAGTAAGACATCCTTTAGTATACTTAGTGACGAGGCGAGGATTTCTGTCTGTCTATTCGTCTAAGGATAATAACACCATTATATCTTGTACATATAATCACTGAACTCCTAAACGGCTGGACCGTTTTGATGTTTCTTTTTGTGTATGTTTGAGTGAGTCCCTGGATGGTTTAGATTCACATTTGGACCCGGTAAGTGGCGCTGGGTTTTTGTGTACCTGTCTGTGCGAAGCTGGGGCGGGCAGCTAGTATTTTATAAAGGTTAACTACCCAAGCAATGTGGTTAGCAAACATGGCTTTTTCCACAGTTAAAAAACATTCAAATTCGTTAACGCAAGCAAAAAGAGCGATGCAAACAAAATCTAATATAAAGCATCTGAAATTAAAAAGCATGACCCCACGAACTGCAGCTACAGATAAAAAATCATTAACGTTAAACATTGTTTTGGTGGCGTTAAAAATCGCGATTATCACAAACTCAAACGCGGTGTGTTTGGCACCCTGAGTACGCGTTAAGCGGGCGCACTCTCCCCCAAAATATAGGCACAAAAAGCCGCTCATAAGTAATTCACCTGTTAAAGCGGATGAAAATAATGGCTGACTACCAATTCCAGTTTTGCTTGCTCGTGAAAAGGCTCGGCGAAATGAGATAATGGTATTCAAGATAATAGATTTTAGTGCGTTTGGTTATTTAGTTTGGTCATTTTCCTTTCAGCAAATTAAAGCGCGAATTATATTTCAATTTAAAGTCCATGTATTGAAACTTTTGTAGGTATATACATATACTAAGTTTTCTCGTAAATTACAAGTATTAGATATTACATTTCTAAAATTAAAAACATTACGACGTAGGCTACTTTAGTACATAATCTTTTTAGTAATTACGAGTACAGAACATATTCCCTATATTTTTTAGAGTCGGATGTTTATAATGAACTTAAAGTGCTACATTACAGCGACATTCTTTCTAACGGTGTTAATAGAGTATTTGCACCAAAATGTTACTTCACTGGAGTTTATCCCACACATTCACAGTAGTATATTCGTATTGTATTTTGTTATGTTATTATTTTCAATAAATTGTATTTAATTCTCGTATAAATTTTTACAATTACAATAATTTTGCGTTATCATATTTTCAAACCAATTTAGGTAGTTTGTTTCTGTTTAGTCTCAACTAGATGCATGCATGCGTGACTTTAATGTTTTTGGACATGATATAGTAAATTTTAGAAATTGTGCTCAATCCATCTAATTTTTAATTTGAAACATAACTAACGGCGCCGTTGGCGCTGTGTTCATTAAGCTTTTTAGGCTTCGGTTAGCGGATTCGATTCCCGCACACAGCAAATATTTGTATGGCATACATGTTGCACAGCTGTTCCGGGATTGGGATAGTTCTGTATGTGAGGTTTATGTCTATAAACTATACCACGATACAACCATACCTACGATACAGAAAAAAATAAGAACGCAGATTCGATTTCTTTTTAAAAAATGTTAATAATAATACAGAGTTGGTATCAAATCATTCGTATTAATTCATTGTTCCATAAATTACAGACCGATCGATTAGTGCTGTGAGATTCGTATTTCGGTTCGGACGATTTCAATTCGAAACTAAATGTTTGCTATGAAATACGAATGTAAAATGTCGTTTCTATTAATTTAAAAAGGTTTTTTAAACAGGCTAACAAAAATTTTTTCTACCTGTCTACGACAGCTATTCGTTGAATATTATCAGGGACGGGAGTGTAGCTCATCTTTTAATACCAGGGTGGCCGAGAGATTCGCCATTAATTACTTAGTATTGTGGTTCGGTCGCCACTCTCTGTAGTATTCCGGAAAATGTTTGAGCTAGTCCAATACAAGTACAATTAATTCATAGAGAAATGTTGACTGTCCTTTTTATTTGAAACCATAAACATTAAAAAGTATTTGTGTAATCTGATTCAAAGACGGCAGGTTTCTCGCAGTGGGCTGGCTGATCAATTGGCTTTTGGCGCTATAGTTTTGCGATAATCTTTATCAACCAAGTAGGTTTCAGGACACAGTCACTCGTCAACAAATTTATACATACCAGCATTTTCTACTGACGCGTCTGAGAAGAAACTCGAAACAAACTCAAAGGTTAATATTTTAAAGTCCAGGCATGTTATATGAGAAAAATGCAAGGCAACGTTTGGAAGGGGCTTTTGAAGAAACTTCATAGCCGTTTTGGGATCACCTGTCCTGACAGATGGCAAAGCATGAATCAGTAATTGTGTAGCTCCACCCTATTTTTAGGAATTATAAAATATTATTCATACAACGATATCTCACACTGGGATTTTCCTGTGTCGTGGCAACAATTTACAGGCATAAACCTCACACGCTGAAACACCTTTTTTATTGATCTCCAGTGGAAATTCACCATTAACTTCCTCCGCCCCGGGGAAGGGCTAAGAAGGGGCAAGCCGGACTCTTACCGGCTAAAATCACTGGAGCGGTCATCTTCGGGACCGAAGGGAGGCACCAGGTCTTCGTAAGATCACACTAGGGCTGCCCATTGGTGTCATTCCTTTAGGCACATCTCGGAGGGAATGACTGTAAAGTGGTCATCCCTCTAGCGGAAGGAAAGCGACTGTAAAAAGGCCGCCCTCAGGTACTTCTCGGAGAGGATTGGAAAGGATCCCCCCAAGCACGCTCAAACACCTAGACTCGAAAAACTATCTACAGATCGTACAAATATTTGTACCGTGCGGGGATCGAATGCGGCAAGTAGCATAGACAGCCAATTGCTTAGCTAATGCGCCATCTGTGGCGTCTGATAAATATTCTTTACTTAGGTATAAACTGCCCGAATCCCATTTAAACAAACTTTATGTAAACCTCTTATTGAAAAGGAAGAGTAAAATAATCTAGTGCAATGGGAATATCAGAATATAAAAATTTCAACGACAGTGCATTGGTGCATTGACACTGCAGTCATCTATTGCAGCTACGCATCTGTATCATATCGGCCATTTATACGTCCACTGCTGAACAAAGGCCTCCCCCATAGATTTTCACAACTGTGTCATCATTTTGGGGGGCATTTGCCAATACTCACCACGCGTGGGAGGCGGGTTGGTGAGCGCAGTATGGCTACCGTTTCTCAGAAGGGACGCTGCTGCCCATCCCTCTGGTTTAGATGCCCTTAGTCGCCTTTTACGACCTCCACGGGCGGAGATGGAGTGGTGCTATATTCTTAATCCGGACACCACGCGGAATAATAACATAACGGATCTGTATACAGATCACAATTAAACGTTTTGTTCAAATATTTACTGAACATTTGTCAAAGTGTCCGTTTGCTTACGTAGTTGTGGCGACTACGTCTGAACTGAAGCTTAAGCGGTCACTTTGCACGCTACGTTGCACTCGAGGACCTACAGTTAAGCTCTTTCAAATAAATAGACTTACTAGCGATTCAATTATAAAAGTTTTCGATGTTGTGTAAAAGATGTTTGAGCTATGTTGTATGCGAATTATAAGATGGTTTTTAGTGGTAAAATTAACACAAGGAAAATAAAATTTAATCTCACCCAAACTGATGACGTGTGGTGTCCGGACTAAGAATATAGCACCATTCCATCTCCTCCCGTGGATGTCGTAAAAGGCGACTAAAGGAATCTAAACCAGAGGGATGGGCAGCAGCGTCCCTTCTGTGAAACGGTAGCCATACTGCGCTCACCAACCCGCCTGCCAAGCGTGGTGAGTATTGGCAAATACCCCCCGAAATGATGACACAGTTGTAAAAATCTATGGGGGAGGCCTTTGTTCAGCAGTGGACGTATAAATGGCCGATATGAAACTGATGACGTACTATTAAATAAGAATCCAAATGCAAGATTTAAAATAACACCATTTTTTTTTAAACTTTGCCCACACTAGGATTTCTCTTGTGTCGTGGGTGCGTTTGCAGACATGAATTAAAACACATACAATACACCCAGACCCGGAACAACTACCTGCAGATCATACAAATATTTGTTCCGTGCGGGAATCGTACCCACGACCCGGAGCGCAGCAGCCGACTGTATCAGCCAATGCACCAACCGTGCCGTCGAACGTTATACTATCAAGTCTACTTGATTTGACTAGAATTTGATATGCAAAGTTTGAAAAAAAAATACAAATTAAAATATATTGGTTAATTATCAAATCAAGCTGGCAACGCTCACTTGACAATTCGGCCAACCAAAATAGTTAAACATTAAGAGCTAGCGCGCATTGGGTATGTAAGAAGGTTGTGCGCGCACACGCGTTACGACGTGACGTGACGTGACGCGACATGACATTTTCATACATATCCATAGAGTGACGAATTGTCACGGTGACTAAAGTCAACCGTGCGCGCTAGCTCTAAGAGTAACGAAATTGTCACGGTGACAAAAGTCACCCGTGCGGGCTAAGCCTAACACATACCCACACAATCCGATCACTATCAACTTGACATATGAGCACAACTATCAGTTTACTTTTTTAATTCTTAGCTTGACACTGGCAAACTTTATAGTAATTGCCACAAAAAAATAAAATTGCCGTTGAACAAATGTAAAAAAATTGTAATATTAATCCGTCAAAAAGAAAAAGTCGTCACTCAGCATAATGCTGTATCGCTGCTACCGAAAATAATCTTTGGCTGCTGCATGCTTCACCAGCAGCTTTGGTTATCTATATAATAATACGTGAAGAAAAAACTCTGTTCCCTTTTTAAGCACATTGCGTGCACGGAAGACTGTGAGATTTGGCATAGTTAAATTTCATATGTAGGAGAAGTGCGGAAAGTATAAATGTATGTACAATATGTGTTACAAATACATTAAATCAAATTTAAAAAATTATGATCACGGTCCAATTTCGACCCCTGGGCAACCACTAGTTTTATTCATTACGTATGTGCGATAACATTACTATAGCAACTCATCATGTATAGACGTGACGTTTTATAGTATGAAAACCACTGACGACTCACTGGCTAAAAAAGTACTTATAACCTAAAGTTACGCCTTAAGAACAACACAGGAAAGCCACATTGCAATAGGCTAGAACGACTCTAGAAATTCTCTCAGCGTATCTACATTTATTCCAAGTTTCTCACACCAAGAATTTACCACTTTAAACTTCACAAAAGTGGGAAACCAAACGATTAAATTGCTTAAATCTGTCACGGCAACAATAGGGTGACAATATTGTTGGAGGTCCGTGTGAGCGAGGTGAAGTGTGGCGCATCGACGAGCGAACAGTAATTGTAGGAACAACTGAGCGGACTCGTGTTCAGCCCCTTAACTAATATCTACAAAATTCGTCCACGCGGCAGTCTTGGGTGCTAACGTAGCAATTCTTCTGGTACGCAGCGCCCCTAAGCGCTTAAACCCCGATAATTTCAGTTGCATATTCTCAATTATTGTCAGCTCCCAACGACTTGCGGGACTTTGGGAACGAAGCCTGAGCTCCTTAATTGCAGCGAGGCTACCGCCTCGTGATATAAATTGAGACACCACAATCAAGATGGAATTAAATTTCAGTATCGGTGTTTTCGTCGACTTGATTGTCAAAATACAAGTATTTACTCAACAGTACCAAATTGTTTGAACTAACTATAATATTATTTATAACTAAAATATAGTATATAGCATGAGTGGTCACATGTTTACGTAGATCGGTCTTCGATGGGGGATTATTCATATCACATCGAGGCCTCCCTGCGTGCCTTAAAAAGCACCTCAAGCCGAGGGTGGCGCATGTCTCTGTGCTGTGTGCGTGCCTCAAGCCCCAGTAAAAGTAGACATTTTAAGAAAAAAAGTAGGCTGGAGGACAACTTAAGTGACTGTCAGTTACAAAACTAAAATCAGTTATAAAACATTTACTGTGAGCATTTAAGACTACAATTACTATAGACTTTTATGCCAACTCTCATCGTCATCAGCCAAAAGACGTCCACTGCTTGACAAAGGGTTCCACCAAAGATCACCAAAACGACTAGTCCGGGTTTGTATTGTGTGCTCATTGGGGGGGTCGCTATAATCGCCACGATTGACAGGTAGGTGGCGATTGCAGTTGAGTTGTGCTCTGTGGGAGCTGCTGACTATCGTGCGGCTAATCCCATAGTCCCATTTACTACACCCACAGGATGAGATGGAGTGGTGCTATTTTTAGCTGGTACCATACAGTATACCAACCCACCCCTAAACTTATCAATCATACGGTCCAATTACACGAAAACAATGAAAATACCATCTAACGGACCGATTATTACGGTATTGCGGTTTTAAAAAGAACAATTAAGGTGAGCGGAACTGATTGCGGGCGGGTCAGGGTTACCTTTTGTGAACCAAATTGTTAGTGCGCTCGCTATTTTGTAGCCATTTGTGCTTTTCCGTTACAATTATACTCGCACTATTCTAATAGTGTTGCTGAAAAGGTTTCTGTTAATACGTGAAAATTTCAATACAAGTACTTGTGCGGATGAAAATGATAAAAATGTTAATTTGCACTGTTGTTCCCTTGACCCTTTTTTAAAGTAATTTATTTGAATAATAATAATAATTAGGTTAGTGTCCCATTACATTTTAGATTAAAATTCTCTAAAGGGCCTCTGCGTGCTGGACCCGCGTAAGCCTATCAAAAGACCGGGTTCCCCCTTACAGGGGATATAAACCCGTGTAATAGAGAGACATAATAATACATTTTATTGGACAAAAATGTTTACATTTTTTTTTATTATTAACATATTTATTTAAAGCGCATATAGGTAACGTTGTAACGTTGGTACCTGTACTAATGTAAAAAACACTGTATCACAGGCACCAAAATTGTTGAATTTGAAGGTTTGTCCATGTGGTGTCTGGACTAAGAATATACAACTCCATCTCCTTCCATGGATGTCGTAAAAGGCGACTCAGGGACTCTGAACCAGAGGGATAGGCAGCAGCGTTCTTTCTGTGGAACAGAAGCCGTTCTGCACTTAATACCCCACCTGCAAAGCGTGGTGGGTAATTTCACCCCTCTGGTTTAGAACCCCTAAGTCACATTTTATGAAACCCCCGGGAGTAGATGGTGTTATATATATAAGTGGTGCTATATTCTTAATCCGGAAATCATAGGGAGAGCTCTTCTTATTAGCTTTTCCCAATTATGTTATGGTCGGCTTCCCGTCTGATTATATACGGCTCAATATCACTTTTCTGTAGAATATTGAGTGTACGGAGCAGTAGAAATACAGCCTTTCTTTAAGTATAGACCGGTTGTCAGATTTTGAGCTTCTGTCTTTCCGTATCGACTATCATAAATATTCGTGTTACGAGATATGGAAGAGTCTTCAAGTGGAAAGAATGGTTACCGATCCAAAGCCTGACCGCGTCAAGCACTCACCAATAACTTCAAAGCCGCTCAAAGCCCGCGTAAGCGCGCGCTTATAAGAAACATGGATAGGAATCAATAAGCTGAAGTGACAATAGGCGGGGAACATAGATGGTGAAACTGATGGCCGTTGGGGTGAAAAGGTTTTTGAGTGGAGACCGCGCACCAGAAAACGGAGCGGAACAGCTTTCCACCGAGATGGATAGACGACCTGGTGCTGGGATTCGTTGTATGCGGACAGCATGTAACCAATCGTTGTAGAAATCTATGGGGAGACCTTTGTTCAGCAGTGGACGTTCTTCGGCTGATATGATGATGATAGAAATAATTGCATTGAAATGAATCCAATCCAAAATATTTACGTGTAAGGTTCAGAAGGATATCATTTTTTTGTAGACGACAAAATATGTGAAACGATACGTCTGTCATTAGGCACCGTTGGGAACTCGCAAAACTTCACAACATTTGAGTTAAAGTTGAAGATTTGTTCGCGTTTATGTAAACGAACTCTTGAAGTCTTGAGTCTTGAGTCGAAGTTATAAAGTTTACGGAAGGCGATAAACAAGCGTTTTATATAGATGAAATAAACGAGTTCGGAATTTAATTGCCTCAGGAATTTGAGCTCTGAATTCTAGAAAATTGATGACTAACTTCTGTCTAGCTCGAAGTTATGAAATAATGTTTCGAATTAATTAATTTGTTTCATCCCGATCTGGTAGCTCAATTTATTAATTAGAACTGAAAGAATGTTTGAATTGTACGCCGTGAGGTAGACGCACGCGAAGTGCGAATGTCCTAAGTCATCGTCTAAAGATGACTATAGATGTAATCGATTTTGTTTATCGATTTTGACGATCGACAATCTGTAATGGCCGACATTAATTAAATTAATAACTAAATGTCAAATTCAAAGATTTTGGATTAGATTCGATTATTAATTTCGACCGTACGTCCGAGACGTACGAGATTTTCCGGGCTGTTGGCAACTACTGCTCTACATAATGGAATTTCGATTAGCTGTCGTACGCGTCCAACATTTTTGAAGCAATTAATCTTGATACTCATTCCATCGCAGGTGCACGATGACGCTTTTACTTACCCAATACATAAACAATATCGTTAAAACAAACAATAACAACAAACGAACCACTGGTGTACATATAAAAGGTAGTTTTAATTACACAACACCAACAACGACGCAAGTGACTCGCACGTTAAACTATCAACAGGGGTATTAAGTAAAGCTATCATTAAACCTATTTCACCTTCCTTTACACGTGATAAAAATTTCAGGTTCCCCGTAATAAAGGTACAGAGTGTATTGGATAGACTAGTACATTATCCATAGCATGTTCGATAGGCGCTTTTGAAGGAAATAGCGCGCCTATGGAGGAGGCCAGTATTTCCGTAGGGTGGAAAGAGGAGGGGGGTTAGACGGCCATTGCCGCTAATCGAGCCAGAGCGGTAAAACGTAGTATCTGATTTCTTTGAATTTTATTGTAACTTATTCCAAGTAAATGGTAGGTGTATTCATTTACAACGTTTCACTTTTCAGCGATGAGGTTTTTGAAGAGGGAATAAATTTAGTTTTTGGTACTTACTGGTTTAGGAAATAACTGGTCAATTTACACGACGAAGCGCAATTACTTTTTACTTTTTCAAACGCTTTTACTGGTGGTACACTCAGTACGTACCACCCCAGTGCCAGATATTCACCGCTAAGCAGTAGTGATAAAACTTTAGACATAACTGTGCTCCGGTTATAAGGGCACTGTAGCTAGTGACATTACTGAGCATAAAATAACTTTGTCTCGAGGTGACGAGTACAGTGTGGTGCCATGCAGGACAGTTATTGTTTATGGGCGAATGACTTGCTCGTGTCTTTACAATGATGCATAAATAAATGCAAGAACAAATATTTCGCCAAAAAAAATATTTGATTTATTGACTATACAACTGCTTTAATTCGAGCTATTGTAAATGTTCATATTCATATCATTTATTTGCATTCCACAATGTACATTAGGTGATAAATATGGCTTATTAGCTAGTCACAATAATTATTGCCCTGCAGGGCACAGCAAAATTTATTACAATCAAAATTATATTATTACTGATATAATTTTGATTTATATTTGAGTCATAATTATGTTTATGAATTTATTTAGTTCTTTTATTTGCTTCCCTATGTTAATGTTAATTCAAGAAGGAACTATGAAAATAAAACAACTAAAATTCAAATTGCTAACTACTTCAACAAAATGAAAAACAATATACCTATTACTAAAATTACATTACTAATCAACACTACAACATCCCTAGTTACTCTTTATTGTGTATGAGTGTATCTTTTATGTATGCATGTGTGTGCATGTAATAGCCTTGCCACGATGAAGGCATCCATCAAATGGCGTGAACCGTAGAAAGCTACCGTCGACCACTTATCAGATTTGGCCCTATTTGTTCGCCTACTTATAAGTAATTTCCGCAAATCGATTTGTTTTCTGAATACTTTGTGCTCGATATTGAGAGGTTGATTGTGGGTGAGTTGCCTTAGTCTAATCTAGGGTAAGTTGAATAAGCTTATATTCTCCAGGGTGTCAAAATTATTTTTTATTCTACTCTAACATATATATGGTCACATAATATTTTTTGAAGTTGACGTGAATCGAAATAGCTTACGGAAATTTATCGTGTTTACTTCATTCATTCTATATACCTACGTGCAGCACCCATACGTGCCTTATACAGTATGCTCGTAACCACAGACGCTCCAAAAAGTTCGAAACGTCGAGAGAATTAAGAGCAGTACTTTATTATATATAATTTATTGTGCATGCATTTATGTTCCGCTGTGCATATGTTATATTCCGTGTGGTGTCCGGATTAAGAATATAGCACCACTCCATCTCCTCCCGTGGATGTCGTAGAAGGCGACTAAGGGAATCTAAACCAGAGGGATGGGCAGCAGCGTCCCTTCGGTGAAACGGTAGCCGTACTGCGCTCACCAACCCGCCTGCCAAGCGTGGTGAGTATTGGCAAATACCCCCCAAAATGATGACACAGTTGTGATAATCTATGGGGGAGGCCTTTGTTCAGCAGTGGACGTATAAATGGCCGATATGATGCTGCATATGTGTGTTTGATTGTGTATTGTACGTATGATGTTTCAGGTATTTAATATGAGAAAATGTGAGTGTATATGGTTAGAACATAAAATATCATCTTATTTTATAATTCATATATTTGTGCATTAATAATATAATAATTGTATGTGCTAGGGTTGCACGTATCTTTTTTTTGGTACTAGACCGCCACTCTTTCCCAATCACTGCAACTTACAGGAGTTGCGTGAGCCGGTTCTACAAGGGCGACCACCGAAAAGAACACAGACCAATGAAGGTCGGTGTGTCGCAGAGAAATGAAGAACTGTCTTGGAACCAGCAACGTTGCACGTATGTATAATGCACGTATGGCTGCTGCACGTATATATGAAATAAACCTGATATATTTCCGTGAGCTATTTGGATTAAATATCGAATAGTTCTAAAAATAGTTTATTTCAAGTGGAAAATCAGTAGGTAATAAAGATAGGGTATATCAAAAAAATACGCTACGAATTGAGAACCTCTTCCTTTTTGAAGTCGGTGAAAAGGAAGTTGTAATATCCATATTATTTTTGTATTCATTCATAAACATAGTTGGTATTTGAGCACTTTGTTACGAAAACGCACATTAATAAAGAATACCCACGCTGTAATAAAGTGACAAAAAATTGTACTCGAATAGTAACTTTATTTATAAATTAAATTATTTATCGCAAAATCTCAGAAATGAAACTTATTGTTTTTATTTATTAATCGACTACCTGTTCTCTTAAAATTTTATATTATAATATATTATAAACTGTATGTGTCTTGACTCTTTTATAATTTTATTGGCACGGATGAATGCGTTGTAACCGGGAATAGAAAAATATGTAAAAACGTAGCGTCAAAATCACACACGCACACGGTCGACTCAATTAAGCTGTCAATTTGAGGAGAAATGTGGACACGCTTTCGTAAAACGTGACTGTTTAGTCGATAGTAACTCAACTCGGTGAACTACATTGTGTTTCTTGTTTAAAATATTATTAAGCAAATAAGTGTGGTGTCCGGATTAAGAACATAGCACCACTCCATCTTCTTCCGTGGATGTCATAAAAGGGACATTAAACCAGAGGGATGGGCAGCAGTGTCCCTTCTGTGGAACAGTAGTCATACTGCGGTCACCGACCCGTCTACCCAGCGTGGTGAATACTGGCAAATTTCCCCCAAAATGATCAACACAATTGTAGAAATCTATGGCGGAGGCTTTTGTTCACCTGTGGACGTCATATGGCTGGTATGATGATGATGAAATAAGTTTATGCTGTTATATTCATCGGTTATATAGACACCGATGATTTTTGTTTTTATTCCGTATGGTACCCGGAAAAAAATCGACCATCCCTGGCCACATACAATACAATACTCTTTATTGTACACCATACATAACAAAAAAAAGAAGATCCTATACATACAATGACATATACAAAGGGCGGTCTTATCGCACTCGGCGATTTCTGCCAGACAACTTTGGGATGGTTTGCTGATAAAAAGAAAGTGGTAGTTCGCGGTGTAACTATAATTATAACTTGTTGTGTTACGATCATATTACACAAAAAGCATCCGAAATCCAAAGAACATTAATTAGATTGATTATTAATTTCGGCTGCTAGTCGCCTTTTAAGACATCCACGGGTTGATGGAGTGGTATTATATTCTTTATTCTTAATCCACCCACCACACGGAACGGATCTGTGTTTGTGATAATTGAAAGGTTAAATAAATTATGTTAACAATCCACAAAAATCTCCCGACAACACCGAAGACCCACCAAAAAAGCGCTATCGAGCCAAATATTTACACGAAATAGGTACTCGAGAACTGAAGGGTTGAGTACAAAATCCGTGCTCATTAAAAACTTTTCAACGCTTAATGAAAATCTTATTGAACCGGCTACGAGTGCATCGGGCCTCCCCTCTCCTACTCCGCGGGGAGAACCGCCTGAAATGGCCCGGCTAAGTGTATTACAGTCGGATCGCTGCCTTTCATTCGACACATCAAAGAAGATCCCGTTCGTTCGCAACTAAATCGAATCAGCACAGCTTTGTTTCTAGACTCCAGTAGGTAAATTTGCAAAGGGATGGGGCCGATATTGAGAGATTACTGCCTTTCAAGTGGATCTAGGCCGTTTGATTTGTAAGGACTTACGAAAGAGCATGAGGATAATTTTTATTGTAGCGAAATATTTACGAAAATTATTTGCGTTTTTGTGTTAAAATTATTGACCAAGCAAAGCAATATAAAAATACATTAAAAGACTTACAACTAACATAATATACATAAACAATAAAATAGAAGCACTAAATGCAACGTCGACGACTATATGGCAAACGATTCAGAAATGAATTTTTATTGGTGTCCAATGGAAATTCTTCATGGAACTTCCTTCGCCCCGGGGATGGGGAAGGGGTATGTCGGCCTCCTAACGGCTAAACACACTGAAGCGGTCATCTTCGGCACTGAAGGGGGGCTCCAGGTCCTCGTAAGATCACACTAGAGATGCCCATTGGTGCCTCGCCTTTAGGCACGTCTCAAACAAATGAGGTACCTAGTAGACAGGTCGGCGTACCCTGCTTGCAGTGGTTATTCTTTTTTAGCTTTCACTAAATTTCTACTAGATTGGCAGAGACGTAGGGAGATATTGTAGTACCTTATTTTATTTAATACTGATTAGGTAACTCACACTGCCGCTTAGACTTCCACTCTAGCTATATTTTGTCATCCCGCTCTAACTAAGACATTCAAAATGTCGAACGCCGCTAAATAAAAAAAATTAATGGTGCCATACTGTTCGGTCACATAGTCTGATGAGACCAAACAGCATGGCACCATTAAATTTTTGCGCTCACTCGAGTGAGGCAGAAGATCCATACGCACAGGGAGCCTTTTTGTGTGAGGTGATCACAAAATGTTAACTAATAAAGTATCAGCTTATAGTTTTCCCAGTGCAAGTAACGACCTTCGATAACCACGCTTGCCTATTGCGTGTTGACGATTCCCGACCAATAAATCCAGGTTCCCTCACGATTTATTCCTTCTCCGTTAAAGCCATTGGTGTTTTAGATTTATTAAGAAAGTATCTTTGATATTAGAAAAGTGATATAGGTACATGTCAATCTTTGAATCCGCAATGTAGTGCGACAAGAGGAGAGTCCGTTAACCTCCAAGCCACCATGACAAATAGGTAGAAGAATATATTCAAAAGTAGTTATCAAATTCAAGTTTCTCTTTATGTACCGTATGCGATCAACTAATTCAAAACTATATAAAATTCGAACTCTAACTTGAAGAATGCAAGTCACAAATTACATTTTATAACAGCCCCGTCAGTAAAAGAGCTCGAACTTAATATAGAAGTTCAATAATAGTTACATTTAATATTTCTCGAATTACTCCCATTTGACCCGTTTCTTACGACTAGAACAAACTCGGTCGCCTTAAAAATAAAACTTCGAAGTTATGGAGCTAAAATTCGAACTAGAATCGGTCGATAGAACTGTGGGTAGCATAGCAGGCAATAAAGCAAGCAGGGTTAATTTCAGAGTCGCGTTGGCATCCGTACTGGCGTTAAAAACTAAACCAATATACTTCTTAAAATTACGCTTGCGCCGCTGCCGCCAAGTTACGTAAGCGAACGTGACCCAGGGAGATTTTGGCAAGCGATCGTCGACGGGTTAAGATGTACATTGACACGGAGTTTAAAGAACTTCCGCTGTGGGTACAGTTCGAATGTATGTTATGTAGTCTTACGGCCGAAATTTTTTTAGCTTTTTTTTTTTTAGCTTTTATAAAAACGTTGCCCCACACTAGGATTTCTCCTGTGTCGTGGGTGCGTTTACAGACACAAATTTCACACACAATACACCCAGACCCGGAACAACTACCTGCAGATCATACAAATATTTGTTCCGTGCGGGAATCGAACCCACGACCCGGAGCGCAGCAGTCGACTGTATCAGCCACTGCACCAACCGTGTGTCAGATTTTGGATTTGATTGATTATTAATTTCAGCCTTAATCAGCTGAGTCCATAGATTGTTCGTTTTCCACCTAGGACTGAAAATACCAATACAGATGATGTAATGCCATAAATCTTTACCACTTGACTATGACTTTTAATCTTTACATACAATGCCTCAGTAAATCATAAAAACACAATATATCTCAATATGGCACCACTAAAACCAATGCCGCAAAATTCTGCTCGCTTCCCTCGGAATAACATTACAACCGCATAAATGCATAGTACTCTAACCTTGTTAGACAGCACAAAAAATATCCCATCAATTAAACTGAATCTAATACTTCCGCTCCAAAAGTCCAGTTCAAACGCGTTTTCCATTCGATTCGAAATTGTTTTCGCAATCGGCGCGGGCCTGGCGAGTTTCCCAGTCCGTACGTGTCCTGCCTGCAGATGGACGTAGTAGCAACGTTACCAATAGCCCGATGGGCCGCCTCCTGCGGAACTCTGCGGAAACGGTCCCTTGCCAACTTGTCGTTATAGGTTCTCTTCTACATTACAATATATTTAATTCCCATGGTTGGCGTACCGATTGGGAATTGGAATAATCGAGCGCTGGTTGAGTTTTGTTGAACATGTTTGCAAATATTGACTGGCAGTGTGGTTTGCCCAGTATTCTTGTTAACCCCTAAACTCGTCATTGTAGATCCTGGCTTACAGGAGTTGCAGTTGTTGGGAATGTATGGCGGGTTTGTACCAATAAAAACAAATAACCCGTAAAGATGAAGTTACTTCTTGACAGATGGTGTTCGTCAACTTGCTTTGGTTAGGTTTTGATAACACACTCTTTTTTTACTGGTCGCTCAGTGGAAATTCTTCATGAACTTCCTTCTCCCCGGGGTAGAACGAAGGCGTACCGGACTATTACTGGCTAAAACCACTAGAGCGGTCATCTTCGATACCGAAGGGGGGATCCAGGTCCTTGTAAGATTACACAAGAGCCGCCCATTGATGCCATGCCTATAGGCACATCTCGGAGGGCGTGACTGTAAAGCTGTCACCCCTTTTAGCATAGGGAAGGCGACTGTAAAAAGGTTGTTTCCCCAGGCACCTCTCGGGGAGGATTGTAAAGGACCTACCCATGCCTTACTGTGGCACGTAACCACGTGCGCGCCATCCTCTTCCCGTGGGTAGGTCGGTATGAGCACGCAAACTCCCCAATCTGCACGGCGACCCCTGAGGCTCCCTGCGTTACAGCGATGGCAAGGGCTCAGATGTGTTGGACCTGAACGCCGGGGCAGTTGTTACCCCGGTGCCATCTCGTCCTTCTCCATGCGGGGTTGGCCCTCTCCCTAAATTTACACCCTATCAATCGCTAGGCCTTACGCCAATGCACTACGTGACGCTATATGAAGAAACACAATTCGATATAAATATTAAAAAGCTCTTCTCTGGTCGTTTACAGACTCGGTCTATTAACATCAGGTTGGAGGTTCCAAACTTTTTCGATATACTTTTTTAATTAATTTAAGACACTACTGACTGTAAGTGAAGACAAATATGGTGAGGAAACCTGCATGTAATAATTTTCTGAAATCACCAACACGCAGTGAGCCAGCGCGATGATCAGCACTCGTTCCTTCACTGTATAAGAAGAAACCTTTGGCCTGCAGTGAGACAGCTGATAGAATTAACAAAATGTCATCATATCAGCCATGATATGTCCACTGCTAAACAAAAGCCTCCCTCATAATGTCCACAATAATTTTAGGGGTTATTTGCCAGTATTCACCACGCTTGACTGGCGGGTTGGTGAGCACAGTATGGCTGTTGTTCCTAAAGATAGGAAGCTGCTGCCCATACCTCTGGTGAGTCCCTTAGTCACTTTTTACGACATCCACGGGAGGAGATGGAGTGGTGGTATATTCTTAATCCGAACACCACGCGGACTAACTTAACAAGACATTTATAAATAAATACGTCTTCCTTTGCATTTTGATACTTGTCAATTGCATCTGAATTAGTTGTCTTGGGTGTATCGAATCCAGAAATTAAATTCAATGGGGAAATTATTCTCGGCAGCACAGAATAGCTGCGACAACATGCAGTTGTGGTTTCCGGGAATTAACATCTATTATTATTTTGTCGTCGTTGGGTAGGAACCTGTTTGTGTTTATGCAATACTTTATCTTGAGACATCAGCTATTCTTGTACTTGGTTTAAAAATTTGTATTTATAGCTTAACTTGGTATTTTTTTCAGCCGGTGCTAATCCATAATGGACTTCCTTCGCCCCGGGGACCGGCGGAGTGGTTAACCGGGTTCTAACAGGCTAAAACCACCTAAGTGGCATCTTCGGCACCAGGCTATCTAGAGAACAATCGTATCGGAACCGCCCGTCGTGCACGCCTATAAGCACATCTCGGAGGGGGTAATTTTAAAGCGGTCACCGTTTTTAGCGGGGGAGGCGACTCTAAAGAGGCTGCCCCCTAGCTATTTCTCAGGGGGATTGTATAGGTTACCCCTGAAGCCTCACGAGCGTGCTGCCGTCTTCTCGGGGATCATTCGGTATAAGTACGCAGATTCTCCAATCAGTGTGCCCGCGACCCTCGAGGCCCTCCGAAATATAGCAATGGTAAGGGGCTCAGGCATGTTAGACATGGGCACCGCAGCGGTGCTTACCCCAGCGCTGACAGTTGCTCCGAGCTGGATCGTCCCTCTGTCGATCCCGACCGCATAAATACCGACGGATTGTAGTTTTCATTCTAATTATTATCATATCAACTATAAGACGATCACCGCCAGATATCGGTCTTTCCGGTGCAAGTAATTTTAATAGTGCTATTAAGTCTAAATCTAAATATTGCGCAATACTTCTACAGCGTGTGCATGTCTAAGCAATAGTAACGATAAAAAATCTTCTAAGTTTAGCTTACTTTTGTCTTTTTCAGAACGCCTAGAATCTACCTGAAACGGAATTCAAAACACTCGAATTACAAACTAACAAAACAATTTTGGAACCAAGTGAGGAAGTGGACCTGAACTAGATGCGGAAGGCGGACCAGAACCTGGTTTTAGGGCGCTATTGATTTGGTTGAAGGTGTGGAAGGAACTAGCAATGTTCTGTTTGGGTCTTATATTGTGAAAATGAAACTTAAAACTGTCGTATCTACATTTTTAGATTCTCTGACTGCTGTCTTGTTAGTTCATATAGGGTGGGCAGAGGTGTACCTCACAGTTCATAAATAACGGTATTGACTGTTACATAAAACAGGGGCTAACCTATTGACATTTACCGGGTACGATTTCGAACTAAACTGTTACTGAGATTACTGGAGATTCTCAATAGAAATACCCAATAAACACTGCCTGATCAGACTAGCTTATACATACTTATAACTATCTTCGGCACCTAAAAGGGGCTCTAGGACCTCGTATGATCACACTCTAACTATGACACACGGATGTCAATCGGACAAAATGATAATAATGTTATGGGCTTATGGGATATTTCAGATCTTTTAGTGTACATATTAAAGTATCTAAATCTTTCAATAAGTACTATAATGCAAAGTAGATGTAAGTTGATAGCACATCAACTTTCATGAATAAATAATAGTTTTAACACATTTTCTAGGGTATCTTGATCGCGGCCTGCGTGGGAACTATCAGCTGTTTCTAATATACTATACGATTTCTTTTAGAAGAGAACCTGCATAGTATCCTTTATTTCAATAGACTGCTTGTTGCCGCATTTGGTAACCATATATTTGAGTAAAAGTTTAGCTAAATATTCTTGTGGACAACGCGAATATTCGCACGGTAACTATAAGATAAGTGAAACCAAATCGTGAACAGATTCATGTATACGGTACATCACTAATCGCGTGCACCATATGCATAAACATGAGCGTTTTAAGACAAGTCTCATCTTAACAATTTGGTTATCTCTGCAGTTTGTGAGTTGCCCTATTATTATCGAGCTGACAGCGTCACGTCTAAATTCGCCGAGACTAAACTTGCAAGCGCTTGTGTTAAATAATTTCCTGTTTATTTGACGAGCAACTGCTGTTGGTGGCAGATTTTAGAGTCGTGTAGTTAAAGGACTTGATTTTGTACACTGTTTTTACTTGTGACATTTTTTAATTTTGTAGTTTCTAGGATTAGATAATTAAATTTAAAAAAAGAAAATTAATGATAAAAATACTTGTTTATGTTGACATCATAGGGTTAGTGATACGTTCTGTAAGTTATTTACAACAATTTAATAGAATTTTCGAATTATAATTGACATTATTTACGTAAATTCCCAAAGGGTTTTATGGAGGCCGGGATTTAAAAGAAAACAACAATGTTATACACGAATTCGATAAAACAAGCTGCCGTAAATTACTTGTTTTTTAGTGCTACGGTTTATTCCGGTCAATTAACTTTTACAAGCGCATCTTTTTGTGCGGTGCTACGGCGTAGCTCCCTAGAACGTAGCACGGTAGCGTCTTTGTCGGTCAGCTACAATGTTTTACTAAACACATTTTGGTTGCACTTTAGTGTGCTTGTGATAATTTTAAATTCCCACAAAAGTTTTAGTTTCCACAATTTATTTATAGTTCGTGTACGTTATGTTTATTCTATCCTTAAGACTTTCTACTTACTTAGTTATACGTGTATAATATGTCATCATCATTTCGGCCGAATGAAGTCCACTGCTGGACACAGGCCTCCCCCAAAGATCACCACAATGACCGATATGGGTACATTGTGGGCTCATTGGGGGGTTTCTCCATAATCGCCACGCTTGGCAGACGGGTTGGCGATCGCAGTTGAGGTTTTAATGTACTTGAAGCACGCTGCTGCCCATCCTCCGGCTAATCCCTTAGTCGACTTTTACGACACCCACGGGAGGAGATGGGGTGGTGGTATTCTGAGCCAGCACCATACGGCGAATATGTAGTAATAGTTAAAAGCTTAGAGTCGAGGAGCGGATGTTGTGATGCAATTCGGGTGAATCAACAGTTGCGATGGACTCACCGGATTGCTGAATAAACTAGACTATATAAATTAAATCGATTCATCTGCAAACGAAGAGCTTGACGCAAATTGCCCATTGCATCACGAGACACAAAATAGCCACATCGGGTATATAAAAAAACATAACAAAACAAGTAGGACAATAATTAAAGAATAAATAAAACCCCGTTTGCAGTGTATGCGACGTTCGCGCGAAATACCGTCGCGAGGGAAGACAATAAAAAAATAAACAGCGGAAAGTAACTGCACACAGATGGCGCCACCACGGAAATATATTAAGTAAATTTAAAAAACGTATTCTCGAACGCGAGGCAAGCAATGGCGCGTGTGAAATTTAGTATTGCGCTCTTTGAGATCTGTTGCCTTAGGGCGTGCGGGGAATCATAATACCTACTGCCGTGCTTTACAGCATCGGTATACTTTGGTGTCACTAACTTTTTGGCACGGTTGGCGTACTGCGGGACATGGTTTCAATTCTCGCTCGGTACAAATATTTGTATGGCCTACAGGTTCTGGTCTGAGAGTTGGGGTATGTGAGATTTATGTCGATAAACCCACGATACAAGAGAAAAAATTATAGTGTGGGCATAATTTTCTTTAAAATTAAAAATTAAAACTAGAACCGAGTCGCCATACTAACGAAGTAGTTACCCGTCACGGTGTAACAGCAAATTTTTTGTTCGATGTGGCAACTTCAAACTGCTCTTTCTTTTTTAATGGTTTCTTTAGCGTGTCTACCTTGAGATAATAGAATCATGATATAATTCGTTGTTCTTTGTCATAAATTTGTACAGACCCTTTAATTTCCTTTCAATTAAGTTTTAATAAAAGAAGTCTAGTAGAGTTTTATGCTGTGTTTTCTTCTAGAACTAACAGATTATAATTCGGATTGTGTACCTGAATTCTTGACAATTCATTATTTTCATCTATTTATCCGTACACCACGTACTATCCCATTATTATTTTTCGTGACTTTCTTGTCCATCCTAAGGTTGTCTAGAAAAGATTTTAGCGAATAAAGAATATATATATTATCCGTTTGGTGTCCGGCTTAAGAATATAGCACCACTACGCCTCCCGTGGATGTCTTAAAAGGTAAATAAGGGACACTAAACCGTGTGGTGCCGGCTCAGAATGCCACCACCCCATCTCCTCCCATGGGTGTCGTAAAAGTCGACTAAGGGATTAGTCGGAGGATGGGCAGCAGCGTCCTTCGAGTACATTAACAACTCAACTGCGATCGCCAACCCGCCTGCCAAGCGTGGCGATTATGGCAAAACCCCCCAATGAGCTCAAAACACATCCATATCGGTGGTTGTGATGATCTTTGGGGGAGGCCTGTGTCCAACAGTGGACTTCATTAGGCCGAAATGATGATGAAATGATGAAACCAGAGGGATGTGTCTCCCTTCTGCGGATTTTGCACATTCTGCGCTCACGAACCCGCCTGCCAAACGTGGTGAGTAAAGGCAAATTACTCACACAACAGACGACATCCTCCGTGTAACCGGTGGTCACTTGGGGAGGTCTTCGTTCAGCAGTGGACTTCTTTTGGCTGATATGATGAGGATGGTAAATGTTTATCTTTTTTTTTTTGATTTAGCAGTAAGCTATTTAACATTTATATCCGTTAGTCAATCTATACTTACTTCCCGTTTTATTCAATTCGACTTTATATAAAACCTAGATTTGAAATGAGATATTTGTTCTTTATGTTATGAAATTTAGCGCACGAAAATCGAACACAGAAATCACATTCCAACTTCAAGTACTGGAAAATTCTCAATCGGAATTTATTTCTATACGTTTCGATAACATTTTATCTAATTTATTTATATAATTGTTATAGAAGAGGTTGTTCGGGCGTCGGATAGCGAAACTCAACTCAATCGTAATTATTTCCTTCTCAGAAGAAAACTTGAAGCCTGCGTTAATTGTGGTCTAGGTAGGAAACTCTTTACATTGAACGATGTGATTGCGAGACGAGGACGTCACGATTGACTGTAACTTACATGAGAAAAAATGTTTAGTACTTTGTTAGGTACAGAAGCGGTAATAGCCGTACAATTAAGTCGTTATACTGTGTCGTTCCCAGCATAGAATAGGCAACCCCTCTTCATCTGCCTGCAACGTGGCGATTATTGTAGTGTCACGGATATGTTGCCGATCTTTTGGACAGACATACACTTTTTACTTGAAGTCCCCCATATTAACGTACCCCCAAAAATATGACATGGGGGCCTTGAAGGAAAACGTACCGGTATTCGTGACTCATTGTACGAACTGCAGCTACATTTTCATACCAACAAAGTTCCTTCTTCACGCTGGTATTCTGTGGCGGTGTGGTACTTCCCCAGTCGAGCCCTTTTACAAGCTCTAGTCAACTTATTACTACACCTAGGTTCTCCCAGGAAAATTTATAGCAGCAGTAATACAGCACTAGAATCAAATATTAAGTAGACCTTGAGTTGAGATTGCTTCAATTAAATATAAATGCTGGATATATTACGCGGGGTTCATATTTAATTAACTGTATTCCCTGATTATGTTATGTTCGACTTTCAATTCAGCAGATGCAGGTGAATATCAGTAATTAATACACAACTGTCATCTGGGTCTCACAACATAATTCCTGAGAGCTTCTGCGCTATTGGCTATACGTTATCAGTCATTTTCAGGCTTTTAGCTCGCGTCATCGACTGTCATAGATATTCGCAGTCATACGTTCTCTTGTAATGATCTCCGCACCTGATTCTTGTCATTATTTCAGTCAAAAATCGTCTACTACTGGACAGAGACCTCCGCCAAAGATTACCACTACGACCGGTATGGCTTTGTGTTGTGTGCTCATTGTGGGATTTTGCCATAATGGCCACGCTTAGCAGACGGGTTGGCGACCGCAGTTAAGTTATAAATGTAGTCAAAAGCTGCTGCTGCTGCCCATCCTCCGGCTGATCTCTTAGTCTCCTTTTAGGACACCCACGGGATGAGATGGGGTGGTGGTATTCGGAGCCGACACCACATGGCGTATTCATGTGTCAAGGTCATAACTAACCAACTTCAGATGGCCCACTGATATTGTTCAGGAATACTGACATATTTAGCATCATTAGTCTGGTTATTTTCTGTGAAATGAATGACCAATGAATATTTTCATAAGAATAGCACAGTTAGCGCAGTAGCTGAGCGATTGGCTTTCTGCGCTATGTATCGCAGGTTCAATCCCCGCACGTAACAAATATTTGTATGATCTACAAATAGGTGTGTCGGGTCTGGGTGTTCGTGCATGTGAAATTTATTTCTGTAAACGGTACCAACGTAACAGGAGAAATCCTAGTGTGGGGCATTGTTTAAAAATATTAGGTAACGTATATATGGATATAAACACACGTAAAAAGAGTAATCTTGTGTAGGCTTCCCGATCCATGTAGGAGTAAACAATCCATTTAAAGTAAACATGAAAGGTTAATCCATTTACATGGAATGCTGCTACAATTTTAGTCGTACAAACAAATCGTTTTTAATATTTATTTGTAAAATAAATGTTTAAATCAAATACATTTAGCGAGGCTCAATGTTGCGATGCGTTTAACTAAATTGAATTAATACGATACAAACGCCGGACGTTGAGTTTCATTCGTGAATCGCAAAACTAATAGGAGTATACATTAGTTAGTACGATTCCCATAGACATTATACAAATACAATCGTACGACGAAACAAATTTTGAACAGAGTTCAATTTACAACCTTTTTGAAGTGAAAACTTCTTTTAGCGCGGTACGCATATTTTTAGATGAGATCAAATCTCTCGACTCGCGACACCGTTATGAGACGCTTGAAGTGAAAACTTCTTTTAGAAGGATAAAATCTCCTAACGCGCCAAAATAAGTTTTCACTTCTGTTGGCACTCCCGGAGTGCAATTCTTTTGTTTAATGATACTGATATGTATAAATAATAACATTATATCTATATGTTAGTAGGTACTTTTATTTTAACATAATACAATACAATACTCTTTATTGTACACCATAACATAACAAAACAAGAAGATCCAATACTAATAATAATATTACATGTACAAAGGGCGGTCTTATCGCACTCGGCGATTTCTGCCAGACAACCTAAACATATAAGTAAACTACATAACCGCACTATATTCTGATTTAATAACTTTCTCAGTTATATAATCTGTTATTAATATTTAGATTATTATTAATTTTCAAGTTATAAATAAAACAAAACCTTTCACCGTCGCTCGTTGCTTGTAAATCGTCCTTCACTGTGGGCAAGCAGGAGGTGTGACGTCATTAGCAATCTGCCACGACGCTGTGCTCCCGGCAAATTGGAGCAATTATAATGTACAGTTTGTTTTGTTACAAACCATCCCCCTTGGGACAGTCATGTAATTTGACGACTAGCAATTTTAAATGACATTCTATTAAAACGATCAAAACCGTCTTCCATTTTAATAAACGAATGTTTCAACAGTTTTTCGATTGCTTCTTGACACTCCTGTGTTGTTGACTTAATTTGCTTTTGATAACTTATGGATGCGATTGTTCACTGATGTATTTTTTACATTTTACGTAGTTAGCAAATATTTATTTTAACAATTTGTTGAAGTGACTCAATATTTGGGTGTAACACGATCTTATAAGTAAATAATAACAATTAATTTAATTACTACAATGAATCGGTGAAAAAATAAGGCGGAGCTAAGGTTAAATTGTTAAAGTTAAAGATTTTTATTCGTGTAATAATTAAAATAGTAAAGTAAATTTACAGGCACTTATGATTATCTAGTCAAAATTTTAATAGTTGCACAGTTTAACGACTTGCAAAATCCATTAATGCATAATCAAAAGAGTCAACCGGTGGTGAGTCTCTTATTACAAGAGCTCGGCGAAGTAGGTACACCCAGATACACATCAAGCTATAAAGTACCAGTTTACCCTGATCTCTCATTATACACAAAGCCTATACAATACGAGATCAGCTTATACTGGTTTTGTATAGCTTGATGTGTAGCCGTGTGTACCACCGCAGTGCTAGAGACAAGCAGTAGTGTTTAAACTAACACTACTGTGTTCCGATTTGAAGTGCGCTGTAGCTGTGAAATTACTGGGTATAAAAAAGTAGCTCCCTTTATACAATCTTCAGACTGCCAATATGGTTTCAAAGGTCATATCAACTAGTACTGCCATCTACGTACTTAAACAGGTTGTAGGATACTACAAAAGTAGGAAAACCTCAGTTATAGCTTGCTATCTAGACCTCAGCAAGGCATTTGACCGCGTTGACCACGACCTATTATGGCAAAAGCTATCTGAACGTAAGGTACCCGACCAGATAGTGCGGGTGCTGCAAAATCGAGTTCGATGGAAGAGCGAGCTGTCAGCGCCCTTTGGCCTTAAATGTGACTACCTCGGTACTGCAGCGCGAGCGCCTGGAGACTGGGACTATATCCCCTTACATCAAATATGGCAGTCATACCATACCCCGATTACCTAAAGTCGTAGCGTTGACATATAGATGTACAGATTAATTATTTTGTATATTTATCTTTTGCAATTTTATTTCTGTTTTGGATTTAGTATCTGGAAAATAAACGATTTCATTTCATTTCATTTCAAAGAGACTAAATAACTTCATGACTCGAGCAGACGAGAGCAGTGTGGTGAAACACAGGTCTACTACCTTAGGGCTTGTTGTGAGGGTCTTGTCAAATATATTTAAAATAAATAGATTTAAAGTTATTTAAGAAAATAGGTGAAAATTTACCATTTACGGGCTTAGTAATTAAGGGATTACAGAGTAGGTGCATATGTATATAGAAAAGGCTAATGGGCTGTTGGACAAATCTACTTTATTACAACGGGCTTAATAATATGTATAATCTTCATTAGCAGAAAAAACAACTCAATATTTATGTAAAATTATTATATCAATTTATTTATCTTCTTCTTATGAGTTCTTACTGAATGGCACCCGTGTGTTACTATGGGCTCCAGTTTAAAATCATCGCCCTGCATCACTGCCTGGCATATGCTGAGTTGGATACCTATTTGATACGGACGTGGGACACACCATGAAAATGTGTAGATTTAAGGTATACACAATTAAATTATAAGGCAAGTTACATTTTATTTAGATCTATTATTATTTTAAATAACATAATTGTGTCACATGTATCTGTGGTCAAATAAATGTTTTTAATCTTTATCTTTAAATACTAATGATAATCTTATCATTTTAAATTAACCGAAAACCAACCAATTTTTACCTAAAATAATTTAATATAACCGAACTTCGTAATGAACACGAAATTCCCCGTAAACTATTCGAGAAGACGTCAATTACTTAAGTTTCAAATTAAACCACCAGTATCGGCCACATTATACGTCGGCGAAATGGCTCAATCTTTGAACCGACTAACAAAGCAGCGTAATAAGGGAGAAGCTTCGTTTACAACGATTCCGATCGTTAATAAAGGAACTATGGAAACTATTAAACGTAAAATTTACGATAGATTGTATCGGGGCAAAATTTAAGTGCTTTTTCGAGAATGTATCTCATGTTTTGCACTAGGGATGGCGCGGATATTTGCATCAGCACCCGGAATCACAGAAAATGATTTAGATATCTGCATCCTTTTCCGCATCCATATTCGCGCGTTTTTGCGGATGTGGATGTTGCAACAAGAAATTGGCCGGGTCCAGCGTGCCGTGCGCATGGATGATATTTTATCAAATTTATTTTGGTCATGCGCACATTTCACAACATTCGACACGTTTGCTTAATATAACAGGTACAGTTTCCAAATAACTTACTACTTCAAGCAATAAATGCTTATACAGAAACAAATACCCTAAGCCAAACAAATATCTATTCCGCTCGGTTATCGCATCACTGAGACCCACGTTGAAGCTAATAGAATAACAACAGAACACAATATGGGCTTGGGTACATCACCTCGGCGCCGCAGCCGTGGCCGCAGCTGTCAACAAGTGCTGTGTATAATTCTCGAACAGTTCGTACGTTGCTTTTACGCATAAAAAGATGTTCACTGGCCTATGCAGTGGCAATTTCTATCCAGATATGGAAGGCGGCTGTAAAACGGCGCGGCGTCGCGCAGTGTTGATGTGGCTAAGCCCTATAATAGAATTGTTTATTCAGTTACTAGTTCCTAAAAGACACTTTTATACCTCTCATTCTATAATGAGAGCATTACAGTACTTAACAATTCTCTGGGAAGAAATGTCAAAAGTAACTCAGGTTTGTCTTTTATGAACTTGGCACACACTAGCGGTAGGTATCTTATCAGCTCTAGTGTGATTATACGAGGACCTGGAGCCTCCTTTAGGTGCCGAAGATGACCGCTGCAGTGGTTTTAGCCGGTAGGATTCCGGCATACCCCTTCGCCCTTCCCCGGGGCTAAGGAAGTTCATGAAGGATTTCCACTGTGCACCAATAAAAAAAGTATCTTATTGCAAGAGGCCGGCTAGGTAGGTCCCACCCCAGTGCCAGATATCACCCAGATCACCGCTAAACAGTACATTACTGTGCTCCGGTTAGAAGGGTACTGTAGCTAGTGAAATTACTGGGCATGAGGGACTAAATAACGTTACGCATTGACGAGCGCATTGTGATACCACGCAGGACTAGTCCTGGGTAGCATTCTAATTGTTATGGGCAGGCATGTCGCTTACCACCAGGCGAATGACTTGGTGGTCTTGTCACCACCAAGCACTATAGCAATATTGATAAATACATTCCCCACCCTAAGCAGAACATCGTTTAGCCACTGTGCCAGTCGGGCCAGGCTATATGTATATACACAGCTAAAAGTAAGCTACTTAATGAACTCCGTGTAAGTACTTTACATAATTAATTTAAACAATTCACCGTACTCAACGTAATAAAGGAAGTTACGCTGCGGAAACTTGAGTTTTTTAATTTCCTACAAAAATGTCGACGCTGCTTTTAGAGTTCCGCATTTGTAAATATTTACATGTTTTTCTGATGTTTGGTACGCAACTTGATTTTAATATCAGAGCACGGTTGACGCAGTGACTGCGCGATCGGTTTTTTATGGTGCTGGTCGCGGGATTGACCCCCGCATGAACAAATATTTGTATGGCTATAATGGCCGGGTTACCGGCCAATTACCTATTGTTCCGTGGCTGGGTGTTTATACATGTAAGATTTAGTCAGTAAAAGGAGAAATGCCAAATTATCAGCCCATTACTGTCCCACTGCTGGGCACGGGGCTTTTCTTACTATGAGAAGGGCTAGGCCTTAGTCCACCACGCTGGCCTAGAGGTGATGCGTGTGTGGTGTGCAGGTTTTCGCGCTATGTTTTCCTTGATAATCAAATTCTTGATCCGCACATAAATCCGAGCATTCAGTGGTGCGTGAATCCGAATACTCAATGGTGCAGGCCGGGATTGAATTCAGACCTTCCTGTATGGAAGGAAAGCGTGCAACCACTAGGTTATCAGGCTATCAATGCTAGTGTTGACAAAAAATGAAAATAAAATGGCCTACTTAAAACATGGAGTGGAAACTGAAGAGAGTACTGTTGTAGGTACCGTATGAGCCCCTATTAACATGGACCTCCAGATGCAATGATCCAATGGCCTTCACATCATGTTTGGCAGGCGGATTGGAGATTGTAATATGTTTTTAGCACACAGAAGGACGCTCTACGCTCTCATCCTCTTGACGACCATCAAGATTCCTTGTGTCTTTTACGATACCAATGGGTAGTCCATTATTTACCGAGAACTGCAAGGCCACTGTACAAAATAACGTTATTTCATAAAAAAATATGACAAGGTAAAAGAAATAAACTAAAGAAAAGAAAAATCACATTCTCAGCTGTTTTACTCACGACCATTCAGGGCTAATATGTTGTACATTTTACTGATAAAGTTCCTGATTCAGTTTGATATCAGAGGGCCAATATAGTTCCGATCTAACCTCAACGTCGTAGATGTCACAAATGGTATTCTTTTAAACTAACGCACAATAATACTATGATGAGATCGAAAATTAATCGAAAGTTGATCGAAGCCAAAACTGTATCTGCTAACATTTTGTACTGACACACCTGTTCTATGATTGACATTAAAATGAGACTAAATTGAGATCATACTGAAATCTGACTGAGCTTTAAGAGGAGCAGAATACCATTTTTTGTCAATTTATAATTTAATCTCAGTTGGGTCAACTTTCAGTCATTGTGTAAATTAATTACGAGAATTGGCCCTCAGATTTCTATCAATTAGAACAATTTTAAGTAATTCATATATCAGCCAAAGGACACCACAGTCAAACAAAGGCCTCCCGTTAGATTTCCACAACGGCCGGTTACATGCCGCCCGCATCAACGAACGACGCAACGACTACCAGCTACCTTCACCCGGTAATCTGTCCATCTCCTTGGCTGTTCCACGCTGGGTTTTTCTGTACGTAGTCTCCACTCGAAAACCTTTCTGCTCCAACGGCCATCTCTTCTACCAGCTATGTGCCCTACTCATTGCCAGTTCAGTTTACCACTTAATCTTTTCAGGTATAAGTTTGTTTTATTCACCATATCAGCCAAAGGACGTCCACTGTTGAACAAAGGCCTGCCCCGTGAGATATCCACAAATGTGTCGTCATTTTGGTGGAATTTACCAGTACTCACCACGCTTGACAGGCGGGTTGCTGAGCCCAGTATAACTACTGTTCCACAGAAAGGACGCTGCTGCTCATTCCTCTAGATAAGAGTCCCTTAGTCGCCTTTTACAAAATCCTTGGGAGGAGATGGGGTGGTGCTATATTCTTAATCCGGACATCACACGGAATAATTATATATTATTAGATATAAGGAAATCGCAGATTTCAGGATCGCAAACAGGTATCCTTTCGTTACAAAATTGCTGTAAAACATTGCAACAAATAAAAACCGAAATAACAAAACGTTCAGTAGC
Source organism: Diloba caeruleocephala (assembly GCA_947459985.1). Taxonomy (NCBI): domain Eukaryota; kingdom Metazoa; phylum Arthropoda; class Insecta; order Lepidoptera; family Noctuidae; genus Diloba; species Diloba caeruleocephala. Next base: position 5,494,587 of record OX381609.1, read on the forward strand.
CTTCTCTTTTTCTAAGTAATAAAAACTTTAAGCATTTTACGTTAAGCGAGGACTTTCGGACGAGAGAGAGACATATATAGTGTAAGATGTAAGTTAGAAAGAGATAGCTTCGAGATGGGAAGCAATAAGAATAAACAGCAACAGTTGAAGCTGGCTGTATACGTCATACAATGTAACATTTTCTTTGAATGTAGTTTTGGAAGTCGTTTTGAGTTCCGACTATGTTTAATTAACTTTTTAAATAACGTGACGGTTTTTAGATATAAGATCCCATATGACGGGTCTTGAGCTGATTGCCACTTATAGGATCTAATCTCGGAAGATAACAGAAAAAATGGTTTTTGGCAACTGGGTTTCGAACTATATTGCTCACTACGAATGCGTATTGAAGAGGAACAACTCAACTCGTACGCTGTACACTCAGCATAAATTATTTCTACCAACTTTATATTCCACTTATATGGCAAAATAGTATTCTAATGGCAATAAAATAAAATTCCAATAAACAATCCCGACATAGTAATACATTTATATATTCAGAGTATTACTAGATAAATAGCGGTTATGTGAAAAAAAAAACCACTAAGTTTGTTAAGTACGAGTGTGACCACAGTATTTTTTGAAAATTTCAATGAATCACTTTGGTGATTTATTTATTAGGTAATGGTAGATAATTCTATGAGCACTTTTGGTTATTTTTGATATATATAAGGTCCTACAAAATACTGAACTTTTTATTAAGGGGGAATCAGTAGATTAAAGCTATTTCGGCTCTAGTGTGATCATACGAAGTCCTGGAGCCTCCCCTTTGGTGCCGAAGATGACCACCCCAGTGGTTTAAGGCGATAGTTCGGCATGCCGCTTGCTCTAGGGGCGCAGGAAGTTCATGAGGAATTTCTACTGAGACCAATAAAAAAAAGGTTAAAGCTGATCGCGTGCCCACACTGAGCGACCCAGTAGAAGAGGCAAGCGGCAGGCAAGCATCGCCGTATGCACAGTACAGCACAGCGTACAGTGAAGATTTGGTGGGATCCTTTACAGTGCCTCCGGGGGCTTATCACCTTATAGTTACTCTCTCCGAGATGCATCAATGGGCGGTTCTAGTGTGATCATGGAGCCGCCCTTAGGTGCCGAAGATGACTACCCCAGTGATTTTAGCTGGTAGGATTCAGGCATCCCTTCGCCCTTCCCCGGGGCGAAGGAAGTTCATGAGTTGAATTTCCACTGAGGATAAAAATAAAGGTTAAAGCTATTAACTGAGCATATTTTGTTTATTCAATTTCATCACACACACACACATGCACACCGATAAAGAAAACGCGCCACTGTAATAAAATTGAGTTTTTTTTAAGTGTTCGAATAGCATCTTTACTCATTAATTATTGCAAGAAAATATAGAAATTACATCATAAACGCGATACCTATAACCTATTGATTGCCCCCTTAAATTAAATATCACTAATTTGTAGGACCTTATATAAGCTGAGACCAATTTCTCCAAAGTGTAAAGTAAGTATTGATTACCAAAAGCAGCACCGAAACCATTTTAGCGAACTAAAATATAAAACAACATTCGAATTCTCCTTTTAAAATATAATTGGAAATCAAACTTCGACCATAAACGAGTACAAACACGAGTTGAATTGCCTCTGCGTCTAATTACACGGGGATACCAACCAGATACCAATAGAAGATAACTATTTACAGCGATACCAACTGAATGATAATATTATTTTATACAAGTTCAAAACGAAGTTATCGCGTTGCCCCGGGCGTCCGCAGGCGCAAGATAAACTGAAATTTCTCATTCCGACACAATGAAGTTCCACGAGAGTTTTTTTACTTCGCCAAATATTTCAAAATACTTTTCTATTTGCTTTCGGATTTTGCTAGAGAGTTTTACAAATTGTTTCGATGTGACTCCCCGAGAAAAATGGGTGGACGGATTGATCAGCGGAATGAAATTCAGATGAGTTTCGCGACTGGGAACTTGTGAGAATTTCTTTTTTTTTGTTTTGTGTGGATGGACTTTTTGTTACAGCCAGAGTAACGCTCGAGTCGGCTGGATTGCTGTTTATTATTTAAAGTAAAAACAAAGTCCGCTCCTGACCATGAAACTTGGGGATGATAAGCAATATCAATAGGTGCAATAATTGCATGAAAGAATGTGTACATAATGCATTTAATGGACGTATGTAAGATTTGAACATTATTAATAACGCGACCAAATCCGTTAGTTATTGAAGGTTTTAAGTAGTATTTATTATTAAAATGTTAACATTTAACACCAAAAATGCCATTAGAAAAAATATATATTACGCTTATGTTCTCATAGGCCGTATTTATATAACCTCAACGTGAGTTAAAATAAATATTCCAGGAAAAGATCTTGAGAATACACAGCTGTATAAAAACTCTTCTTATTTATACAGCCATACCTTCTTATGCCGAATCCTAAAAAAATATCAATAACCGAAAAACGGTCAAACATTAAACACGGAGCCGGATATAAGCAGATCGAACGCGATGCCCATCCCTCGGAGGATAACAGATACTCGCAAATTATAAGTGAGTGTACGGAAAACGACTCCTTGGGCGATCATAATAATATCTTGGAGCGAAAAATTGCGCGAATGCGGTGAATGTGGGGTTGAACGCCAACCGTGGTGTAAGACACAGGCGGGTGATTCGATTGCTACACCGCCAATATCATTTATTTATTAAATTTTATTTTACTGCAACTAAAGCAACTACAGCACACATACATCATTATCATTTCAGCCGAAAAACGTCAACTGTTGGACAGAACCCTCCGCCAAAGATTGCAGCAACGACCGGTATGGTTTTGTATTGTTGCCCATTGCGGGGTTTTGCTATAATCGCCACGCTAGGCAGACGGGTTGGCGACCTCAGTTGAGTTATAAATGCACTCGAAGGACGCTGCTGCCCATCCTTCAGCTAATCCCATAGTCAACTTTTACGACACCCACGTGATCGGATGGGGTGGTAGTATTCTTAGCCGCCACTATACGGCAGACAGACAGAATGCTGCTGCTCATCTTCTGGATATCAACTTTTACGACACCCATGGTGTGGAAGTGAGGTGTATTTTCCGGGAACCAGGCCGATCCTAAAGTAATAATACCTTATTGGCAGCATATCTACATTTTTTGCGGACTATGAGAGTCACCATATATCCCATCGCATCGCAGTATCAAACAGAATCAGGGCGCCAATCTTTGATAGGCCAACGTTTAGGTGTGTTTATAATGTGCTACAGGAAGCTAAAAAGATGGGATCCTCTGGGTGACTACTAAAATGGGGATATTACAAAAATTACAATTTCTTACAAGGCAATAGTTTTTGCTGTGGCAAAGTTCGCTTAGACGCCACCTTATCCGTTTCCCCCGCTACAGTTGCCTCAGATCGTTAAAAGTTAATTAAATAAGATATTTATAAGTAATAGCCGGCTACGAATAGCACCAACCCATCTCATCCCGCGGGTGTCGTAAAAGGCGAGTAACGGATTCGCCGGAGGATGGGCAGCAGCGTCCTTCGAATACATTAACAACTCAACTGCGATCGTGAACCCGCCTGCCAAGCGTGGCGATTATGGCAAAACCCCCCAATGAGCACACAACACACCGATGTCGGTCATTGTAGTGTCTTTGAGGGAGGCCTGTGTCCAGCAGTGGACTTTATTCGGCCGAAATGATGAGTATTTATGAGTAAACTTGACAACGGGTTGTTTTGTATATTACACGTACATAATACGTGTGGTGTTAATTATAGTCAGAAATTAGATTTCTTCAGCATCATAAAAAATGTGCGGAGCCGAATACGGAAAACTAACAGTTCAAAATAGATAGAACGTTTGTTACTGAACTAATCAAAACACATGTCACATTAGTGTGACAGTGCCGTATTTCCACGAAAGAACAGGCCACTTTCTCTCCACTCATGGGTGTCGTTCAAAGCAATTAAGAGAATGATGGGCAGCAGCGTCCTTAACTGTGCTAAAACAACATATAGATCCGTCAACGTCGGCTTCATCTAGATTTAGTAGTTCTTGATACCTAACTGGCAAATAATTTATATTTATCACTAGCTGGGACCCGCGGTTTCATCCGCGTTTTCACCCGCGTATAATTTAAAAGAAATTTGGAGTACTTTACATAGACACTTGACATAGAATATGTATATTGGATTTCAAGGGTTTTATTTTTTTGCGCGGAACCCTAATTATTTTTCTAAAATAAAAGTAGCCTAAGTTATTCCTTATAACATCAGCTATCAGCCAGTGAAATTCCCGTCAAAATCCATCCAGCCGTTTCGGAGATTACCCGGAACAAACAGACAGACAGACAGACAGACAGACAAAAAATGTAAAAATTGCTTTTTTATTATAGGTAACGTATATACTTTCATATGCATTTAGTAAAAAGCTGTTACTTTGACATTACAAACAGACACTTCAATTTTATTTATTTGTATAGATTTAATTTCCTAACGAAAAACAGATTGAATGGAAGTGACTGAAGATATGTCGAGATTAACAAAAAGTAGTTTGCCGTGTGGTGCCGGCTCAGAATGCCACCACCCCATCTCCGCCTATGGGTGTCGTAAAAGTCGACTAAGGGATTAACCGGAGGATGGGCAGCAGCGTTCTTCGAGTACATTAACAACTCAACTGCGATCGCCAACCCGCCTGCCAAGCGTGGCGATTATGGCAAAACCCCTCAATGAGCCCACAACACATCCATATCGGTAGTTGTGGTGATCTTTGGGGGAGGCCTGTGTCCAGCAGTGGACTTCATTCGGCTGAAATGAAAAAAAAAATGATGATGATGAACAAAAAGTATACATTTTGTGACAAACTACGGTAATATCACAAGCGTAAAGCCTGGTTACATGGGACACTACATGTGGGCTTAAATATTGTAGTAGTGAAAGGCTGCTAATACTATAGGCATTGGTGTCGTCTGCCTTCAATTGTGACAGATAATAATAGTATAGGACTTGTTCAAGTTTCACACTAGAGGGCGACACGCTTACTGCAGCAATTCAGTCACGATACGCTCGCGATGCAGTCGTTTTATTTACGTTTTATCTTCGAACGCTTGTTTTAGCACTATTGCGATTCTGCATCGCTTTAGTCGTATCGTGACTTTTATATGGACACGTCACACGATGCAGTAGCAGCGAAGTCTCGACACGCAGCAGGGACTCAACATGCCGCAACAGACGAGCGATTGTATCGCTGCATGCAGTCAGCAGCATGCAGCATGTGTATTTTATTCTTACACAATAGTAAACTTAACTATAATAAAAATAAAGGTTGCCTGGAAGAGACCGCGGATAGCGATAAGGCTTAAAACTACTGTAAATAATGTTTTGGTGTACAATAAAGAGTATATAAATAAATAAATATAATAAAATAACTTCAATTCTGATTATACTGACAAGTCTGTATATGCATATAATGCAGAGCAACGGCCTCTTTTAATTCAGAGAAGGAACGAGCACCACGCTTGGTCATTGCGTGTGGGCGACTTAAGAACATTTGATCCATGTCTTCGTCTATCGCCCGGATTAAGAATATCATCATATCAGCCATTTGTACGTCCACTGCTGAACAAAGGCCTCCCCCATAGATTTTCACAACTGTGTCATCATTTTGGGGGATATATGTGACACCACGCTTGGCAGACGGGTTGGTGAGCGCAGTATGACTACCGTTTCTCAGAAGGAACGCTGCTGCCCATCCCCCTGGTTTAGATTCCCTTAGTCGCCTTTTACGACATCCACTGGTGAAGAAGGAGTGGTGCTATATTCTTAATCCGGCACTACATGGAATATAGCACCGATCAATCCCCTCCCCTGGATGTCAGAAGAGGCGACTAAGGGACTCTAAATTAAAGGGATGGACAGCAGCGTCTCTTCTGTGGACTAGTAGCCAACCCACCCGCCAAGCGTGACGAGTACTGGCAAATTCCCTCCAAAACGACTACACAATTGTGGAAATCTATGGGGGAGGCCTTTGTTCAGCAGTAGATGGCCTTTGACTGATATGATTTTATATTAAGACAGAAGGCTGTGGAACAACAGACATTCTGCGCTTACCAACCCGCCTGCCAAGCGTGAGCTGTAAAATTCCCTACAAAATGACGACACGGCGGTCGTTTATGGGGGAGACATTTGTTCAGCCGTGGTCGTCTTTTGGCTGATATGGTGAACTTATTAGACCCAGGTATCCTCGCAATGTTTTCGTTCACCATTAAATTTAGTGATGTCTTGTGTGAGGGATTTTTTCGATTTCTCATGAACTAAGAAAGTTCATGGCCGCTATACATTTATATTTATTACTACTAAATATAGAAACAGTAATAACAATTTCCACTGATTATAAACCTTAACATACAAACAAAAAGTTTATTGACGTTTGCAATATATTTGTATTTAAGATCTTATGTCATCGGAGTAAACGTAAAAGTAATAAATTATAAAGTGCGCTGGAAAATTAAGCCTTTTTTAAATAAAATAAAACATTATGTAAGCAATAAGGTTGAAAAAATATGATGACATTTGGTACTGACTCTATTTTAAACGTCTTATTGTTGGCTATGATGGGACCATACTAATATCAAATGAGCCCACACCATTATTTGTGCCCTTATTTTTCTGGCCGTTTTTGAAGCGTTCCTCGGAAATCTAGTACAATTGTTGATCAAAGTCTAAAAGTGACGCCTGTACATTTGCCCTATCTTATAGTTTGTTACGTTAATGTTTGAACGAAGCCTTCAATGTATGTTATCTATTGGGATTCGAACTGATTCTAGTTCGCCGTCTGTGTCAGTCTGAACCATTAGTGATACAGCAATTCTATTTATAATTTAAGGGGTTTGAAACAGTGACGTATTGTTTAAGTTTTGGTGGAGATTATTAATGCGCAATATACTCTTTTTTGAAGTCTAAATTAGTTTAGGATATATAAAACTATATATTTGTTATTAGAAATAGGATCGTTTACTTTCGTTTGTTATCTAGTTTTCCAAAATGATGTTGTATTGTTACGTGTCTAAAATTTATATAGTTATTTGTGTTTTCCAATTATGGAAATAATTTGTTGTTGTTACCAGTTAGGGTTCGCGTAACTTTACAAATTACAGAAAATGTAAGTTATTCTAGAAACGTAGGATTAATTAATTTTCAGTTATATAATAACTATTTCAAAACAAATAATATCTGACTCTTCTCTTTGTAATTTGACTGCTTTACAGTCACCCTCTTCGAGATGTGCCTATGGGCTTGGCACCAGTGGGCGGGTCTAGTGTGATCATAGGAGGTCCTGGAGCTCCCCTCAGGTGCTGAAGGTGACCACCCCAGTGGTTTTAGCCGGTAGGAGTCCATGCATACATGCCCCTTAACTCTTCCCCAGGGCAGAGGAAGTTCATGAAGTATTTCCACTGGGTTCAATAATAAAGGCTATCACATATAAAATATAATACCTACTTAATGTAATATTTCCGAGAGGCCTACCACCAGTTATCATTTACGGATAGCATACTACATTCACAACTTCTACAAAATCGTCTGACATTGAAAATATAGCTATTAAAATGTGCTTACACTTGCTATCGCAAACTGTAGGTACGAATCAAGAACCCATTTGAAAGGACAACGCGAAATTAGTTTCACGTTACTGATCTCCAAGACTCGTCAAAACGAATGTTGGTCGATTACGATTTGCATACGAAAGGTATAATAATAATCTTAAAAGTTTACTAGGTGAGATAGCAGTGGCCAGCCGCTTTATGTATCTTAATTGTAAGACTTTTTTAGGATCTTATTTTATGTCACAGGTGATTTGTTTGTTTAATGAAATCGATTTTCCAAACTCCACACAGTTTTTTTTTCATACGATTTCGTCGAGAGGCTAGCACGTCATTCACTTACCACAAGCGACATGCTTACACTGCGCTAGTCACCTTGAGATGGAAAGTTAATTAGTCTCTTATCTTAGTCATTTCACTAGTTACAGTGTCCTTCTAACCGGAGCACAGTAATGTCTAAAGTTTAAACACTTCTGCTTAGTGGCCAATATCTATTGCTATAAAAGACCTACCACCAGTGACTTAAGCAATTGGCTTTATGCGCTACGCGTTGCTGGTTCGATTCCCGCGCGAACAAATATTTACAGATTATTATCTTCAGATAGTTGTTTCTGGTCTGGGTGTTTGTGCAAGTGAGATACATGTGTGTAAAGTGTACCCACGACACGGGACAACACAATTATTTATATGTATAGAGTTTTCTCTTATCGTAAACGAGTATGGAGTTCATACGATGTTTAATTTTCTTTTACTAGGTACTTATGGTAATGTATAACATCGTGCAAATTCATGGTATATACTTAGAAATCACGTAGAACAGTTCTGTATTATACAAAACTAAGAAACGTACGGATTTTCTTTGTCCTGAAGTTGAATAGGACAAACGTTATTTAATTTTCATAATGACTCACTGTGGAATGAGTTACGTTCCATGGGACGTTCCGAACAGGGTGATATATTCAATAAATTGTTTAATTATTCTTCTGAAAAGTAATTTGTATGCAGAATTTAAGTTTGGAAATTCTAAAATTGATAAGAGGAGTAATTCGTAACGGTCAACGGTTTTCTTACGATATTAGTGCCGTGCAGGGCCGTAAGTTGCATTCCCCGTTCGCGAACTTATGAATGATATAGACAGATAATATTCGCGTCGCACAATGTGTGCCCTCCGCCTCGTTTCACACAGCGATAATAGATGGCGCTCAAACACTCATATCCAACCTTTACAGCGACTCCTTTCAAACCGAACGCTGATTTAGCTAAAATTTCATAACAAAAACGCGACGGACGCGCCTCTACGACAATAACAAAGTAATTTTTCATCCGCACATAAAAAATGGTTTCAAAACACCGTCACTATAAAACGAAGACTCAGTCGGCCATTGTCACGTACAACAAAAGGAGATTCCGTAACGTCAAGTATCACCAGTTTAAAACGATAAAAAATAATGCAAATTCACTTCTGTGCCGCCGTCCCGTGATATAACGCCCGATCGTTACTAAGATAACTGAGTTTTTCCGTTAAATCGCGCCTCTTCAGTACTTAACGACAGTGTCCTTCGTTAAACGGGAAGTGATTCAGGTAGTCGTTTGTGTTTGAGTGCTCTTTTTCATTTGTAGAAGTATTTTAGAGCGTCTTCATAATGAGCTTTTGTATTGTTATTGTTAGATTAAGTTGAATCATGGGATACGCGATGACTAATGGTGCTAGTCATCCCCCTCGTCCTTGTAGGAGAGGCAACCTATAAATTCAAATTCACATTAGAATGACAGTTATGGTAGGTGCCTGTACGACGTACTCTAGTGTGATCTTACGAGGACCTAAAGGCCCCTTAGGTGCCGAAGATGACCGCTCCAGTGGTTTTAGCCGGTAGGAGTCGCCACCCCTTCGGCCTTTTCCGGAGCGAAGAAAGTTCATGTAGAATTTCCACTGGACAACAAAAAAAGGTACCTGTCAGGTAGATTTATATGTTGTATCAGCCAAAGGATGTCCACTGCTAAACAAATATTTGCACAATTTTGTTTTCATTTTGGGGGAACTGCACTAGTACACACAACGCTTGGCAAACGGGTTGGTGAATGTAAAATGGCTGCTGTTTCACAGAAGGGACTCTGATGCCCTTGCCTCTGGCTTGGAGACACTCAGTCGCCTTTTACGACATCCACGGAAGGAGATCGAGGTGTGCTATATGCTTAATCCGGAAGTGTGGTGTGTACTGGCAAGTTCTCCCTAAAGTTACGACACAATAGTGGAAATAATGGAGTGGAATAGTGTTGACGGCACGGTTGGTGCAGTGGCTGATACAGTCGACTGTTGCGCTCCGGGTCATGGGTTCGATTACCGCACGGAACAAACACTTGTATGATCTGCTGATAGTTGTTCCAGGTCTGGGTGTATTGTATGTGGAATTCATGTCTGTAAACGCACCCACGACACAGGAGAAATCCTAGTGTGGGCAACGGTTAAAAAAAAAGCTATGGGGTAGACATAGGCATTATATGTTCAGAAGAGGCCTCTGTTCAGCAGTGGACGTCTTTCAGCAGATATAATGATGAAAATAACGTAGTAAAATGGGCATAATAAAAACACCTTATGCGATAACCACTCTTGTTGAGTTTAGGCGAATATTCCCGCTATCCCTAAAACAAGAAATGTAAGTAATATTTGGCAAATATGTTAGCCACATTGTGACAACTCGAATAACAGCTGAGTGTTAGACAGGGGTAAGACACACAGAGCATACAGAGCTCAGTATATATATGTGTGTTGCCGGGAAATTATTGGACCAGGGATTTCGTGTAATCCCTAGGGATATCAAGAAGTCACGGGTGATGTTAAAAAACCCACGAGTACCCAAGACCCGGGTTATCGAGTAAAGGAAGATTCTGTTCAGAAACGATTTCTGTCATTTATGTCATTATAGTGCCGCTAAGAATACACCCCATCTCATTCCATGGGTGTCGTAAAAGGCGACCTGGGATTAGCCGGAGGACGAGCAGCAGTGTCCTTCAAGTATATTTATAACTCTACTGCGATCGCCAACCTGTCTGCCAAGCGTGGCGATAATGGCAAAACCCTCCAATGAACACACAACAAAAACCCATACCAGTCATTGTGGCATTTTTGGAGGAAGCTTCTGTCGAGTAATGCACGTTTTTAGGTTGAAATGATGATGATGATGATGTTTGGAGTAACTCGCTTTGGTTCGCAATCGCCTCAAGCTTCGTGCGTATTTTTAAGGAAAGAAAGAACTTCGCATATTTCTTGGTGTCATCATTTTCCTGCGACATATAGGTATACAAATAAATATCTCATAGGGACCGACATGTCATATATTTACATCTTGTTTTCAATCATTATATTGATTCAAGTTTGTAATAAGTATTTCAATGTTAGTATAACAACACAAATAGAGAACAATAGTCTATATTTACTAACAATATTGATACCATTAATCTTGGATAAACATCGACCCGGTATCCAAGATGGGTAGTCGGGAATATTGAGAACAGTTTCATACTCTCATTGTGTAGGAACTTAATGAAATTGACTTGGCGGTACGGATTGCGCCGTGGCTAAGCGATTGTCATTCTTCTCTACGTTGTACGGGTTTATTCCTGACATGGAACAGATATTTGTACTATCTATGGATAGTTGTTTCGGGTGTTTATGCATGTGAGATTTATGGCTCTAAATGGTACGTACACAACACAGGGAAATAGAAAAGAAAGGCTATTTAAGGCTAGGAAATTCCGGAATTAGAATGGAAAAGAAGATGAAACACTAAATACTGTGCAATTTTTTAAACATTGCTCCACACTAGGATTTGTCCTCAGTCATGGTTGCGTTTACAGACATCAATTCCACACACAATACACCCAGATCCGGAACAACTACCTGCAAATCGTACAAATATTTGTTCCATGGGGGAATTGAACCCACGACCCAGAGCGCAGCAGCCGACCGTATCAGCCACTGCACCAACCGTGCCGTCAAATACTGGAATTCGGGACTATATCGCGTAACAATAACTAGGTCTTTTTTATAAGGTGTACAAATCGCAAAATATAATCATTTGTTATCGAGCGGTACGCACGGGTACATATCTAGCTGTAAATTTACAGTATAGGCTGATAGGCTTTCCTTACGATTACAGATCAGCGTAACATAGATATGTATAGCTTGATATGTACCCGTGTGTACTAGCTGTACCAGTGGGTACACAATGATGAGAGATGTTGAGCTGAGCGACGCTGATGCATGTTGAGCTGAGCGACGCTGATGCATGCGTCATGCTCGTGAACGAGTGTCGTCTGTTGGGATTGGTCATCTTAATGCTGTCATGACAATTGAATCAAAAATTCTGGTGAATATTAAAATCAAGCTTGTTTAGTGTAGACTTTTAAGATAGACTCTTTCTTCCTGCATTGTCCTCACATTACCATCATTTCGAGAACATTGTACCAATATGATTTAAAAAGAGTAACCATGGAGTTTCTTGCCCGTTCTTCTCCATAGGAAATCTACACCTCGGAACGAGGCAACTAAAGTCTTGACTATTCATAAGTGCCTATAAATGGTTTTACATGAATAAAAATATTTTTATCTTTATCTTATCTTATCGAAAATGGATCGAAAGTTGATCGAAGTCTAAACGGTATTCTGCTTACATTTCGAACTGTCACATGTATTAAGATTGTCATTAATAAAACGTCAAAATTGAGATTGAAATGAGACTAGATCGAGATTATACTGATTAAGTCGAGGAGCAGGATACCATTTTTCGATCAATTCATAATTTAATCTCAGTTCGGTCAAGTTTCAGTCGTGGTGTAAATTAATTACGAGAATTGGCCCTCTGATCTTCGTTATATGAATAATGAAATAATTGAGATTCATAGTTTCAAATGCGACTAAGAAAACGTTAACGTGGGTTCCATTATAAATTATTTTGTGTACGTATAATGTTAAGAGCGAGAGAGCGAGATAAATAGTTGCGTAGCAAAGTTTTAACAATGGAAGTCTTGTGGTATTCAGACTACCAATAAATTAAATTCCTAATTCAATTAAAATCTTAAAAAACCTATTAAAACTCTTCGTGCTTTTCTTAATGCAGTATTTCTCTTAATTCCCAGCTTTTATATCACCTGAGCCGAAAGCCGTTGGAGATAACTGAGGAATCCAATCTAATCATCGTGGAACTTTTGACGTGAAGCACATAAAAAGTGTCGTAAAATCGACAGGGAAGCATCCGCAGCGGGCAACGCCGGGAAATGATTTACTTATTTAGGGGAAATGAGAAATTTTACAAAGAAAAATGATTAAGAGTCATCTATACAGAATGTTATTTAGTTGGATCTCGGTCCTGTTAATTGTTGAAAGATGTCGTTATGTGGTTTGGCTTGTCGCAATTTGGGGAAAGGTAAAAATAGCTTTGCCGCAATTTGGGGGTAGTGCTGAAGAAGGTGCTTAGTTAAAAACAGCGTTCCTCTCAGGATATGAGATAGGATATCGTCATAATATTAAATAATTTGTGTTCTGGCTTTTTCGCCGATGGATTCTTCAACTTAAAAAAATAAAATGTTGGGCCTATTGGAAATTCATCATGAAATTCCTTTGCCCCAGGGAAGGACGAAGGGGCATGCCGGACTCCTACCGGCTAAAACCACTGGGGTGGATATCTTCGGCACCTAAGGTATGACTTGACTTTGATCACACTACCCATCCAAAAAATAAGATATTTTTCCAATCCTAGGCATATTTTTGTCACAACTTTCACGTTTATTACAATTTGCAAAAACAGCATTATAAAGGCATGTTTCATTTGAACATTTCGTGAAACGAATGTTAATAAAGCGGAAAATTTGTGCACACAAAGCATTTATTCGTTGGAACGAATGAATGTTTTTCAGAACTGAATATATTTTTTGTGTTCCCATAAGTACTTAATTATAAAATATCGATCGTACTCTACCATATTATTAAATTCAATCATTTATTTAGTGATTAGGCCCTAACAAACGGTTTTACATGTTATATTGAAAAACCAGAGGGCATTTCTGAGGAGAAATGCCGAAAGAAAGTCAGGGCTTCATCTTTATTTGTCCTTCTTTACGGTTGGTGCAGTGGCTGATACAGTCGACTGCTGCGCTCCGGATCACGGTTTCGATTCCCGCACGCAACAAATATGTGTATGATCTGCAGGTAGTTGTTCCGGGTCTCGGTGTATTGTGTGTGGAATTTCTGTCTGTGAACGCACCGACGACACAGGAGAATCCTAGTGTGGGGCAAAGTTTGTTATCAAAAAGACAAGGAAAAAAGAAAAGAATAGAAATAAAAGGGTAAAAATACAACGCATATCTGACAAATTTATCTATTGATTATGGTTAGTATGCTTACGGATTTGTTAGACTAACTGAAAAATGTTGTAACAATTGTTAGAAATGAAACAGTTAATAAAAATCTTTTTGGGAAAACTATAAACATACCTCAAATCATTGACGTATGCAATCGGTAGGTAATCAATACACGTACGGAGTACATTATACCTACACTTTTTATCCCAATCTACGTGGGTGAAACCGCGGGGCGCAGCTAGTATATACTAAAACCTTCTTACACGTATATAGATTACCCCAGTGAAAAACTCATAAAATGGGTCATGTAGTAGGTATCTGAAAAATTCGAAAATATTGCATACAAGCACACAGGGGTAAAATCGAGAACTTTCCTATTTTTTAAGTGAATGATCTATCGGCTAAATAAGTAAAAACATCCGAACATGCCGTGTGGTGCCGGCTCAGAATACCACCACTCCATCTCCTCCCGTGGGTGTCGTAAAAGTCGACTAAGGGATTAGCCGGAGGATGGGCAGCAGCGTCCTTCGAGTACATTAACAACTCAACTGCGATCGCCAACCCGTCTGCCAAGCGTGGCGATTATAGCAAAACCCCCCAAAGAGCCCTCAACACACCCATATCAGTTATGATGTGGTGATCTTTGGGGGAGGCCTTTGTCCAGCAGTGGACTTCATTCGGCCGTAATTATCTATCCGAACATGTCGTAACCTGAACACGTAAAATCTCAGTTATGTAATGTATGTAACATTATTTGGCTTCACAATTTCGCAATACGCCACCATACACATAATATATTAAAATATATATGAAAAGGTTTCCGCAAGGATCAGGTGGAATCGTTCTAATTACCTGTGTTCTACAGGATAATGGTGTTCGTAATATCGCAGGGAACGCGTACAAATTTCCTGTTTACCCCCTACTAACGAAAAGGGTATTTCATTTCTGTATAAATCGGGCTGCGGATATCATCCAGGTCTTTGTATTAATTGCTTTATAAATTAAAGTGTTATTTTAGATAGTTTCGCTAAAAAACGTTTTTATTTACACATTTTATTATAAATTTGCCGTGTGGTGCCGGCTACTAATAGCACCAACCCATCTCATCCCGTGGGTGTCGTAAAAGGCGACTAAGGGATTAGACGGAGGATAGGCAGCAGCGTCCTTCGAATACATTAACTACTCAACTGCGATCGCCAATCCGCCTGCCAAGCGTGGCGATTATGGCAAAACCCCCCAATGAGCACACTACACACCGATATCGGTCGAGCAGTGGACTTTATTCGGCCGAAGTTATTATATTATAAATCTGCGTTATATGATCATATACATATCAGCCAAAGGACGTCCATTGCTGAACAAAGGCTTCCCCATAGGTTTCCGTAAATGTGTCATCATTTTGGGGGGAATTTGCCAGTACTCACCAGGCTTGGCAGGCGGGTTGGTGGGCGCAGTAAGGCTACTGTTTTACAGAAGGGACGCTGCTGCCCACCCCCCTGGTTTAGAGTCCCTTAGTCGCCTTTTACGACATCCACGGGAGGTGATAGAGTGGTGCTGTATTCTTAATCTGGACACCATACGGAAAAACGGCATTTGTGTTTAACCCAAGATTACATTATGCTCGAATTCCACAAACTGTTGTTATTAGTGATAATGACGTCTGATTCGTTCATTCCTGTCTGTCTGATAGTTTCCGCCGTAGCCATAGCGTCAAAAGGTCTACATCGCATGAGTTTTAAGAATTCGAAGTTCGTATAGAAGAGATGTTTATCATCACCGTGTGGTTTCAGGCAAGAAATTGACCATTTCTCACCACCCACCGGTGTCGTAAAAGGTGACTAAGTCAAGAGGATGGGTAGCAGTAGCAGCAATTTTACTGGTGGTGGTCTCTTATTGTAAGAGGCCGTGCGCTAATAGCAACATAATGTACTAACCCGCCTGCCAAGCGTGGTGATTATGGGAATATGTTCGCTCGTTGTAGTGATCATTGGGAGGCCTGTGTTCAATAGTGGACGGTGTGTTTGTGTTCGCGTATGTGTGTGTTATCATTATCATCCCAAAATCTGCTATTGGCAAGGGAAATTATTCGTTTTTCGATATAAGAACCTTAGATTAGTTAATTGATAAGATCGAAATAAAAACCTATTTTGCAAGTGCCACAGATTTGCGCTAAAGGCAGCGGGTACTGGGTAATTATTTACTTTTTAACTGTACACTGTACATTCTTGTGGTTAAGCGGACAATGGTCCGTAACGGAAAGCTCATTTTCAAGTATTAGTTCCGTATTATATGTAGATCGAGAATCAAAACTGAAGTAGAACTTGAGTGGAGATGGCGTTAATCAAATATGAACCCTGCATAATAGGTGCAGCATTTATATTCAATTGATACAACATCGATACAAGTTCTACTTGAGGTTTAATTCTCGATCTGTATTTCGGCTCTTAGAGCATTCCTCATCACCTGTATTATTACAGTTTGCTTAGATAAACAGTCCATAAATACATTACTGCTAACACAAACGAAATCTGTGTGGTGCCGGCTACGAATAGCACTAACCCATCTCATCCCTTGGGTGTCGTAAAAGGCGACTATGTGATTAGCCGGAGGATGGGCAGCAGCGGCCCTCGAGTACATTAACAACTCAACTGCGATCGCCAACTCGCTGCCAAGCGTGGCGATAATGGCAAAACTCCCCAATGACACAAACATACAACACATCCATTACGGTCGTTGTAGTGAACTTTGGGGGAGCCCTGTGTCCAGCAGTGGACTTTATTCGGCCGAAATGATGAGACAAAATGGTCTACCAATTTTTAATAGCGTATCCGAATATCCAACTGAAATAATTTTAAACTAAAACATATAAATCAACCGCTGAAAGTGAAGCACGTTTCATTAAAATATATCCCCTACCGGTGAATTATCCAACACCTGGGCAAGTTGCGAACTGACGCAAACTTCGCACGCTAAACACGAAACTTGTGTTGAAAATCACTAACTCGCTATCTAACTGGTAAACAATCGCTTCAAACGTAATTTGCCGGTTATAGTGTAATGAGCGAGCAGTTCGAAGGATTCCGAGTTGTGCTCGGTGCGTTCGTGCAAAGTTTTCCATTTGCTAGCACTGTGTTTATCCGTGTCGTTAGAACATCGAATAGATAGTTTGGTTGTGAGGTAGCAAAGACCATGTTTCAAGAAGAAAGTTGTATGGGCGTGGAAAAATCAATGATAGTCCAAGAATCTCTCGGGAAAAAGCCGTACACAAATCATTCGATATTATGACGCTGGCCTATTTTATATACTGACGACAAAGCATATTTTACCTTAGCATCTTCTTAGAACTTTCCCCTAATTGGGGTGAAGCAATTGTTTTCTTTTCGTCAAATTGCGACAAGCAAAACCAAATAACGACATCTTTCAACCATTAACAGGACCGCGATCCAATTAAATAACATTCTGTATAGATGTTACTTGATAATTATTCTTTGTTAAGTATCTCATTTCCCTAAATAGGTCAAGCATTTCCCGGTGTTGCTAGCTGCGGATGGTTCCCTGTTGTTTTTACGACTCTTAGAAGGCAAAAGAAGGAAGGAATAAGGAGTATGCATGTCCATGCGCAGCACTGACGCGGTTAAAGATGTTACCGGGGCGAAGGTACAGACAGCAATATATTATGCTCAAAACCGAGCAGCCTGGAGAGATATGGAGGCGTGGGCAGCTCACCATAGTCACGTTCTTCAGTCATGAGAACGCGGCGCAGATGAAGTAATATAGTAACTTTTAAACTTTCGCGTTGCATAACTGCTAGTGACCACGATCGGTGCAACCTGGTCGATACGTCAAGCTATTAAAGGTAACTTCGCGTTGATTCCCGTTTTCTTTATACAGGCTGTCCAGTAAATAGCACGACATACTGCAGGTGGTGAGAGCTTGGGTCAATACCTACCAAAAAAACACAATATATGTTCAGCAAAATCTTACGGATTTACAGTAGTAAACATTTTTCCGAAACATCGAAAAATCTCTACCTAGACACAGATTTTTAAGCATCTCGTAATGAAAACATCCTTTTATAGTTTTTTTTTTTACCTCAAATTATTTGTGAATTGTTACTTTACTCATTGATAAGTCTTTATTCTATTAAAAACAAAAATGTTTTCAAGAAATACAATTTTTATTTAAATTTTCACAGAACAATTTTCTTATCGCTTAACTTTAACCTACAGTAAATCCGTAAGATTTTGCTGAACATATATTGTGTTTTTTGGTAGGTATTGACCCAAGCTCTCGCCCCCTGCAGTATCTCGTGCTATTTACTGGACACCCTGTATATAAGAAGTAATATAGGCAAAACTTGTCTCAATCTTGGAAGTCCGAAGGTTTACGGACTTGCTCGTTTGTAAGTTCAAAACCTGGCATGAAATAATGTGTCTTTTTGAATGTCATATGTACTTTCTCAGCTAATCTAAGACCCCACGGACGTTAAAGGTGAGATAAAGAGAGGCCTGAAATCTCTAACACGCAGTGAACAAGCGCGCGGCTTTCTCTGTGTGAGGCGTTTGCCTTGCAGTAGGACAGTTGAAGGCTGATATTATGCTATGTAGAACAGAATAGAAGAGAAAAATTTATTCGGCAAATAACAAATCAAACTGTGCATTTAAAAAAAGAACCCACAAAACACATTCTTAAGTAGGTGGGCTGTAGAACATGCCCATACCGAAAGCGTTACCTACCTGGCTGTAAGAACTCACTAGCAAACTCAATTCTGAATCCTCAGTGAAATCCCTAATATCGTATTGTTTTTACTACTTTTTAAATAGCATAATATCAGCCTTTAACTGTTAATAGCACTGCAGCTCAGCATGTGCTGAGTGAAACAAGTTAGGTGTTTCTGGTTTTCAGTTGGCACCCCGCACTGACACACGGACGAAGATGAGTAATACTTAAATTATTGATAAATAAATATTCTTTACATTTAATTATCCGTGGTCGTTTCTACTCCACAAATTGTTTACCGAGGTTATTGCATTCAGGTGCTAAGTATTCGGTGAGACACGGTGTCTTTGTGTTACAAGCGAGAAGTTCTGTGCGATGTTCGTGTTGATTCGTGGCAGCCACGTCAAAAGGCAATGTGTCTGGTTTAGATGTGTACCGAATAGAGGCAGGTTGTATGCACAATGTTGCGAACGTTGCAGCTAGTTTACTCAATAGTGTTATAGTAATATAAGTGGCTGTTACCCGGGATCTTCTATGAATATTTCTGCAATTATTTCCCAAACGTATTGCCGGGGACAGATGGTACCTACTTGTTTGGTTTTATACGAAAATACGCTGTATTATTATTAGATTTAACACGTAATGTATTCGCCAAGTATTTTTGATTAAGATAAAAAGCATCCAATACTTCACTATCGACCCAAAAAAGGTGAGCGGAAGCTCTAACCAAATTGGTACAGTAGTTTTTCTGTTATGCGAGTGTCAGAAATTATACATTAATTGTTAGAAAAATAAATATATTTGTTTACTAATGGCTGTATGTATCGTGTTCTTTAAGCAAAATAGCCTTGCAAGTATTAATCTTACAGAGATATCGTACAGTGATTTGCAATACAAATGTAGTAGCAATATAAATGTGACAAAAAACGACTTCAGCAAAGCGACATTTGAAAAATGCGGCTATAATATACATATATATATACAGTCTTGTCGCGCACGCGACTGAACGCGAACGCGTTGGCAGTGCCGTTGTGATCGGTGACTCACTGCAGTTGATAATGTCGCTAAATACTGTGAAGTGTAATTGTTGTAATGTCGTTATTAACGAACTATTGGCGTTCTTACGGAATGTTATGGACGTTATGGATGAAGAGAGCGTGCATCAGTTGTGTACGTCCTCTTTCACGGCGGAAGAAATAGTGAAAGCCAAGACTCTGCTGTTTGAGTCGATACCTAGTGGGAAGAAAATGCCTATTCGGCGTAAGGATGGCAAGAAAAAAATGTCACGGGATCTAGATGACATGATTTGTTTGCTGAAAGGAACTAATCCGGAACTTTTTCCGATATTTGTGGCAAAGGAGTTGCACAAGCTCCCTCCAGTCTCTTTCGATCATGTAGATGTTACCCGATTGTTGAAAGACATAGTAAAATTGCAAAATAAGGTGAGTGTTTTAGAAGAAAAAGCTGTCACAATGGAACAGTTCGACCAGTTTAAGCTAGAAGTAGAAGATATGAAGCATGCATCGATAGTTGACAATTACACGATGAAAACGAATATAAATAAAAGAAGAGGAGCATGTCTACAAAACAGTATTAGTTGTGATAGTGGCCCAATAGACTTGCAATATGTGCCGATAAAATATTCGCAAGAAACAGCTGATTCAAACATCAACGGCCACCCGGCGAAGGATAAGTCACCAACACCTGATCAGTGCATGAATAATTGCATCTCTGTTTTGCAAGAACAACAGAATGCAATGGACAATCATGAGCGCCTCGATGAGCGAGAGGCGAAATCAGATACGGCGAGTGCGAGGGAAACGGAGTACGTGACGTGCAAAATTGCGACGACAAGCGGCAAGGCACCGGTTTCAACGTCAGTGTCTAGGATATCTCAGTCCCCTACTAGCAGTCGGCGAGCTACCGTAGTCGCGCCGGTATCACATGAGTCGGTATTGAGTGAGGTATCGACTTTGCCAGTGTCGACGATGACGGTACGGTGTGCGAGTATGCATGATGTAAACGTGAGTAGTGAACAAATTGTAACTGGTGTGAACTCTGTAGATTCGGAATGGAAGTTAGTGCAGAAAAAGCGTTATAAACAAAATAGGTTAACTAGTCAAAAGGGAACGGCTTTAACTGCGGCGGAGAGTAAATTCCGGGCAGCGGATATTAAAGTGCCGCTACTAATTTCTAACGTCAGTACAGAAGCTAGTGAAGATGACATTATTAGTTATATAAAAGACAAAACAAGTGAAATCGTAACATTAAAAAAGATAAATATGAAGTCCGTTCGAAAGTATCATGCGTACAAACTATACGTTTCCAAGCACAGAGTCGACTTGTTCTTAAACGATGAATTGTGGCCTGATGGAATAATGTTTAGGCGTTTTGTACATTTTATGTATCGAGTGAAACCTCAGGACCCTAAAGTTAAAGTTAATTAACATTTTAATTTATGGATAGTAAGATTATTAATAAGTTTAAGTTAACCAGTTTTAATTGTAAGTCGGCTAAACGCTCCATCGATAATATTAAGGATATATGTATGTGGTCTGATTTAGTGGCCCTACAGGAGACTTGGCTCCTTCCCCATGACATTTCAATGTTAGGAACTATAAGCCCTGACTTCGAATGTACGGGTAAGTCGGCTGTTGACACTTCAGAAGGCTTGTTGAGAGGAAGACCTCATGGAGGGGTTGCCATTCTCTGGAGGAAGGGCATCTTTGAGACAGTCTCTGTTGTTGAATGTAGCAGTCCTCGATTAGTTGCCATCACAGCCACATCAAAGAGTCGTACTATTATTGTATTTTCTGTTTACATGCCTACAAATTGTCCAGACAACTTACCAATTTTTACTGATGTGTTAAGCGAGATTAGTGCTACCATAGCAAGCTGTGATATAGAAAATGTTTTTATATTGGGTGATTTTAACGCTCACCCCCGTGAGTTATTCTATAAAGAATTATTGAACTTTTGTACAGACCAATCCTGGATTTGTGCTGACGTAGAGAAACGGGGATTGGATAGCGATACATACACTTTTATAAGTGATGTCCACGGAAGTAGAAGATGGTTAGATCACTGTTTGGTGTCTGTGTCAGCTTGGCATACAATTGAAAATGTTTATGTATCTGAAGATGTTTACGTATCGGACCACCTACCTATTCACCTGGATTGCGATTTTGAAGTGGTGAGGCCCAAATTATTGACTCGGGATTCTGGTCGCAACTTGGTCGTGTGGGGTGAAAGAACTAAGTCGGAAACGCAAAGTTACCATAATTTATGTAACAGTAAGTTGCGAGTAATTGATTTCCCTCATGAGTTTGAGAGTTGCGGCAACGGATCATGCGGACTGGCCGAACACAAAGTTGTTCTGGATAATTTGTATGAACAGATTGTAGAAATATTGTGTGCGGCAGCTAGGCAATCTAAAATAACAAATGAGGGGGGACCGAGACGGGGTAGGCGCGTGTGTGGGTGGAATGAATATGTTAGGGATGCTCACCGCGAGGCCAGAAGTAGTTTTCAGGGCTGGATAGTGAACAATCGTCCGTCGTCAGGCCTGATTTATGATGAAATGCAGGAGAAGCGAAAAGCTTTTAAAAGTCGACTGAAATATTGCCAAAATAATGCTGAGCAAATTATTATGGATAGGTTAGCCGAACAACAAGCTACAAAAGAATTTAGTCAATTTTGGAAGTCCACTGGTAAGTTGGATCCGAAGCCTAGTCTCTCAGCATGTGTGGAAGGGATTAGTGAAAAGACGGGCATTGCGAATATGTTCAAGAAACATTTCGAAGTTCAATCCCCACTCGGGCCCTCAACCATGGTGAATGATGTTGGGCCCAACATTCGTGGAGCGAAACCTCTGATTAGTTTCTCAACTAAGCAAGTACGTGCAATCATAAACAACATGAGCCGAGGCAAATCTCCAGGACATGATGGGCTCAGCATTGAGCACCTGAAGCATGCAGGTATCCATCTGCCACGAGTTCTATCTATGTTCTTCGCAATGTGTATTAGTCATGCGTACTTACCTGCTGATTTAATGAAAACCATCATAGTGCCCATTGTTAAGAACAGGACGGGTGACATATCAGACAAAGGCAACTATCGTCCCATTTCTCTTGCGACTATAATAGCAAAGGTGTTGGATTGTATGCTTGATTCTTGTTTAAATAACTACATACATCTTCATGATGCACAGTTTGGGTTTCGTCCCGGATTATCAACCGAAAGTGCTATTTTAAGTCTCAAGCATACCATTCAATACTACATAGATCGCAAGACACCGGTGTATGCCTGTTTCCTTGACCTCTCCAAGGCGTTCGATCTTGTCTCGTATGATGTGCTGTGGAGAAAGATGGAAAACAGTGGTATACCCGCGGAAATATGTGGACTGTTCCGGTATTGGTATGGTAACCAAAAAAATCATGTAAGGTGGGACGGTACACTCTCTGAGCCGTATAGGTTGGAGTGCGGAGTAAGGCAGGGAGGTCTGACGTCTCCTAGGCTCTTCAACCTCTACGTAAATGACCTCATTGCCGAACTCAGCAGCATGCGTGTCGGATGCAGCGTTGATGGGGTTAGCATTAACAACATCAGCTATGCAGATGACATGGTGCTGCTGGGTCCGTCAGCGGGAGCAATCGGAGAACTACTTAAAACATGTGAAGCCTACGCTGCCGCACACGGATTAATTTATAATGTAAAAAAAAGTGAATACATGGTTTTTGAGGTTGGCGGCATTCGCCGTGGAGATGGACCCGAGTTGTTTTTGAATGGATCAACAATTAACAGGGTGTCCACTTTTAAATACTTAGGGCATTTTCTTGTCGACAACCTTAAGGACGATGTAGACATTGAGAGGGAACGTAGGGCTCTAGCGGTAAGGAGCAATATGTTGGCCCGTAGATTTGCGCGGTGTACTGACTTTGTAAAGATTTCACTTTTCAAAGCTTACTGCCAGGGCATGTACACAGGCAATCTATGGGTCAATTACACCAAAAGATCGCTGGATGTCCTACGTGTCCAGTACAACAATGCTTTCAGGATGTTGTTGAGACTGCCTCGTTACTGCAGTGCATCGGAGATGTTTGCGCAAGCCCGTACCGATAGTTTTCACGCGATTATACGCAAAAAAACAGCTTCACTATTGAGGAGAGTGAGAGACAGTCAAAACAATATCCTGAAAATCGTAGCTGAGAGCTTGTGCTCTCCGATTGTAAAACAGTTTGTGCGGAGGGTGATCGGTACTAACACTAGGTAATAAGCCATTTTATGTTACTAACACTATATGGATTATTTGATCCGAAATAAAGTTAATTAATAATAATAATAATATAACACTGGGCTCATTAAGAAGAATCGGTAATTTTATGTTTTACCCTTAATTTGTTCTATTTCGGCACAAAACTCGTTCAATAAGCACATAGGTGAAGAGGAAGTACGTGTTAACATTGATGAAACAGATTGTTATGAAAATAATGAAGAATGTCAGCGTATCAACACGAACCTATCACGAACATGTAATTATAGGAAACTACAATATTAAACTAATCATACACAACTAGACACCCCAATTGTGATTCCTTAGGATATGGCAGAGATGCAGGCATTAAAGAATAAGTAATATTACTCTTATAATTTAAATCACTTTCTATCAAAATGCTATTCTACATCACGCGTTTTGATAGAAAGTGATTTAAATGTTTTAATTTAAACATGTCAACTCAACAACTTTGCCGTGTGGTGCCGGCTCAGAATGCCACCACTCCATTTCATCCCGTGGGTGTCGTAAAAGTCGTCTAAGGGATTAACTGGAGGATGGGCAGCAGCGTCCTTCGAGTACATTAACAACTCAACTGCGATCGCCAACCCGTCTGCCAAGCGTGGCGATTATGGCAAGACCCCCCAATGAGATGAGCACACAGCATACAGCATACCCATATCGGTCGTTGTGGTGATCTTTGGGGGAGGCCTGTGTCCAGCAGTGGATTTCATTCGGCCGAAATGATGAACTCAACAGACAGAGTTTATAAACTAAATCAGAATCTCAAGAATTTACAAAAATACTTACTGAAACTGTTCTCTGTTGTCAATTAATGTATGTAAAAAGTACTTGAGAATTGAATCGTAAAGGATCGAAAAGATCGATCATAAAGCCCGTTTTTAAGTTACTTCGATGAAACTAATAAGGCACTGGCAAAGGCATGTATGAATAAAAAATAAAAATAGCCACATAAATTACTAAGTCACTCTTGAAAATATCAATCATTCTGACGTAATTACTGGTACTCCAACTTTCTAGTGCATGTAAAACATAGGAAAACGAACACTAATTCCATGCAATAAGACTTATCACACTAAGCAAAGTTCATCGGTTAAAAGTATCCGGAACGGCGAAGTTGTTTGGAAAACTTGGAGTAAGTTTTTGCTAAAGAAGCCTGCCTAGTTGTAAGGATGAATAAATTAGTTCAAACCGGTGGCCAGACGTAGTTTTAAATAAATATATACTGCAGTATTGTATACGAAAAAGTGTTTTGTACCTAAGTGACTATTATATACACGTTAGTGTGAATGTCCGATATTAGTGAATGTTAAGATGCACCGGTGTATGTTCGAAACTGATTACTTATTTTTTTTGAATCGGACTTAAACCACTGTTGACAAACACCAGCGAATGTTGACAAGATAAATTGGTGTACATGACGATTCCCAGAATTTTAGAAATGTAGATTTACTAATCACGTGTCAATAATATAATTACAATTGTAATCGCTGCTATCGCTGTAGTCGCACCACAGGCTACTATGATAGTGCTTTCTCTGGAGGATACTCATCCCTACTGATATTATAAACGTGAATGTAAGTTTGTTTGTTACACTTTCACGCGAAAACAACTTAACCGATCATCATGAAACTTTCGACGCATATTCTTGGAGTAACAACAAGTAACATAGGATACTTTTTATTGAAAAAATATATTCTGTTTTTTACGACAGAGAACAACAGTGCGAGCAAAACCGCGGCGCTAGTAATAAATATAACGAAGATTCGTCAAGTCGTCCTGGTGGATGATAACAGCTGTATGACTTAATCGTTATAAAAAGAAATAACGGACATTCACCAGCTAGCTTGTTGGCCGTTAACGTACACCAGAGCAGCTTAAGATACACTGCGGTTCGGAGAATTTACAGTGACATAAGAGGTGGTCATAGCCAGTTTCACTCCCTGATCGGTTAAGCATCATGTGATCGCTTAGTAGTATTTGACCTGGGCGTGGCCGTGCTTCATCATCATATCAGCCAAAGGACGTCCACTGCTAAACAAAGGCCTGCCCCTTAGATTTCCACAACGAGCGGTTACATGCCGCCCTCATCCAACGACTCCCGGCGACCCTCACTCTGTCCACCTCATTGGAGGTCGTCCCACGCTGCGTTCAGGCCATCAGTTCTAAATATACGAGAGACGTGGTCACTCACTGTGGGCCTCATAAGAAAGCTCGGCCCTCCCCATTGCCACTTCAGCTTACTAATCCTTTCAGCTATGTCGGCAACTTTAGTTCTTCTACGGATTTCCTCATTTCTGATTCGATCTCGTAGAGAAATACCAAGCATAGCTCTCTCCATAGCTCGCTGAGTGACCTTGAGCTTTCTTATGAGGCCCACAGTGAGTGACCACGTCTCCGCTTCGAAGGGTACGTAAAATCGTCGGTCTCGGTTAGCATTACACGGTAGTAGTAAAGCCACCGTGCGTTTTTATGAAAAGATGCTTCTGCTGCGGGGTAAATAATAAAAATAAAATGTTAGTTACATCTTACCACTTTTTACCGACTTCAAAAAGGAGGAGGTTCTCAATTCGATGCGTATTTTGTTTTTATGTATGTACTCCGATTCTTCAGAGATTTGTAGACCAATTTGAACGATACTTTTTTTAATAGATGCAGAATGCTTTTGAATTGGTCCCATATAAATTTCATTGCATTTGATTGAGTAGTTTTTTAACCAGCTTCAATAAATAGGTTTAATTTAACTGCGCTTACCTAGATGATATCTTAATAGTTTCGATTCTTAGAATTATTTTTAGTGTTAGATACGGATACCAAATGGGGAAAAGTTCTTACACTTATTTACAGTAAAAATAACAAATAAAACTTTTAACAAAAAAAAAAACCACCAACTTCAAAATTCTATAGGTTATTAAAACTACTAAAAAGATAAAAATAACTTTATTTATGAAATCGGGCGGGGCCATAAATATAACTCGTTGGTCTGCATGAAACATGTATGGGGCGGGCATACCTGGCCACGCCCGACTTTATAAATCAAGTTATTTTTGTTTAGTTTTAATAACCTATAGAATTTTGAAGTCGGTATTATTTTTGTTAAAAGTTTTATTCAAGTTGCGTCACGAGAGCGTTAAGTAAATATAGTGACAAAATACTTTTGGTATTTGTAATATAGTACTTAACACTTGTGTACTTAACAAGGAAAAACGTATTAACTACACATGTAGGTAAAGCTCCCTGACCAGTTGTTATTTACGTATATTATCTGCAAAACAATATTTCTCCCCAAATAGCAGGAAACGTGTAAATTCGGTGATTTATGCGACGAACGAAGAGCGACTCTATGTTTGGTACCAAACCATACGATAATTATTTATCGCTGTCTCCTACCCTCGGTTCTCGAATTAAAAGCGATCGAAAAAATCGAGTGACGGTGATGGATGAGTCATAATCTTATCGGAACTAGCGTGTTATGTTGGGACAGCAAACAATAGCTTTGTTTGTGATGAGTAAACAAAAGATATCTCTTGCTTGCTTTCTTGCAGTTTGTTATCTAACGGCCGAATACTGAAACGCCAGTTAATATTAAATACCGCTCAAACAATTCAAGAGACCTGTTTCCGGTACAAAACCGGGCGGCTCAAAAGCGTTAAAGCGGGAGTTAATATTAACTGGCGTTTCAGTGTTGCGCCCTAAGACTTATTTTTTTACCAGCTGGGACTCGCGGTTTAATTTAAAAGAAATTTAGAGTACTTCGACATAGACACTTGACATAGAATAAATATAATGTATTATAATAAAACACTTTTAAACGGATTCTATCGCGTATATTTTGATTTTTGATTTTCCTGACGTTTCGAATACTTTGCAGCATTCGTGGTCGCAGGATGACTAAGGTGACGACGCCTGATAGAATCCGTTTAAAAGTGTTTTATTATAATGTGTAATAATCGCGAAAATCTAAGACATTACTAAATATAATGTATTTCAAGGGTTTTATTTTTTTACGCGGAACCCAAATTATTTTAGTATAAAAGTGGCCTAAGTTATTCCTTATAAGATCAGCTATCTGCCAGTGAAGGTCCCGTCAAAATCGGTTCAGCCGTTTCGGAGATTACCCGGAACAAACAGACAGGCAGACAGACAGACAAAAAAAAAAATGTTTTTTTTGTTATATGTAACGTCCATACTTTCATATGCATTTAGTAAAAAGCTGTTATTTTGACATTACAAACAGACACTGCAATTTTATTTATTTGTATAGATTTGTCTTATTTTGCCATGTCTTTAAATTTTTTTAATGCAACCTTGTCATTCGACTGCTGGTAAGCGTCGTGGATGATGGATAACAATAATGAAGCTACCCAGAACCAGTCCTGCGTGGCACCACACTGCACTGAGCTTGCGTCACCTCAAGACATTAGTCATTTGTCTCTTAAGCCCAGTAATTTCATTAGCTACATTCCCCTCGAAACCACAACACAATAATATCTTAAGTTTAAACACTACTGCTTGGCGGCGAATATCAACTTTTTTTTTTATTGGTGCCCAGTGGAAATTCTTCATGAACTTCCTTCGCCCCGGGGAAGGACGAAGGGGTATGCCGGACTCCTACCGGCTAAACCCACTGGAGCGGTCATCTTCGGCGCCTAAGGGAGGCTCCAGGTCCTCATATGATCACACTAGAGCCGCCCACTGGTGCCACGCCTATTGGCACATCTCGGAGAGGATGACTGTAAAGCGGTCACCCCCCCAGGGGGCGAATATCAACCTAGCCGGACCCCTGCAATAAGAGACTTATTAACAGTAGTTTCGTAATAATTCGTACATAAATAATCGCAAATCATTTCAATATTGGCTGAACAAAATCTACAGCACACACTTTCATCGTCTTACGTAAAAAAGAAAATATTTTCTGTATCGTATTATTTTCATTTCTTTCTCAACTTAATCCTCGTCATGTACGTGCGCGAACAGTTCAATAGAACAAATGGTTGTGACAGGTGGGCTACCGTGTAAAAGTGACTGATCTGTTCAATACTGCGTCCGTGGAATCGAAAAAAATGATAGCTATTACCTCAGTTGGTAGGCTTTTGTGTGCGAAATTTTCTATATTTTTTCGTTTTGTGATCAAATCGTTCATACATTCGACTGGGAATTGTTGCTGTAATGTTCTGTACAATGGAGGGAA
This sequence comes from Diloba caeruleocephala, assembly GCA_947459985.1. Lineage (NCBI taxonomy): Eukaryota > Metazoa > Arthropoda > Insecta > Lepidoptera > Noctuidae > Diloba > Diloba caeruleocephala. Next base: position 5,523,760 of record OX381609.1, read on the forward strand.
TGGGCTAATGTTTTGTTTTACTTACGTTCGTGGTCTGGTCGGTCGAATGTGGATCTCAGCATTCCTGTAACAAAAAGATAACACTGTTCAGAGCCATGCATATTCTACATAAGTTGAAAAATTTCATGTAGAATACCGTTTTAAAACATGTTGGTTAATATTAGACACTGAGATACTAATCTTATAAAGAAACTGTCTTAAGTCACTGATACGTTACTCTTTTATTCAACATAGGCCCATAAAGATGGAAATGAAACATTCATCATTCTTCCGAATTGAAGGGCTGGATCATGAAAGGCAAATTTAGCCTTCCAACTAACGCACAAACCTGTTTCATAAAAAGAGGCGTTTAAGTAACGACCTCCTATAAAATATTCATTCATCAATATGGCTACTATAACTCATTCATCATTTTACATTCACACAACTATGGTACAGCTGCTGACAAAAGCGCCAGCCAATTAGTTTGTTTAACGTTGTGTGCCGAAAGCGCGCGTTGTCATAGCAACCGGTTTATGGTGGGCACGTGTTAATTGCCCGGCCTCTGTCTGAGCGACTAACATTTTGTACCATTTAGCACCTCCCAACTACGTTCATATACGTACAATCGACAATACAAAATATTCATTCACAATGTTTTAGACTTGTATTTCTTGCTGCATAGACAGCGTAGAAATGTTTCACTTTTTTATTCTTCAAATATAATTTTACCTCGAGAAATTTTTCGAATTCGTTTTTAATAAATTGACGTGCTTTAAAATTATGTGTGTGGTGGTGGGATGATAATTTTATCTTTGAATCTGTTGAATTAAATTTAATTCCTTCATTTGCACATCGCTTATTGCGAGTTTTTATTATAATTACATAATAAAATCAATATCACGATTCTATTTCATGATTATTTTACTTCATCTACTTCACACTGGCAGTACCTACATTATTCTCACATAACTCTATTCTACTATATTGCAATATGTGTCACATTTCAAAATAATTTTAAAGAGTGTCTATGGAGTTTCTTGCCGGGTCTTCTCCATAGGACCAACTTCTTGGAACCGTGCAACTACATTCTGACTATTCATAAGCGCCCGTAAGTGGTTTATATGAATAAAAATCTTTTGAATTTGAATTTATTTATAATTCCTTGCTTTATTAAGTATTATTGTAGTAATTAGATCGTGCATGACAGCACCCAGAATTGTTTATATGGCACATTGTAACCGTTGTTGAAAGTTCACGCAAAATTACTGAAGTAAAAGAAAACTGTCAGTCTAAATCTTATTGATTTGCAGTGCCAATTCCAATTTTTCAAATCTATAAATTCCTTTTGAAACCTGTAAATAGCTGTCAAAACAACATCATTTTGACAACTTTTCACTGGCTTTGATAGATGTCAAAAGGTATTTTTTAGGTAGTATATGTAGCAAGTAGATAATATTTTTTTTATTTTTTTCATGGCAATTGTATTCCATTTTGCCAGTGTCAAGTTAAGGTAGATAATATTAGCCTGCCTGCATAGTTGCAAACTTTTTTAGGTTTATGTCCCCAGGACGCGGCCTTCAAGGTAGTAATGTCTATACAGGAATAGAAGAATCGATGAAATGTATTAAAGTGACACTTCCGTATGACGCAACCGTTTGACAGTTACCTAATGTCAATTTTCAGTACGAAATGTACTACTTTGAAGTTGAACCTTCCATTCCTAATATCAGACATGTTATCATTTTGTTCTCATCAAACAACATTGCAATAGTTATATACAGCAAGTTACTTTCTGGTCTAACGAGAGTTAGCTGACCGGGATTTATAACAGTTGTGCAACAGTGATCCGTGTAGCTCTCGGCAAAGAATAGATCACCCTTCTTCATCGATGGGTGTCATAAGAAGGCTGGAGGCTGGGCACCAGCATCCGCTCGTACGCTATGAGACTGCTATCGCGTACTGCTATCTGCAATACACTATCAAGCGCGGTGAATATAACCATGGCAATATCCGCGATAAACGCTCATTCTAGTGATCATTGGCAGCAGTGGAATGTTACGAGTGCAACAGCGATATGCTTACCTAAACCCAATCATAATAATTATTATTTGCCTAATTCTGTTATCTACGAAATGTAGGTGCATTATAATAGTTTGGCTACGAATCTTTACATAACCAGGATTCCCATCAAGCTGTTATGTGCGGTAACGTTATAAAAATGTGAAAAGCATAAAATGACTGTCACATTAAGTACCTACGTAGTATATGATAAAAACTAAATTTTATTCGAATTAGGGAGACTATGAAATTGAACTGTAGTTTGTGCCTCGTTAGGAAAGTCTATGTGTTCATGATATCGTTTGTATGTCACAGATGATCACTACCGATTTCAATTTTTAATACATACGCTTTCCATTATGTTTTTAATTTAATGGATATACATTTGAAACAATTAATAGTAAATAGAGCGTATTCATGATGTATCAATTTGTATAAGAAAAAAACATAATAACATTTATTTTGATTTTATTATCCGTCTGGATTCCGGATTAGGAATGTAGCACCACTCCACCTTCTCCCGTGGATGTCGTAAAAGGCCACTAAGGGACTCTAAGCCAGAGAGATAGGCAGCAGCGTCACTTTTGTCGAACAGTAGCCATACTGCGCTCACCAACCCACCTGCCAGGCGTGGTGAGTAGTGGCGAATTCCCGCTAACATGATAACACAATTGTGTAAATCTATGGGGGAGACTTGTTCAGCAGTGGACGTCCTTTGAGTGAAGTGATGATTTAATTTGAAAGCCGAGCTTAGATTTATATAGCTTATTATTTTAATTCGATATAGATCCTATTTATTCGCGTATAAATTATTATCAAAATAACATTCTCGACGTTTCGGTTAAGTTGCATTTACATTGACCACTAAATTACACAGTAGACTGGAATGGCGTGTGTCAGCATCGAGATGGACGGGACAGCAATTAATACAGCCTGATCGAAACGTTCAAGGTTAGTCAAAATGTTACTTAGGTATAAATTGGTGCGGGAATATACCCGATCTTGTCTTAAAATAATGTACTAGATTCGCGAAAGTTTAACAAGTGTCAACTACAACACATTTATTTTTATATATTAAGGTTCATTTTTCAAGATTAATTTTTGTTTTGTGAATCAATCATTATTTTACTAAAACTTATTAAAAACCCTAATATATCAACTCTTGGTAACATGTTCAAGCACGGTTAGAATGACTAAGCGATTAGCTTTCTGTGCTACGAGTCACAGGTTCCCTCGCCTAAAAATATTTGTCTGACCTAGCCTACCTAGCTGAGAGGTAGAGTTTTTGGGTCTGGGGTGTGTGTTCATGACGAATTTATTTCTGTAAACTGTACCTACGACACATGAGAAATGCTAGTGGCATCGTTAAGAAAAGGTTTCGACGGCAAGCAGACCTTTTTTTATTGGTGTCCAGAGGAAATTTTACATGAACTTCCTCCACCCCGGGAAAGGGCGAAGGGGTATGCCGGATTATTACCGGCTTAAACCACTGAAGCGGTCATCTTTGGCACCGAAGGGGGGCTCCAGGTCCTCGTAAGATCACAGTAGAGCCACCCATTGGTGCCACGCCATAGGCACCTCTCGGAGGGGATGACTGTAAAACGGTCACCCCCCCTAGCGGGGGGAATGCGACTGTAAAAAAGTCGCCCCCCCAGGCACTTCTCGGGGAGGATTGTAAAGGATCCCCCCAAGCCTCGCTGTACGCTGTGCTGCACACGGCGGCACGTAGCCGCGTACTTGCCACCGTCTTCCCGGGGACGGTGAGCAAACCTAGCAGACCGCAAGGATTAAAATAAAAACATTCTATGCTACACAACAAAAAGCCTGGAAGGCACTCACGATTCACAATTCCCACATACATACTCGAACGTACGTGTAAAAATAACTTACGCCACGAACAGATGTGGGGTGCGTAGTGTTTATTATTTCATTGTGTATGCTCGATGAACTCGCATCTTTTCGATATCGGGGGTGAGTGAATTTTCTTTAGAAAAACGTAATAAGAAAACATTTCAACGCATCGCCACGTCTCGAACGTATTGTGAACACATGGTAGGGGTTGGCGAAAAATATGGATTCGTTTTGACGTTTTTATTACAAAATGCGAATTTATTTTTGGATAAATATTTTCGAGTGTCCACTTTCGATCAGTATGTTTTTTAAGGTATTAAGCAGAATATTTGATGTGTCCGCAGTTTCGCACTGATACAAGGCAAATAATTACGCAATAGAAGTTTAATTAGAATGTGTTTCAATAAAACGTGCGTTGCTAAGTAAATGCCTTTTTTTATTGGTGTCCAGTGGAAATTCGAGATGAAACTTCTTTCGCCCCGGGGAAAGACGAAGCCTATTACTCCCACCGGCTAAAACCACTGGAGCGGTCATCTTTAGCACTGAAGGGGGCCTCCAGGTCCTATTAGGTATGCTATTACATCCAGGTAATAGTATTAGAATGTAGAAGAATATGCTCCAGGTACACATGCGGGATTATAATATAAAAGATGCACTCCATTTTTCCTTTATCGCTGTACGGAATAAAAAATGTCGGCAGGTTAAAGTGCATACTCAAAAGTGGGTGCCGAAAATACGAAAATAAGGTAATAAACACTCCCCTGTTTGGGGTGTGAGTGTCTGTTTGCTAATAATTTTTACCTTGCGTTGTATTTATCTTTTAAAGAAGTTGTTTCACTTCGTGTGGAGTACATTAGGTCGAGTATACCTACATGCAAGACATGCATTGTCTGCTATGTATTTTACTAAACGACCAATTCACGATTACGACCACGAAGCCATAAAGTGCAAATAAATCAAACAGTTTATTGAATAGCAACATCAAAACAATCCATTGCAAGTTAACCCTCAAATGCGAGCGTGACCGCGCGCGGACCGATCACGACACCAATAAATAACTATTGCGACAAAAACTGACGACAAAGCGCGCGTCGTGAGTTACTAGTCGTGATTCGTCGCACGTGTCCGGACAGATCGGAAGCCGATCGGCACGATAAGATCACGATTAGTTAAAAATAGGACTTTCAGTATACCCGCTTAGTTAATTGGTCATTTTTACTTTTTAATTATAGCGACTGGTGACATTTTAGCGAACGTGTGTTGAAATTCGATTATTTTAATGACGTTCGTTTTAGGTTTAAGTAATTGAATCATACAAAGAATGATTTGCATATTTTCTTTACGATTTTGAATTTAATTAAAAAGATTTAGACGCGTTAAAAAATCTTCAAATAACATTTCTTTTAGCATTTAACATGAGCATGTAAATTATGGTCGTATATTATTTTCATTATAATTATTTATTTTAAATGTACTGACGTAGCATCATAAATTTTGCAACGTCATTAATAGCAACATTTATCAGCGGCGGTCAATGATACTGTAAAATTTACGTATCATTATAATTGTCTGTTGCGTATTGATAAAATGTCAAAGTTCAGCTGCATAGCTATTTCTGGACAGCACTAATTGGCAGTAAGAATGTAGATTGACTGTCACTGGCACTATAAAATGCAGGAAATAATGACAATTTAACATACAGAAATACGATAAGGAGACTTTGCAGCTTTCACTATTTGTAAATAGACATTTAATTATGAACTAACAATATGCATTTCTTATATAACTTTCAATTAAATAAAGTATAAATCGTTGAATTAAATATTGGTAGTTTAGTAATTTATATTATACTTACATAAGTAGGCACAGATTACTAAATTCGTATCCAAATTTGAAGAATTTGTATCCGAATTCTCGTTTACCATAATGAAATGCACATTTCGTAACACTGAAATATGAATCACTATCAATAATTATGTATGTAACATCCAAGTCATGACCTAGTGCAAAAATTAAGCTAACAATCACTTTCATGATCTTAACGATACACCCAAATTGGTCATATATTGTTAATAAAATACAACAAAAATATTGCGAAAACAAATTATACTTGTAATGACTGTAATATGGACTCGTCTCAATTATCAACTTGAGATTACAACCATCTGTATAAGGAATTATCGTTCCTATCTCCTTTATTGCAACGCTATAAAGTATATGTGGTGGCCCGACCACACCCAAGTTGGGCGACTTTCTGAGCAGCGCGGCACACAAATGCGAACTTGGGCACAATTTATTTTAATAATTCTTGATGCTGATAATATGTGTCGTGGTGAGCCAGAGGTTTACGGACTCACTTTTTTAAGTGCACAAAAGTGGCTTTTTCAGTGCCGCATGTACTTTTTAGGTCACCATTGACTTTAACGGTGAAGGAATCCTGGATGAATTGTTCTGAAATTGTCAACACATTATGACCAAACGTGGTGATCAACATTCTTTCCTTCTCTGTATATGCAGAAGCTCATCATTTAAGGTAAGGCTTCTGCCTTTGCACTGCAATGGGGCAGTTACATGCCGGTATTATTATTATTTTGAAATTCGTAATATCACGCGAAATAACTTTCTAGTACAACTGTTGAGTGAGTGACGTACACGGAAATGGTTTTTGCTTGTCACAAAGCTGAATATCATATTGTACATTATTCTAACGCCATACTAGTTAGATCAACAAGTAGATATACATCTCAGCGTCAATCTCACTATGATTTATGACCGTTGCGGGAAACTGACACGAACACATCACTTTTTTGCTCTATGGAGTTTAGCAACGAAAATAAGAGGTTTAGTAGGACTTAGCCGAAAAGGATATTACTTTTCTAGATTGGGATCTTGCTCACGAGATAGTTGAGTGCTTTTATGGTTGTATTCTTTGTGTAGGGTCCAGATTAAGAATATAACACCACTCCATGTGAAACAAGAGCCATTCTGTGCTCACCAACCCGCCTGCCAAGAGTGATGGGTACTAGCAAATTCCCCCAATACGACTACACAATTGTGGAAATCTATGGGGAAGGCTTTTGTTCAGAAGTGGACATCCTTCAGCTGATGTGATGTTGGTTGTAACAACAGATATCGCTTGAATTGAAATACGAGTAGCTTACGGAAATATTTCGCGTTTAATTCATCATTCTATATACTTACGTACAGCATCTATACGTGCAACGTGCATCCCTAGTACATACAAAAAGAGTAGTATTATATTTTATATATTTATCGTGCATGCATTTACGTTCCACTATACAAATGTGTTGCTGAATTGTGTATTGCATGTATGTATTTTTCAGGTAATATTATGAACAAATGTAAGTATAAGTAAGTAAGGGTAAGGTAGTAAGGTGCGAGGAGTAAGGTTTTAAAACGTTGCCCCACTCTAGGATTTCTCCTGTGTCGTGGGTGCGTTTAAAACACAAATTCCACTCACAATACACCCAGACCCGGAATAATTACCTGCAGATCGTACAAATATTTGTTCCGTGCGGGAATCTACCCCCGACCCGCTGCGCCGCAGCCGACTGTATCAGCCACTGCACCAATCGTGCCGCATATGCCGTAATATATGCTAGGGCTGCACGTTGCACGTATAGATGCTGTACGTAAGTGTGAAATGTAATAAGAATGAATGAAATAAACGCGATATATTTCCGTAAGCTATTTCAATTCAATGGATGCTATTCGCGTGGACTTCAGAAAATATTAAACAGATATCGCGTTGATTCGATTTGATTTGGACTGCTAGGTAGTTAAAATTAAAACTTGATTGCTTTGAACATTTTGCTGGAAGGATTTCGTGCAAATTTTAATTTTTACCTCCTTCAAATTTTTGATGACCGACATGGTACGTGATACTGTCACAGTCACAAGTCAAATCACAGTTCTAATGAGTAAGGCAGTTAATTAAAGTGCCTTACTAAAGCAAAAAGCTAGCTATGGTACGACCAATTTAGTTTACGAACAACGGCCTCTAAAACTGGTATTAAAATACAATTTTTTTTCATACTACCAAATACGGATGCTGCACCCGACAGTGAGCGCTGTAAATTATTTTCCAAGTTCTACCACAATTGTATCGCGTTACAAGCGCAGAATGCAACTCTCAACCCCATATATGGAAACACGGGGCCGCCTGCCATACCAGGCTGGACATAAATGGCCGGCCGTTACCAAACGCAGTGGCTCGGGACAGCCCGCAGCGAACGGGTTAAGTGACACATACTCAATTTTGAAATACGTACTCGTATAAGAAAGCTTCATGTTAAATAATAATTAAAACTAAGGGTCCGTTTGACCGCACACCTTATTACGTAGGGTTATCAATGAGATACTGGTAGTTGTCGTTAATTTAGTCAGTGATTACTGAGGATTGATTTATATATTCATATTGTTTATCATTAGATGCATTAGCATTTTTGAGAATATATTTCTTTAAATGTTATAATAAAATTAGAAATATCTAAGTTTAAACAAATCACTTAGAATTTCGTGTGCTTCAGTTGAAAATCTGTTTATTTCGAACCACTCACTTTAAATTTGGAACAAAATTACCATAATATAAAAAGGCAGGCAGGTGAAATAATCCATTAGCGATATTCCACAGAATTTCATTTTTTTTCATTAGAATTCATAAGAGACTTAGTTAACAAAGGACGGAGTTAGATTGGAAAAATTTATAACTTGCAAGATTTGCGCAACTCAAGTGGCGCGGTATTTGCATTTTAATTGTAGTCAGGTGTGGGGCGCTACTCTAAGCGGAGGAAGAAGGCCGAGTCAAGCGAGCGTGTAAGAGATAGTGTTAGTGAATGTGGGAGGTAATTTCGGCAAATACTGTACCGATTCTGAAAACTGTTTCACTGTTAGAAAATAATACATTCTGTGATGGTTTGCGCCATTTGGTTACAATTCATATTTATAAAAAAAAATTGTATTGTCATTCGAATACAGTCTTATACCTTGTTTAGCCTTTAGAATCAACTTAATGTCTTAGTCCATCTTTATGTACGAACCAACTTTTTTTCATTAAAGAACAAGCCCATCCACTGCCGCAGGCCGTGTGATTCCCGTCAAAGCATAGGAAACCCATTCTTTACTCACAGATGACTTAAATATTTTTAGGAGAAAGGGCAGCAGTGCTCTGCAGTATGCAAGATACAATATATTGCCATTACTAATCCCGCTGCAAAGCGTGGCGATCTTGGTAACATTTAGCAAATAAATTATCCTAATTTTATAAGTTTATTGCAAGAAAACCTTTTTAAAGTGTAACAACCGAATGCAAAAAATACCACCCAAATTGGTGGTCCATCGCTATCAGTGCGTACTCACCCTCATAAAGCACCAAGTATTCTTCGACTATTCATTATGCCATTTGAATTTATGCATATTTCCACCACTTCTGGGAATACAGTGGCTTTGCTTTTATTAATTAAGTCCGCGCTTGTCTAGTTCGATTGTTATTTCTGAAGATATTTAACGATCTATACTTACATGAGGCCAAAAAGAATTGTCTGCGTTTTGATATTCCAGGGGTGCTTATATATAGCACACTTACGGCCGAATACAGACACGCCGCTCAATATTTGTCGGCTCAGTTGGTGGCCTGGCACTGGCCCATATAGTCGGCTGCTTTGCTCCAGGTCGTGGGTCCGATTCCCGCACGGAACAAATATTTGTATGATCTGGTTCTGGGTGTATTGTGTGTGGACTACTACGCCCGCTGTCCTTTTGAAAACGGGTGTCTCAAATTGTTGTGAGGGAATCGGTATTCGTCACTTACTTCGACACACACTTCGAACAGCGAAGCGCAGCAATGCTTTGCTCCTTCACGCTGGGCTTCTGTGACGGCGTGGTACTTCCCCAATAGAGCCAGCCCATTTACGAGCTATAATCAGCTGATGGCTACCGTTAAGCTCTGCCACGTAAATCATTCAAATGTGACAAGTGGGCTGAAATTCGATTCGTAAACCGTCAAACTTACATACGGCTATAAAAACAAAAAACAAAATGGCGATATTTCACCGTGTCAGTTGCAACTTTGTTCTGGTTTCGAAATCACCAGGTTTAAGTTAGACTAAAACGTTTGCTGTTTACAAAAGTGTACATTACTTTACTTACTGTAGGTAGAAGTACATAGTACGGAGTCAGAGCAACCGTTAAGTGTGAGTTGAGTTGGCGAGTCATTTATCTCTGTCGGCGTCGCGATGTGGCCTCGGCTTTACATTAGGCTTGTTGATAGCCGTCGGGGTTAAGTGAAACGTCTATCTAGGAGGGTGTGAGTTCTTGAAAAACATGTACGTTTTGCCTTTCAAGCGCAGATGTGATGCGAGAAGTATTTGTATGACGCGCGAAATTCATGTTATCTGGGCATTGGTAGTGGAAGAATTTCAATGGAGCAATTGATTCTTTTTTCCATTATATCTCTTTTCATGGAATGTTCCGTGTGGTTCCCGGCAAAGAATAGGCTACCCCGCTCTACCCATGAGGGTCACTGGGCAAGGCTGGCAAGTTATGTCTTTTTGCTCGGTTATAATTGTCAGGGACGAATAATTAAATAAAACAACGTAAAACAAGATAGGATTCGTACGTGTGCCAATAACAATATACTGCGATCACCAGAAACAGAGAGATTATTTGCATGATGGGGTCTCGCTATAGTGGTCAGTTGACTAGAGCTCATAAATAGGCTAGCTCGACAGGGAAGGACCACACCGGCCCAGAATGCCGCCGTGAAGTAGTAATATTGCTGCGTCTCATACGGTAACTGACAAATACCGTAAGCCCAATACTCATTTTAGGCACATCACGGAGGGGATGACTGTAAAGCGGTCACTCCCTAAAGCGGAGGGAAGGCGACTGTAAAAAGGTCGCGCCCCCAGGCACTTCTCGGGGAGGATTGTAAAGGATTCCTCCAAGCTTTGCTTTGCGCTGTGCTGCGCATACGGCGGCACGTGACCACGTGCGCACCGCCGTGTGAGCACGCAGACTCTCCAATCTGCGCGCCCGCGACCCCCGAGGCCCCCCACCATGTAGCGACGGCAGGGGACAGATATACAAGATCAGATATCATAACTACATCGTTTTAGACAAGTGTACTCCCTCAATTAAAAGGAGTCCACAGCGTGCACAAACAGTTATAAATTCAACGATACGCTATAATATAAAATATTACATCTAATGACACGAGTTAACATAGAATGTAAAGTTCCAGATAGATACATAGTGTCTTGCTTGTAATTGAATATAAAGTCGAATGGTAATTATGATATTTAAGTTCATTGTATAATCTGTTTTAACTTATTCTTGAACTTAGATAAAGTATCGCAGATGTCTATATCATGCGCTTTTGATAATGTATTATATAGTCTACAAAGCTTGGGCACAGCGGCGCAATGACCAGTTTTTGAAAAAGGAATATCTAAAAAAGTATATATATATATGTTTTCTCGGAATGCGAGATGGTACTTTTGTCTTTATGCAATTCAAAAGTTCGCTGCTGTCTATCGTACCGTTAATTAATATATGTATATGTAAGAAGACATATTAAAATTGTACAGAAAATATATTTGAGACCCTCACAACAAGCCCGTCCATTTGACATATTAAATGGTACAATTTGCACAATAAACTAAAAAACTAACCTGCTACTGAAAAATTACCACCATATTCAAAATTCATTTATTTTCGTTACACGTCCGTGCTTGGGTCGCATAAATTCATATGTGTACCAAATGTCAACTTAATCGGTCCATCAGATTCGGACAAAATTGGCTGTGAAAGACGGAAAGACTGACAGACACACGAGTGATTCTTTTTTTTTTCTTTTTTTTTTTATTGATGCCCAGTGGAAATTCTTCATGAACTTCCTTCACCCCGGGGAAGGGCGGAGGGGTATGCCGGACTCCTACCGGCTAAAACCACTGGAGCGGTCATCTTCGGCACCTAATCGGCTCCAGGTCCTCGTATGATCACACTTGAGCCGCCCACTGGTGCCACACTTATAGGCACATCCCTGAGACTGTAAAGCGGTCACCCCCTCGGGGGGATTGTAAAGGATCCCCCAAAGCGTCCCACGGCAGCGCGTGACCACATGCGTGCTACCGTCTTCTCTTGGGTCGCTCGGTGTGGGCACGCAGATTCCCCAATCTACGCACCCGCGAACCCAGAGGTACCCCGCCTTCGGCAGGGATTTCGAGTGATCCTATAAGGTTTCCGTTTTTTCATTCGGAACCCTAAAAATCTAATCCGCCCGCCAAGTGTAGTGATTATATAAATATCTCCTATGACCGCTTATTGCAGTGATCATTGGGAAGACCACGTTCAGCGGTGGACGTTGAGGGGTGGATGTGTATGTGTGTCTGTGATGTTTAGCTTTGTCGTTCTCCACCATTAGTGTTAAACGACACAAAGTCATCCATTATATATGAAAAGTGGCGCCAATCTATGCAAATCATTCTAAGTATAAGCCAAGTTACCATCTACTTGGCTACGACTAAAATAGAATTCTAATAAAGAAATCTTTTCCTAAAAGTTTTCATATAAAAGTGGAGGGTTTTTATTACAACGGAAACGGTAGTTAATTTTAATGTTCCAGTAATTAACAAATCTTAAGTCCCTTGAATATGGGTAGGAGAGGGTTCCACGGCTTAATCGCGCCCCGCCTTGAGTCTGGCTTCAGTTATACGCTGTAGCGGTTTAGGGTTAAATGTCATACATGTACCTACAAAGGAAGCTCTAGAGATTATGTGTCGAATATTAAGACCGGAACCTGTGTCATATGTCATTAAATTTACAGAAATGTCATCATCATCATCATGTCAGCCGAATAAAGTCCACTGCCGGACACAGGACGCCCTCAAAATCGCCATATTGGGTGTGTTGTGTGCTCATTAAGGGGATTTGCCTCTATCGCTACGCTTAGGCAGGAGTTTCAAAATAACGTAGCTAACAACACCAGCGATGACGTATGGTGGAGTCGTGCTCAATTACTATGGGCCTCATAAGAAAGCTCAAGATCACTCGGCGAGCTATCGAGAGAGCTATGCTTGGTATTTCTCTACGAGACCGAATCATAAATGAGGAGATGCGTAGAACTAAAGTTGTCGACATAGCTGAAAGGATTAGTAAGCTGAAGTGGCAATGGGCGGGCATTGATTGATCGTAGATCTGATGGCGTTGCACTAGAAAACGAAGCGTGGGACGAAATACAGCGTGATGGGCATGGTGAAGGTCACTGGGAGTCGTTGGATGCGGGCGGCATGTAACCGGCCGTTATGGAAATCTATGGGGGAGGCATTTGTTCAGTGCACGTTACATGCCGGATATGAAAGAAAGAAAGAAATAATTTTATTCTGACCGCACACAACAAGAAAATAATTGTAAACAACAACACAGAATATTGCAAAATATCAAATAAAAATAAAAAGCATGCAAACAGATTTTTGTATGAGACATCAGAATAGGCTCCTATCTCAGCATTGCGCTGGTCTTCCGATAAGACCTTAGATAAAAGAAGTCAATTCACGCACAGTTACCAATATATTATTTATATTAATAATGTATTTATACAGCATATTACATTTAAAGTAATTATATAGAAATCAAAGTTACAATTATACAAACTTAACGGAAGAAGGAATATCAAATCTGATTATATATAAAATTATCAATATAATCGACTACCAATCGATTACCTTATAGATTTAGTACTTCACTAGATAGGTGGCCTCTACTTAATTTGTCTATGACAAAAACAAAACAAAAATAGTTCGATAAATCTTTATTATTGAATTGAACCGTACGACGTTGCCGACATATGTTGTAGAATTTTTCATTTTTGTAAAATATTTTATGATTATGTAAAGATTTATCAATCTAAATACCGTACGACGTTGCCTTATACTTGACATTGGCGAAATTGTGGAAGATATTCTACAGAAGCCATAATCTAAGAGAAGAAGAAGAAGAAGAACATTATTATTGTAAAAAAATAATTAGATAACATGTTAATTGTGTGCCTTGTAAATATTTATTTGATTTATATTAATTGAATTAATTTGTGGTACATTGGTTGCATTTTATTATTCAGTACGTAAAAAGTAATTAAATGTGTATAAGTGCATCGTGTAAAGGAATGTCAGAATTACCCTTTTTTTTTTTTTTTTTTTTTTTTTTTTATTGATGCCCAGTGGAAATTCATCATGAACTTCCTTCGCCCCGGGGAAGGACGAAGGGGTATGCCGGACTCCTACCGGCTAAAACCACTGGAGCGGTCATCTTCGGCACCTAAGGGAGGCTCCAGGTCCTCGTATGATCACACTAGAGCGTCAGAATTACCCTGTTTGCATTGTTAAGTAATAATTTGCCGTTCGTTCAGCTCTGCTGGCTAAAAGAAACCATTTCCATCAGTGTGTAGACCCAAGGTGAGTATTAATTTCGCTTTTGTTTACATAACAGATACTTTTTATACTTAATACTAAAAGCAGAAACTGTATTTAGGGCACGTAGCGGTGGTGGCTGGTCGTTCAAGCAGCGGGTCGCAGCGAACTTAAAGCTGCCTCGGAAAGCAGTTCGATGACTTGGTGTGGTCATAAGGTAAGACGAAGCCCTTGTCATATGTTAGTTATAGTCACGCGACCAAGATAATTTATCGTAAAGGTACTCGGGTTTCCCAGTCAATACAACCCCAAAAAGTAACGTAGCTAAATGGAGCCTTCTGCGAAACGACATATCAATAATGCTTTCCTCATTTAAAAAAAAAAGGAAGAATGTGTGATCTTGGCGACACATTAAAACAGAACCGAGCATATGCATTTTGCACCCGCTGAATGAGCCTCTCAGTTCTACTGAGCAAGCAGGTCCCATAAACTGTGTCAGCGTAATTCAGCTTGGACAATATGAGAGACTCACACAGCAGGATACGCATATCCACACTAATGTAGGGACGAACTCGGTATTATAGTTTCAGACGGTAAAAACAGTTACGTACAGCTTCTAGCACATGAGTCTCAAACTGTAACTGACCGTCAAAAACTACCCCAAGGTTGCGAGCTTCAAGTACTTTTCCTATAGAACAGCCATCAATTTTGATATCAGGGTCCTCCACACTAACTTTAGTAATAAGATTTCTAGAACCCATAATTAAAATTTTTGTTTTATTTGGGTTGAGCACCAATGAATTCCTTTTTGCCCAGTCTGCAACTCTATCTAAGTCACTATTAATTTTAGTTATAGAGTGAAGGCAGTCCTGTGGATGGAAGGAGATATATAACTGAAGGTCATCAGCATATAGGTGGAACTTGCAGTTGGTTATGGAGTTAGTAATATCGGCACTGTTCAAAATGAAGAGTAGAGGGCCAACATTAGAGCCTTGCGGGATACACCTAGTTACATGAGAGAGAGAGAGACGATGTTGACACATTACCAGTTTTGTCACTGCTAACCTGGACATATTGGAATCTGTTGCTAAGGTAACTATGAAACCACTGCACTGTCTTCGCATCACACCCATGATATGAAAGTTTGGAAAGAAGTACAGAAATATTTATACCATCAGGGAGAAGTCTAGTAGAGTGAGCACTGTTGCCATACCATGGTCTCTGGCTTCAAGAGCATTGTCAATTACATCAAGCAGTGCTGTAACAATGCTGTGACTTTTGCGAAAACCTGACTGCAGACCTGGCAAAATATTGTACTGCTCAAGGTAATTATTGAATTGGCTACAAACAACTTTTTCTAAAACTTTAGAGAGGCAAGGAAGTAAACTTATTGGCCGAAGGTCTTTAAGACTAGAAGGATTAGATTTTATTGGTATAGGCTTAATTACTGCTATTTTCCACAGATCCGGAAATGTAGACATGATGATCATATAATTATGCCGGCTTAGAATACCACTACCCCATATCATCCCGTGGCTCTCGTAAAAGCGACTGTAGGACGCTGCTCCGCGTCAGCGTCAGCTCCTCCTCAGTGTCCTTCGAGTACATTTATAACTCAACTGCGATCGTCAACCCGTCTGACAAGCGTAGTGATTATGGCAAAACCCCCCAATAGGTCCATAATACAAAATCATGCCGGTCGTTGTGGTAATCTTTGGGGGAGGCTTCAGTCCAGCATAGGACGTGTTTCGGCTGAAATAATGACAATTATTACAATACTACTTATTTAATTATTAAAACCTTCATCATAGAAGGTATTTAATGAAAATTGACTATCATGTAAAAAATAATTGGAGCTAAATTCTATATAAAAAATGTACGGACATCCTTGAGGAAAACGCTGCTTCTTGCATTCGCACCACATCTTCATAATTGAAACGACGTTTTTCTTGGATTTTTCCCTGCAAACGAGTGGAGGTAAGGAAAATTAGATATTTTACCTTCGGCTTAATGAGGAGTTATCGACGTACTCGAGCAGGGGTCGAGCACTCGCTCAATATCGAGCAATTACGTTTTATGACCCACTAGTGTCTTGTAATTGTTATTAAAAAGTTAAGGACAGACAGACAATTGCTTAATTTTTGCATTTGTATTTGATTGATTTGTATTTGTGGTGCCGGCTCAGAATGCCACCACCCCATCTCCTCCCATGGGTGTCGTAAAAGTCGACTAAGGGATTAGCCGGAGGATGGGCAGCAGCGCCCTTCGAGTACATTAACAACTCAACTGCGATCGCCAACCCGCCTGCCAAGCGTGGCGATTATGGCAAAACCCCCCAATGAGCCCACAACACATCCATATCGTGGTTGTGGTGATCTTTGGGGGAGGCCTGTGTCCAGCAGTGGACTTCATTCGGCCGAAATGATGAAAAAAAAAAAAATGATTGATTTGATTTTATACAAGTCGTGCTTCGTTTTATATTAACAATATTCGCATATAGTAAAATTCTATGCTGTACAAGTATCAGTCAATTTAAATATATTAAGTTATTGCCGTGTGGTGCCGGCTCAGAATACCACCACCCTATCTCATCCTATGGGTGTCGTAAAAGTCGACTAAGGGATTACCCGGAGGATGGGCAGCAGCATCGTTCGAGTACATTAACAACTCAACTGCGATCGCCAACCCGTCTGCCAAGCGTGGCGATTATGGCGAAACACCCCAATGAACACACATACCCATATCGGTCGTTGTGGTGATCTTTGGGGTAGGCCTGTGTCCAACAGTGGACTTCATTCGGCCGAAATGACGAAGTTATTAGGTAACTTGCTGATAGATAGTAGATTAAGATAATATAGCACAACTCCATCTCCTCCCGAGGAGGTTGTAAAAGGTGACTAAAGGACTCTAAACCAGAGGCATGGGCTACAGCGTACCTTCTGTGGAATAACAGCCATACTACGCTCCCAAACACACTTGCCAAGTATGGAGAGTAATACCCTTACCCTTCTTGGCCTTTCACAAAATCTGATTCCAACTTTCACAATTCTTTTAGAATGTTCACTGAATCCTATACATATTTTCAAAAGGTTTTAATAAAGTTGCCCTCACACCACACACACATTACAAAATGACTACACCATGTAACCGCTCGTTTATGAGGGAGGCTTTTGGTCAGCAGTGGACGTATTTTGGCGGAGATGATGATGCTGATAGTGATTGTTCTCGAACCAGTACCCTTTTTGCAAATAATTACTGGTGTAACCATATCAACATCTCGCATCGATAGTCTTATCTTATTAATTCTACGTAATAGAAGTCGCGTCACATGGAAGAGATTTCTTAGAAAACCCAGTGCGTTTGTACCTTTGCCTGTTATTTTATCTGTTTCTTTGTGCTTGAGTCGTAAAATCAATACTATATTATTGTAATTTATTTATTGTGTAAAATGAATTTTAGAAATGTCTTAGCAGGATTTACCCAGCTTTTTTCATTTATTTTACATTATGCATCTTAAACCCTGTCCACCCAAAAGATGGCTAGGATTTATTTCATGGGGTCCTCTGAGTTGAGAGGTATTGGGTGTATCACACCGGTTGCTGTCCAATCTCGGGGGACCGAGTGAGGAAAGGCGTGGCACCAATGAGTGGCTCTAGTGTGATCCTACGAGGACCTGGAGCCCCCCTTCGGTGTCGAAGATGACCTCTCCAGTGATTTTAGCTGGTAGCGGTCCAGCATGCCCCTTCGCCCTTCCCCGGGGGAAGGAAGTTCAAGATGAATTTCTACTGGCGACCAATAAAAAAGGAGCATTAAATGTATTATGCTAAAATAGCTTAAATTCAATATCGGCTTACTGAACAAGTTTGCACCAGCGGAGGTGGGCTTGCATTTTTATTTGTTGTGGGGAAATCCTCATGGACTTCCTCCGCCTTGGAATGGGCGGAAAGGATATCGGACTCTCACCGGCTAAAATCCTACGTCGTCAGGTGTCAGGTTGTGTATTAAGGGAAAATATTCTTCCATCGCAACCAGTTGCCAACAAAGAGTAAAAAATCCCCTTTTGCAACTAGTTGCGAAACTCGATTGCTACGGCCGAAAGGTAACGGACGGGGTTTTAGTAAATACTTAATGTAGAAGAGCTTATTATAATGATGAAACCAAAAGGCTTGTTTCCAATGCAAAACGTTGCCACATTTTAAAGAATTTCCACCAATCACCCGCTCGTTTTAAATTTCAATACAGATCGGGCTTCGAAATATGGATGTTTGTATTCGGCCAATCAACTCGTTATTCACACGTTTATTATCCTTAAATTTTGAATTTACTGTGTGTTGTAATGCGTGTGCTTGAGAATGAGTGAGAAATGTAATAACCGACTGAAATTGTAGTTAAACGATTTACATTTTTAATATTTCTAATACCTAAGGAATGTAAGCGTGATATATTGAACACGAAGGAAAAAGACTTAGCAGAGGTGAAGTTATTTAATCTAGCGGAATATCCTCTTATTCACAATATTAGAATATGACTGCACACCGATGAGGGGGAGTTTGAAAGTAATCAGCGTCTGATCACGTGTTCCTTTTGAAATCGGCTTATCCTCTACCCACCAAGACGCAGAAACGTCCAACACTCAATCTTATGTCGATGTCACAAAGTTTGTTTTCGAATATGAAACTTTTGATACCTATAAAATGTTCACCCTGACCGCCCGGACAAAATTCGTCTTCAGCGTTACCTTTGAACAAGTAATTATGGCGGAATTCCTGAATTAATACTGAGATAAGCTGCTTCCGTATTCCACCCATTTTAAACAGCGTAAAAATGAGGCCTCAAACCATTATCGACGCGTATTTCTTTGGTAAGTTTCGCTAATCAACGGGAGAAGCGAATTGCGTTTACAGATAATCTCATTTCAAATTCTCTCGAAACCTTTGAGGTGAAACCTTTTTGTTGGTGCATAAAGTTTGGCGAAATGTTGAAAATGAAATTCTACCCCGAATCGACAGGAGTGAACAACTATGTGTTGTTAAAAATTCACAAGTTTCGCCTCACACCGCTGCGGCGGCGTACGTTTGACATGGAAATGTGCAAGCCTACTCGTTGCGATTTCCCGCGGAATTTATTCAAACGTCGAACGCCTCCTCCCTCCTCCGCACCCTAGACCGCACGCATCTGTCTTCGCATTGATATGCACATTCGATTGTCAACACTCGCGTGCAACGGACGCGTGTAACACACATCGATTTTCTGTATTGTTGAAATTGTTTAGGCGTAATTACTTTTTGGTTTTGAGTGAAACCAAGTCGTTCCTTCCCTTTTATTATATTATTACACTTGGATGTTTTTGTTGTGTTATTATTAGTATTGGTTCTTGACGGGCCTGTGAGAAATAACGTAACAGAAATAAATTACCTTTCATTAAATTAAACCAGTATTATAAACATGAATATCAACATTATTAATTCGAAATTTTACTTCAAAGGAACCCTCTGATTGATATAATGCCAATCTATGATGATATCGTTTTATAACTAAAGCGATTTATCTGAAACTGAGATATTAACATGTCAATTCAAGATGTGTATCAAGCGATGACTTGCGGAACCACATGGAGGGAAGAAGTTAAATTAGGGGATGTAGAAAGATAAATGGTGAAAGCTGTCAATATCTACTTTTCATTAATGGTTCAAAAGTGTGTTTGCGTGGAATAAACGATGGTGTTTCTTGTACAGTCACTGTCTAATGTAAAAGTGAAAAGTTTTCCGTTATTCTTTCACTAATATTTTCTTTAGAATGTATACTTAAGTACTGATTGAGTAGCAACTCTGTTTTTTTTAACCACTTTGAAATCCTCGACCTTTTTTGGTCAAGGCTTTTTGAATTCTGCTAAGTCATGATCAGCAGTAGCGTTGGTATAAACATCACAAAATGTGCATTGATACTGACTTCCTTGTCTATCGTTTTAAGCAGCACAATAATTACAACAATTTCCCGTTATTAATGGACTTTTAAATCGGGCCATATTTTTTCAATTACAAGCCTGTAATGTTATAGAGCTAAATAATGACGCTTTCAGCGTTTCGTTAAAATAATACGTCTTTACTAGTAAGTAAATATATTCATAAGGCGGTATGAATCACGAAAGCGAGCATGTTTGGTGAGGTTTTAAGTGGCGGTGCACGCTTGCACACAGTGTCTCGGCAGTGTTATGCACGCAGTTATGTAACTTGAAATGATGTGAGCTCTATTTACTGTGCTGATAGGTGGAAAATAGATTCTCCAAGCTTTTGTTTTGGTTAATCACTACTATATTTTCGATCAATTAGGTTTTATTTAATAAAAGCCTTAATATTTTTTTCAATTCAATTAATCTCTTTCTCGTTTCTAAATAATCAGTCCTATGGATACGGGCCGGAAAGAAAGTCCATGGTAACTATTTATAAGAAAAAAGTAATATTACAATCTTGATTAGTACATTGCATTGCAAATGTGAATATGTGAAAATCATAGTGGACTATGAAATAAGTATTTGCAATAATAAGATACACAATTATCCTTATTATAGGATTCTGAACCTGAAATATGTTTTATGGTCATGGTTGTTTAAGTTGTCTTCCATGAACTTTGACCTACTGCTGGTTTGAGTATGGTCAAAGAGTTACTCTACATTGCTTGTGTGAACGATATATGTTATGTATTGCTTTTAATACTAATATTTATATTGGTTTATATTCCATCGATTTTGGGAGTACAAAGTTGCAGCTTGCGTGAAAGCTAAAGATTGATATATGCTATTCTAGAAAATACTTGTGATTCATTTTTTATTTGGGATGCCTTGTAGTCCAGTTCTTGTTTACACTGCAGACATTGCTGTAAATTACTAAGACAAACAGTTATGGTCCTTATGGTTGTTCCATACACGTCTGAGACATGAAATTTAATCAACAATCGCTGTTTCGAAGCCATGAAAATTTCGACATCTTACCAGGGTTTCCCTGTGGTTAGATTAGTCTGACCAACGGGAATTTTTATTCCTTTTGTTCAGGTTGATTTAACATGTGGAGTATTTTAGAGAAAAACGTACATTCACAATAAAAATAGTTTTTCGTTCTATTACTTACTCATTGATTACTTCATTTTAGCATGGTATCTTTTTTTTAACTTAAAACCAACCCTCCGTTGGTACGTGGACGCACCCCAAGGAATCAAAATTACTTATATTCCCATGAAAATGTATGTTTAGTAATTTTAAATGAGATATGAAACTGAGTTAAGCTGAACTACGTTATTACATTGCTTCACATTTGTAAAGAAATATTTACACGAGAAAATATATATTACAATAGTGGAACAAGTTTAAATTTTATCTTACACCGTTTACTTTGCCGTGCTTAACTTGAGAAGTACTCGAACATGTTAATCTCAACCCTAACAATTAGACGTTAAGGTTGATTGTACTTAAATTTCATTATAGACCACAAAACACTGTGCAAATAGCTGGAAACATCTTTAGAAAGCTCCGCAGTAGCGTGTAGGGTAAACGTACCAATTATAGTGAGAGACGGCGTACCTAAATCCCGTTGCTGCTTTATACCTCTTAATTCCTCGTTTTAAATAACAAAAGGCTGTTACCAGCGTTTTTCAGTGCCAGGCACAGGGTAGCACACCCTCGCACCCTCTCAGCGAGCGATCTAATGGGTTAGGTGGCCGTTTGATATGAATACCGAGGTTCAAGGGTTTCTTTTTTATAGATAAGATTTCCACTTTCAGTTTTATTGCTGTATTTATAGTTTTTGTTGCTGTTAAATGAGAATTGATTTTACTTTTGTTTTATTTTATGCTTTAAAATTTCGAAATGCGTAGTTTTATAATATTTCCATTGAAATAAATGAATAGAGTCAAACCCATTTATATATTAATTGGAATATGGGGTTATATTCGAAACTTTCTTATTTAAATTTGTATTGATTCAGTAGATATACAAATCAAATGATTGATTTTCATATCTCCCCAAAAAACGAAATAAGAGCTATACTTTGACTTTAAAATTAAAGGTGCAACTTTAAATTAAAAAAGAAACAACGTAAATGACGTTCGTCTTTATACCTATGAATAATTTTAACTACCTCACGCTAAAAAGCAGATAAGTTATTGACAAATAAATTAGTCATTTGCTGGGACATTAAATTGGTAAAAAATAAATAAAATAAAAGCCGACTTAAGGTGACGGTGAGGTATAAAATATATAAACATACACACACACATATCTGTATATATATCGTGTACTAGGTCTCTTGTGTATGGTCTTATTTCGTATATCAGGCTAGGCATTTCAGTTGTGGCGACCAGTGCTATCGGCAGGTAACTGAAGTAATTACCGCACTAATTGCACAGCTCTATACTTGATAGGGTGCCTACATGTTATGCAAACTGTAATGTTTCTACATCAAGTTTTCCAGCAGCATGGTAATCGAAGAATACCGACTTCATCCGATATGACGCTGAAAGTTTATATTGTTAAGCTTGGTTTCCATAGCGCTGTGAATCTTCAAGAGGTTAGTTCACGAACGTCCATGATGCGACTATATTGTTTTGGCAATTAATGGGCCCAGCCATTGACATCGACTATTCCGTGTGGTTTCCGGATTAAGAATATAGCACCAATCCATCTCCTCCCGTGGATGTCGTAAAAGGCGACTAAGGGAATCTAAACCGGAGGGATGGGCAGCAGCGTCCCTTCCGAGAAACAGTAGCCATACTGCGCTCACCAACCCGCCTGTCAAGCGTGGTAGGTATTGGCAAATACTCCAAAAAATTAAGACGCAGTTGTGAAAATCTGTCGGGGAGGCCTTTGTTCAGCAGTGGATATATAAATGGCCGACATGATGGTTGACTTGGAAATTTGACATTACATACATATCATATAATCAGCCCATTACTGTACAACTGCTGGGCACGGGGACTTTTCTCACGATGAGAAAGGTTAAGCCTTAGTCCACAACGCTGGCCTGGTGCGGGTTAGCACACCACACACACCATTGATAGCATTTAGGAGCCTTCTCAGTTGTGCGGGTTTCGTCACGATGTTTTCCTTCATCGTTAACGCAAGTGATGATCAAATTCTGATCCGCACAGGAATCCGAATAGTCAGAGGTGCGTGCCGGGATCAAACTCAGACTCTATGAAAGGCAAGCGTTCAATCACTAGGCTATCACTGCTTTAAATTAGACCTGAATTTAGGCTGTGGATCCTCACGACCCTTTATAATAATATCCTCTGAGTCGTCGGTATAGTTTACATAGTTATGGATCTCATCATCATATCATATCAGCCACAGGACGTCCACTGCTGAACAAAGGCCTTTAGATTTCCACAACGAGCGGTCACATGCCGCTCTCATCCAACGACTCCCAGCGACCTTCACCAGGTCATCTGTCTACCTCGTTGGAGGTCGTCCCACGCTGCGTATTCCATTGGAGAACCTTTGTCCTTTGTTATGGATCTAACATACACAAACACATAGACCTGGGAAAATTAGATACCTATTTGCAGGCCACACAAATACTCGTATATGTTCTGTGCGGGAATAAAAAACGCAACAAATCGCAGGGATATGCAATCGTGTAGCCACTGCGCCAATAGAGCTAGTACTCACCAAAATTTGGCGCGAATAAATATAAAGATTTGAGCTATCAGTATTACGTTATCTTAACTTACCCTAAAACGAATGTTGGCCCCCCATTCCTGTACAGATCAGGGAAAATAATGGCGGGTATAGAGTCGTTACTCACATAAGTGGTAAGTCAATTGAAATAGCTGACAATATACTGGAAATATTCGAAGTAAGCGAGAAACGAGATAATTTATAGCTGCGAACGACTGTTCTAGACTTATTCTGACATCGACCGTAAGGTTGAACATTTTGATATACCAGCAATCCATGATAATATTAGAAAAATATCCGATCAGATTATCATGAATCATGTTAATGATTACCATAATTAGTAGATTGGTCGAATACGCGTGTGTCGCGCATCTATTCTGTTATAGGTATTCAGAGGCCAGAAAACTGGCCTAGTCGTCATCATCAGTACTTCAGCCAAAAACCATCCACTGCTGGACAGAAGCCTCTCCCAAAGATTGCCACAACTAATCCCACAGTCGCATTTC
This sequence comes from Diloba caeruleocephala, assembly GCA_947459985.1. Taxonomy (NCBI): domain Eukaryota; kingdom Metazoa; phylum Arthropoda; class Insecta; order Lepidoptera; family Noctuidae; genus Diloba; species Diloba caeruleocephala. The sequence continues at coordinate 5,548,251 of OX381609.1, forward strand.
ACGACACCCACAGAATGAGATGGGGTGGTGATACTCTAAGCTGGTACCACACGGCACAGCCATAGCATGACAGTACATACATACATAACGAGTATCGATGAAGTAGTTGTGGATCTTGGAATGCGTTAGTCAACAATATATGTATATACAGACATTCCAGTCGAACTGGTCTTTTTATTTTACATCATCCTCATTAATTTCTGTGGTGTCCGGGTTAACAATATAGCACCACTCCGTCTCCTCCTATGACATGTAGGTGTTTGGGTGTCGTACACCAACATTTCTCCTGTATAGAAGGTACAGTTTACAGTCAGAAATCTCACTTGCACTAACATTCAGACGCGGAACGACAACCGGTAGGCCATTTAAATATTTATTCAGTACGGGAAGTGAGGCCGCGACACGTAGCTTAGTAAGCCTTAACATTATAAAAACAGGTTTATGTATGAAACAGAGAACGACGGCCTGCTTCGTACATACATAAAGTATATAAAATATTTTTTTGATAGCGTAAAAAAGAGACAACCATACAAGAATTACTTAATATTAACAAATCTTTAGTAACCGTGATAGATTATATGCAAGAATTGGTAACTGCTATTTTATATAGGCATTTAGCAAAGCCGACAATTATATGCAATGGTTTGTGGGCATTGGTTGTTAAAAAAAAACAATCTTTTACAATCCCCTCGAGAGATGCCTGGGGGGTGGCCTCTTTACAGTCACCTTCCCTCCGCTAGAGGGGATGACCGCCTTACAGTAATCCCCTCCGAGATGTGCCTAAAGGCGTAGCACCAATGGGTGGCTCTAGATGGAGATCTTTCGAGTTCCTGTAGCCTCCCTTCGGTGCCGATGGTGATCACTCCGGTGGTTTTAGCTGGTAGGAGTCTGGCATGCCCCTTCGCTCTTTCCGGGGTGAAGGAAGTACATGACGTATTTCCACCGGATCAATAAAAAATAAATAAAAATTAAGGCATTGTTTGTTATCGCACTGATTCGCCTTAGGGCTGTACTAGTAATAAACTGTATCACTGTGAACTGCGAATGAGATTTGTTCATACCCTTTATTCTGTTTGTGATTTGCATGATCTATGATCGAGCAAACAGACGGGCTGCTTGACATACCTTTTCCGTGACAACTTGCATATACTGACATTCGGTTTGCATCTGAAAGCCGACGTCGATCAACATAGAGAAAGGCTAGGTCGATGAAACATCATTACCATATTGTTCAGTCGGTTAAAAACCAACATCTACATCAAAGTGAACAGCAGGCCGATATCTACAAGCAATTAAGGGGCGGTGCATTGTTCAATTTGACTTATTAGTGCCGTCCATGCATCCGTAATTGGAATTATTGGCTAGGAAGCCGTCCTTTACAATAGCCGTCTTGTAATCTGTTTGCTATAATCTTGTGAGCTATGATAGAAGGCTGAGGTTGCTTGGTCAGTTGAGGCTGTCTGAGACTTTGTTATTGCGTTTCTAGGTAGGGTCAAATCCTGTTATTGCTCATTCGATAGAAAGGTAGTATACGATTTTGTTCTTCAGACTCGTATTCCGTATTATTAGATAGCGCTAGATAGGTCATTTGCCTGGAAGTATCACGCCTGCACATAACAATTGTAATGTTATGCTACGCAGGTCCAGTCCCAGTTTTTGTCCCATTCTTCACGAATTTCCTCCACTCTGGGGAAGGGCGAAGGGGCATGCCCAACTCTTACTTGCTAAAACCACTAGGGCGCTCATCTTCGGCAACTAAGGGGGGCTCCAGGTCCTCCTTCTGGAATATGAAGCTTTCATAGAAGGAGACTACTGTTTTCCAGTTTACATGCTCTGCCAACATAGCCTGACACTACTGTTGGCAGAGAGAGAGATCTTGCCCGATCTGATCGCACAGGATTCGCCGCTCGGCACCCCACGGAGGGCACGCCTCGAACGCGTGCTGTGCGGTATCCAGGTTGCTATCACAATGGTGGCATTGTGCCGTGGCCTCGCGACTATCCTGTGCAGGTGCGTACCGAAACAACCATGCCCGGTGGCAACACCTGTGTCAGGCAGTAGGTGACGCGCTCGCTCCTTCTGAGCCAGGCTCCAAAGAGTAGCAAGATGGCATCGACGACGCGCTTGGTCGCAAATCCACAAGCAAGTGCGCGCCGCCAAGCTAGCCGTCTCAGTCTGTCGAATGCCCCTGAAGGCGCGTGTTCGCCGCTCTGGTGGAGGGAGCGTGTCTGTTCGTAAACCCACGCATCCATCTGCACCGGTATGTCCAAAGGCGGTAAACGCGCCAGGAGATTAGCAATAAGCCAACAATAGGAAAGAACAACATTACCGTGACGATTGCATGAAGTTAACTCAGCTAACTATCATCATCATCATTTCGGCCGAATGAAGTCCACTGCTGGACAAAGGCCTCCCCCAAAGATCACCACAACCACCGATATGGATGTGTTGTGGGCTCATTGGGGGGTTTTGCCATAATCGCCACGCTTGGCAGGCGGGTTGGCGATCGCAGTTGAGTTGTTAATGTACTCGAAGAACGCTGCTGCCCATCCTCCGGCTAATCCCTTAGTCGACTTTTACGACACCCATAGGAGGAGATGGGGTGGTGGCATTCTGAGCCGGCACCACACGGCAACTAGCTAACTATCACTTCGCCGTAACGTTGGACCACCCAGCACAATATACAATAAAGCCACGTCGGCCACTTCTCCGTCCAACGAGATGCCCATTCATTGAAGATGTCTAATCATGACCTAATACGGTCATTGATTGTTTAGTAAAAACTATTGTTTGGTAGAGCACGGAGTATGTACCAAACACATAGTTTTGTACATACTCGTGTACTCTCGGCAACGAATAAACTTTATCGCATCACTAGTCTAGAGAGGCGAAAGGATTGTATTAGAAGAATTTTTTTTTCCTGCCAAGAACAGACCCCCCCCCCCGTCTCTCTACCCGCGGGTTTTCAAACAGCGATTAAGGGTTTATTAAGAGAATAGGCAGCAAGCGTCCTTCCGCACATGTGGTAATAATGACAGTTACTGTTGCGAACCCATAGTCATTCCGTATATTAATATAATTGTAGCCTAAAACCATCTTGTCAGGTTTCTATTTCAAAAAGATTTAAAAAAGAAGCCTAAATGCTGATTCCACATATTTTATCCATACACAGTATTATCACGTTGTAGCGTCTTAATAAAAATCTTATCCATTTGAAAAACCATTTCTGTAAAAGAATCGTGCAAACAATACAGAATAGTGTTGCGGCATATATCGTATTGTAGCTTATCGATCTGTCGATGCATTATTGAGTAGACAAGCGGGAACTCAAGTCGATACCACGTTACGGGGCTGAACAACTCCTATTTACCTGGAGCCGTTCTATTTCTGAACGCGAACATTGTTTATGGAATCCATAATGCACGTTGGAGCGGTCGAAACGACATTTTACAAAGACCAATCACTATTTCGCCATTTTGAAAATGTATATCTTAAGTTATGTGTGGACATACCAATTGGGTGGGTTAACGCAGGTTATTTTCTTTTTAAATTCTTGAGAAACAAAAATTTTTTAAATCTTTTAACAGTAATTGTGATATGGTGAGTTGAATAATAATAATTATTGTAACTGATTCGTATTACTGGATTTCAATTAACGATTAGTACGAGATCATCATTATTTGATAAGTGAAGTAAAAGAACTCATTAAAAAAATCTAGTCCAACGTAAATTACTATTTCGTTATATCAAATGAGAATTTGAAATTCATTACCTACGCTATTTTCGGATTATTAGAAAACGAATGTGACTTGGAGTCGTCAAATATTTAGTGAAATAAAAGGATGTCATTAGTTCAACAATAAGTCCTTTAATTTAATATAAATTAAATGATTAATTTATAGTTAAGTTTGTTTTAAATATTTTCACCAATTACTATAGTTCGGGAACATTAGGCAAATCAGTAAAATCATTCCAGCTGAATAATGTCTACTGCTGGACACAGACCTCCCCCAAAGATCGCTACTACGACCGAACTCGAAGGGCGTTGTTGCCCACCCTCTGGCTAATCACCTTTTACAACACTCACGGTATGAAACGGGTGGTGCTATTATTATGCCAGAATTCATTATTTCCAATCAGTATCAACACCAGACAATAATAAAAGCGACGTTAAAGTTAAGGACACAATCATTCATAAGTAGGTCGATGTCTCATTGCCTCATTGTCTACGAGTACCGTATTAACTCATATCCATTGACATTCACTTAAGTAGTACATTTTATGTCCCATTTTATTATTATATCCGCCTGGATACAAACTTGATAGCACTTCAATATTGTGTTGTAACAACAACGTTTATAATACTAGCGAAGGCAGACAGTTATTACATTTAAACTTTGCGGACTAAACTAGCTGAAATATCACGAGGAATCTCATTATACAACGGGTTATATTATTTGATACAATGATATGCTAGCTATAGTTACTGAATATTGGATACATTTTTGTCAATGTGGTGTCCAGATTAAGAATATAGCACGAATCCATCTCCTCCCGTTGATGTCGGAAAAAACTCTAAGGGACTCTAAACCTAGGGGATGGGCCTCAGCGGACTCTAAACCAAAGGGATGGGCCTCAGCATACCTTGTGGGATAGCAGGTCTTCTGCACTCACCAACCCGCCTGCCAGGCGTGGTGAATACTGACTAATTCCCCCCAAAATGTACCAGACACGGTGTGTAACCGGTCGCTAATAGCGGAGGCCTGTATCCAGCAGTGGACGTCATTTTGCTGATATGACGGATATATGTTGGGAGACAGCGAAATCGCAAAAATTTACTTTTAAGGAAGATTAATTTAAAAAATGGCTACAAATAGCACCAACCCATCTCATCCCACGGGAGCCATAAAAGGCGACTATGGCATTTATAGCAAAACCCCCCAATGAGCACACAATACGCCCAGACAACTCGTTGTGGCGATATTTGAGGGAGGCCTCTACCCAGCAGTGGACTTTATTCAGCCAAAATAAAATGATGATGAATTAAAAAAAGAAACCACGGCTCCCACAATTTTTTCTCCTGTGCTGTAGATACAGTATAGTTTAAACGCGGAATAACTTAGGCTTGTTAACTAACCTGCAGGCTATCCAAATACCGATTCAAAGTCAAAAATTTTTATTTCAAATAAACCAAATATTGGCACTTATGAAACGTCAGAATCTAAGTTGCACGGCTCCAAATAGTTGATCTCGTGGAGATGGTTTTCTGGCAGGAATAGACTGTGATCCGTTGCATAGAAAGGCAATCGCTTAGCAACTGCACCAATCCGATATACCTAATCTTAAAATCAAATATGAACCTAAAACTAGATCACAACGGATATAACGCCTCTTATTCTTAATATTTGTTTAATATAATATATTATGGTATAAGTTACTACTCCAATTTTAAGATAATTGCGTGTATTCAATCATCAACCTTTCATGAAGACTTATTCTTTACGTCGTTTCCCTAATTAAACCTATAGCAGTTCATTAAACAAGATTATCATATTGTTGAATCATGGCAAAAACTTAATATAAATTGATGAAAATGAGATTTAAAGTATCTTCAAATATTTGGATAATTTTAAATGAAATTAATTACATTTTGTATAAAATAGTTTACCTTTGCGAGCGAGCGTTGTTAATTGCATAGGATAATTAAAATCTTAAGTTATGAATGAGCTAAAATATATTTTCATCTATTCTCAATGACTTAATATTTCAATATATGAATAATGAATCGAACTTATAAAAGTCAGCCTATCATATATAAAGATAAAAATGTACTGAGTGTTTCATGTGAACTAATAAAAAATAGCTCCATTAGTAGGAATTTTCCGAACGCTTTCAAGTCCCGATGGCTTCAACATATCGGCGCTCCAAATCTCACATTTACACAAAATAATGACTTCATCAGCACCAATCGATTTCTGTAATACACGATTCACCGATCGTCGTTTGAATCATACATTATGCTGTAACAGAGAGCATTCCAATTGCTGTTCAACAACGCACCGCAACGTCACGTGTCAGAGCCAATCCACAGGACAGATCAAAGGCATCGGGAGGAGTCAGAAAATTCTATCGATGTTTCAAACGCAGGGCATCACTATCGATACGGTTTTGTGTCAGAATTTTGCGAATGCATTACAGCCTTTTGTGGAAGTGGGCCAGTCGGTGGGTGCTGTTGCAATTATCGAATGGGTGCGACTATACTGATGGTACCGAAGTTCTTTGAGCTGTGCTTGGCTTTACTGTCTAGCTGAAGTTTAGCTTTTATTTTCTGTGCGACTGTACCGCGTCAGATTTAAAGGGATTTGGTTTCTCGTTCCGATAACTAATATCGGACTACGGCTAGGCGACGATTCTTGTTTTCGTATTTTTATGACTTGATTGCACGAACGTGTCAGTCCTCGCCACTTACAACCAGTACAGCCAATAGGGAATCAACTTAAATGGTTTTTTGAGAAGCAGTTTTAAGGCCTATAAATATTTTTTGCTTGGTTAAAAATTATCTCTGACTCTTCAATAACTTTAGGTATAGAAACAATCTAATTCATTTTGTAAATGAAACTCCAAATTCATTTACACCAGTTTTAAGTAAGGTTGTCGCACAACCTTACGTTTCGCAGAATTTTTTGGCATGTAAATACAACTCAAATTACATTCTCATTCAAAAGTAGATTTTTTCGTCGCACGAGGCGTCTAATTTACAATATAAATAATCACGGGCAATCGCCTTGAATCCAAGCTATTTACCTTTGAAATGTTCGTGGAGCGACAAAGGTGGCTTAACGAGCCACCGAGAAACGGCGGCTTCGAATTATAAAAGTTTCAGTAGAAATAAAACGGAAAGTGTTCGCGAGGGGGCGCTACAGTAGATGCGGGCGTGCCGCAGACAGTCACTGTACAGTTTAAATAAATTGTGATTTACAGAGGGACGAGGTGTGGTGCATTTACCTTACGGATTGACGGATTCTTTTTTCAAGAATAGAATTAATTTTATTATTGTCGAGACATTTGGATGTGACGTCTTATTTTATACAATGTAGCTTGTTTTTATACAATTGATACATATTTTATAACATAATGATATTCAGCCGAAGCTCCTTAGACTGGAAACCGATCAAGACATAGTTAGAAAAAGGCTACGAAGAAGAAAAATACAACATATATTAATATGTTCTGTGTGTTGTTCAGATTTAGAATATGGCACCACTCCATCTGTTCCCGTGGGTGTCGCAAAAGGCGACTAAAGGATTCTATACCCCAGGTATGTGCACCGGCCGGCGCCTTCAGTGGAACAGTATTCATACTGCGACAATCTATCTGATAAGCGTGGAGAGTACTTACAGGCAAATCCCCCCACGACTAACCGCTATTCCTCGTTGTTGTACAGTTGTTGTGGAAATCTATAGGGGAGGTCTTTCTTCAGCAGTGGACGCTCTGTAGCTGATATGATGATGATGTGTTTTATATATGGATGGCGTAACAACGTCTAACATAGGCAGTACCTATGCGCTAGCTCGTTCCCTCACCATTCTGTCAATGTTCAACACCGAACTATGGATATGAACAGACTGAATATCCTGTGGGAGTGTATCCTTTGGCAAGATCAACGCAATAATATGTTTGACAGCTTGCAAGTTACATCCGGAGTTGTTTACTATACATATATTCTTACAAATAGGACGAATTTCCGTGCGTTCAAGTGTTTTTGCCATACCTACTATTGGAATCAGTCACAATAACTCACAACATAGGACTCGTAAATAAATAAATAAAATAAAACCTCGTGGTGCTTGACAACTAGCCCAGTTGTAAGCTCCCCTTTATTGTGGCTCTGGCCTATAGTTTTTCTCTGTCTCCTGCTTGGTATGGAGGGAAGTGGAATGTATATTCTATCCTACTGCTCCTTTTTCTTTACTTATTAATTTTGTTGTGGGTTCCAAGACAGTTATACACCGAGCTTCATAGATCGGTGTTCTTTTCGGTGGTCGCTATTCTAGATCCTGGCTTACAAGAGTTACAATGGTTGACAATGTATGGCGGGCTAATCCCAGATGAAAAAAGGCAGAGCTGCTCAAAACGGTCGGCCTTAATAAATAAGTTCAAGTAAAAGAGACGATTATTGTTAAAAACATCATATATATATATATATATATATATATATATATATATATATATATATATCTTATGAATTTTATCTCGTATATAAATTGTATGGAAGGGAGTATCGTGTAGCTACGGACACAAATAGTTACCCCATCTTATCCCGTGGTGTTGTAGAAAGAGACTAAGGGTGTTTGGATCCCAGTGCGTACCAAGAAGCACTTTGGATTGCACGCTGATGGTAAGCCACCAACACTAGCATACCCTAGGAGGGTTGGCGTCAGGCAAGCGACCGACTATAAAACCCTTTGTAATAAGACTAACATATTGCACCAACCCCAAGTAACTGTGACCAGGGCAGGATATAAATTGTACAGAATAGAACAGAATAATAAACTATTCAGTAATTAGGTCCTTTCGTTTTTTTTAGGCCTAGTGTAGATTCTACACGAACTTCCTCCGGCCCGGGGAAGAATGAAGGGATAGCCGGACTCCTACCGGCTAAAACCACTGGGGCGATCATATTCGGCTCCAGGTCCTCGTATGATCACACTAAAGCAGTAATTAGGTCCTAAAAGAGACCTTTTTAATACAGATTGAAACAATGGAGGGCATTTCATACATGACATTCCTGATAACAAATGGCGAAAGAAACTCAGCGCTTGATCTTTTTTGGTTACTTTTCGTTCTCTTTTTGCTTTTCGACTATACTATATGCTGCATATCATCATCATAATTTTAGCCAAAGAACATCCAATGCTGAACATAAGCCTCCCCCATAGATTTTCACAATTGTGTCGTTATTTTGAGGGGCGTCGTTTGCCAGTACTCACCACAATTGGCAGGTGGGATGGTGAGTGTAGTTTGCCTACTGTTCCACAGAAGGGACGCCGCTGCCCATCCCTTAGGCTTAAGTCCCTTAGTCGCCTTTTACAACATACATGAGAGGAGATGGAGTGGTGCTATATTCTTAATCCGAACACCACACTGAGTATGCATTTGTTTATATATTTTTGTATTCTAGCCTTAATTTCTCGATTATATAAATTCTCATTCGAAATGTAAAAGTAAGCAAATCGTGGAAAACCTATAATATTTAAAGCCTAATCTAAGTTCTGCAGTAAGCATAACTAAGTTAAGGCAACTTGGTCTGTAATGGGCCGTGAAATTTTTATACAAGTTTTAGTTAGCCAGAAATATAGATCCACTGTGTGGGACCTAGATAAGAATAGTGAGCTAAAAATAAGTTACTCGAGTCTTCTCGTGAGTGTCAAGAGGCGGCAAAAGCTTTTCTAATTACTTTTTCACCTCTATGAAATGTAATATTGGCAATAATGAAGATTGGATTATACTAAGTAGTGAGTTAATTGAGCTGTGGATGATGCTTGGCCGACACATGCACCTCGTGTGAGACTTCTTATGCTCGAGCTATTGTTACCAGATTTTGGCGAAGAACGCAATTAGTTTCGCGAATATGTATGTCAAATATCGTATACCTTCGTGAAGACATTGATATTGCCGAAAGCGCACACCGCCACGCCTTATAATAGTGGCCCTTGGATAGGGATGGCAGCGGTATAAATATTTAATAATTATTATCCAGAAGAAGATTGTCGTGGTGGCGCGGAGGTTTACGGAATCGCCTTTAAATACCAAGTTGCGGCCTCAAAACCAGGCATAACAATGGGTCTATGTCCTTTCTTAATTAATCTTAAATATCACGGACTTTAGGTAGAGCAAAACACTGTGATGAAACTTGGATCTATAATGGTCTAAAAGCCAATACGCAGTAAGCAGTAGTCCGAAAGTTTGGTGTTTAATGACTCTTTCCCTTCCAGTAGTACAGTTCAGGTTGATATTATGCCGAAGTTGCCATGTGGTACCGGCTAAGAATAACACTATCCCGTGGGTATCGTAATAGGCGACTGTGGGATTGGCTGAAGATTTCTGCCCATCTTCTTCTTCTTCTTCTTCAGCGTTCTTCGAGTACATTAATTACAACTCAACTGCGATCGCCAACTCACCCCTTCCCATCATGATGATTATGGCAAAACCCCCCCAATGAGCACAAAACATAAACCCAGATCGGTTGTATGGCGAGCCCCGTGTCCAGCCGTGGACGTTTTTCAGCTGTAATTACGAAATTGCATGAGACGTTCGCTTACTTCTCGATACTCTATGCGCTTTCACTTCGTGTAACACCAAAAACTCACCAACGAAGGACAAAACTTGACTTAATGGAAAGGCGATCCCAATAAAAATATAAATAATTTAATAAAATTATAACAATAGCCTTTGTTAGAACAAACCAAAATTAAATTAAAACGAGAACAAGTCTTTACAAGGAATTAAATTGTCAAGAATTTCATTTCGTAAATGTTTTAATATTTATGAGAATAAGTTTCAGTCGAATTGGAAAATCAAAATGTAAACAATGAACGAGCAAAGTATAATAAATTAGTAGAGTATTTCTAGGAATGTTTGCTATATTTAAGTGTGGTTCAAGGGCTACGTATAGTTTCAAGCATCTCGTCCTTTCTTTTGGGTATCAACAAGGGCCACAAAGGGACTATATCAAAGGGATAAGCAGCAGCGTTTTCCTGTGCGCTAACAATGGCTCACCACTCGACAACCTGAGATACACACGTCCGTGTTGTTCCTTGTGGCAATGGTGGCTATTTAGGGGGCCCATCTTGTTAGTGGCGAGTCACCGTATGCCACATGATTTCTATTAAAGATTAAAAGGCAAAATCCGTTTATTCTTACCTGGTCTTCAAATAGCCCACATCACTTTTTGTAGTACTTTCTATCCTATACCTTAGGGTTCCATTAAATCGCAGGGACTTCTATGTGCTGGACCCATGTTCCCGCGTAAGCGTATCAAAAGACTAGAGGCTCTCTAGACAAGAGAGAACATATGGATGCTCGAAAGGCAAAAAGGGACAAGCGATAAGCTTGTGAATTATTGTTCAAACAGCTTAGACTTTTTCGCTTCAAATCTAACCCAATTGAGCAGATATTGTAGCTGTCGCTGATTCCTTTTACTTTGGAAGCGTCGATATTGCGACCAGTACTAGTCCGTGTGCCAAGGGTGTGTTTTCAATTGTTGCAGTCTGTTACGGGTGGTTATGGTAATTGAATAAGATATTATTTAAGTTCAGTGTGTCAATAGCAGCAGGTTAAAAAAAATACGCTTACAGGTTTAGAGCCAAATAAGGGAGCCGTGCGGTTCGTGGCCTTCTACGGGGCACCTGTATGGTCAGCACATATGTCAGGCGTCCAGCGCTGCAGAGCCAAACGTCACCCTTTGCAGCGCAGTGCTTATACGGATCGCACGTGGATACAGAACACTATCCTACGAGGCGGCAACTGGCCTGGCACTCTTTCTACTTTCAACATCCTGGCGGCGACTGATGCGTGGGTCTATGGGCAGACATGCTCCTTCCACCAGAGCGGCAAAGGTGCGCTTCTGAAGGTGTAATGTTGGATAGGTTGAGGCAGCTGGCTCGGGGGCATGCACTTAAGAAGTGGCGAGAGCGCTTTAGATTGCGGTTTGCAACCAAATGCGTCGTCAGCGCCATCCTGCCGCTCTTCAGAGCCTGGCTCAAAAAGAGCGAGCACGTCACCTACCGCTGGTTTGTTTCGGTGCGTATCTGCACAGGATAAGACGCAAGGTCACATCACAGTGCAACTACTGCGGAAGTGATCAGGATACTGCACAGCACACGCTCGAGGAGCGTCCTGCGTGGAATGCCGAGCAGCGGATCCTGGTCGATTGGAGAGACTATGGCAGAGCATGTAAAATGGAGTGCTGTGACCTCCTTTTGTAAAAGCGTCTTGCTCAGGAAGGAGACCGCAGAGCTGGATTGGTGAAGGGCCGATCCCGGATTGGATTGCATTGGATTTGGATTAGATCGATTATTCATTTCGGCCGTAAGGGGTTTCAAAACAGAGGGATGGGCTGCAGCGTCCCTTCTCTGGAACTACTCTCGCCTAACTTGCCTTTCTACATTCACTAACTAAACCTGCCAAGCGTGTGCAGATCACAAGATATATGTTTATCTAGTAATGTCTTAAGTTTTCGCGATTATTACTATTGTTTTCTAGTTTTATGCAATATTAGTCGTATGTGTTCGGTACATTTCACGCACAAATAAAACAAACAAAAAGTATCGTGATGTTTAGAATTGATGCATGCAATACACAATACTGTATGAAGCGTTGTTTTTTTTTTTTTTTTTTTGTTGGGCTTCTCGCATACATTTCTGGGAAATGTGGTTGCTTAACCGGTCATTTGCTGGCGAAGCCAAAAGAGGCCTCCAGCCAGGCTTAAATTAAATATTAAAAACTAAGCAACTTTCGCTAAGGGCGCCCCCTGCGGGACACGGACCTCGGCTTAGGGCGTTAAATCATTGTTGTTTTGTAACAACGTTAGTTCCAATTTTGACTACCAGGACATAAGGTAGCGGTATTGGTCAGGGATGACAGTTCTAGATTAACATTTTCCATGCATTGACGCGTCTGGAAAATTTTAGAGATGTAACCGGACATTTTGATCTGTACAGAAATGCATATCAATGCCCTTTGTTATGACAAGTTATCTCCGCAACGGAGCGTGTTATTCATCTACAGAGTGTTATTGTTCTACACATTGATAAATGTTGCGCCCGGAGTTTGACGTGTGACGTCACCGTGTCCCATTACATGACACGTGAAAGCGGGAAGCATTGTTTGTAGTTGATATATAGTAATTAATATGCATTTATTTGTATTGATACCACCGCATTGGTATTGTGGTCGCAAGCTCGGCTGCCGAGCGGACAGTCCTGTCGTTGATTATGTCAGGCATTATTTAAGGGTTTAGCGTATGAGCTGAAAGGTCATCAACCGCTTTCTATAGGGCTTTGGTACTGATATCAAGCTCTTTGTACATAACAAAACATATGCCATTGAAAACTTTATTTTTGTAGTATATTTGCAGTCTAATAAAGACTTAAGCAGGGTTAACGAGATATATATTTAATACAAAGACACTACACTCACAAGAACCTGCTCTTCTGCAATAAATTGCACTATATGCCGTATTTTGTTACTAATCTCTAAAGATAATGTATACGCCTATAATATTCGGTAAAAGCATGATGGGTCAGTCAACTTTTGGATGGGTGACCGGGCAGAGAAGTTATGTAAAAGTTTACTAAGTTATAATTTTGCATGACACAAGAGTACTATATTGATCTTCTGGTTCATTAATACAGAAACAATTATATATTTATTTATTTTTCTTTTGACAAAATCGATTCCTATGATGAATATAACAATAAATTTTCAATAATTTTATCAGACTTTCTATACTAAGTACGACGTGCCGCCGTGTGCGCAGCACAGCGCAAAGCGAGGGTTGGGGGGATCCTTTACAATCCTCCCCGAGAGGTGCCTGGGGGGCGACCTTTTTACAGTCGCCTTCCCTCCGCTAGAGGGGGTGACCGCTTTACATTCACCCCTTCCAAGATGTGCCTAAAGGCGTGGCACCAATGGGCGGCTCTAGTGTGATCTTACGAGGACCTGGAGCCCCCCTTCGGTACCGAAGATGACCGCTCCAGTGGTTTTAGCCGGTAGGAGTCCGGCACACCCCTTCGCCCTTCCCCGGGGTGAAGGAAGTTCCATGTAGAATTTCCACTGGACATCAATAAAAAAAAAAAGGTGTTTGCGCATGTGGAAAGTCTGAAAACTGTGGGGTACAGTCGAGTACACAAAAGAAATACTAGTGTGGAAAAAAGTTTCAAAGATCTACCTCTCCGCCAAATTGCACTTAAATCCGTTCAGCTGTTGGTGCGTGATTAAGAGACCAAACATCCAAACTTCATGATTTATAATATAAGTAAGATATCTTATTTAACGGGTAACTTGGCATCGATTGAAGTATCGTAATCCCTATTTAAAACGAAGGGTTCTTTCCAATTCTTTTAACTGCACATTACCGTTTCAATCAGTATCTATTTGTTGAAAATATATAAAACAGTAGAGCAATGTTAAGATATAAAGGGAGATGTCTGCGAGTGTCGTTCCGGCCCCGCAAACTTCTACAGTAAACATGGGTATTAGGGATGCGCCAAACTTACTAATATATAGTTTGTCGGTTATCGATGCAGCTAACAAAATAGACTGCGTGGTAGAATCGTGTTGTTAAGAATTTTGAGACACTGCATTCTAATTGGTTAATATTTCTCTTGATACAAGTTATTTTGCTTAGTGATGTACTATATAATATGTAACGAATTTATAAAAATGAAAGTTGTAATCTAAGACTTGAAAAAAAAACCGTAATCGTTATTTGTGAACTAATACCACAAATAAGGCTACAAAAATTCATTACCATTCGTTAAATAAGTTTCATCTACTCCATATTAAGTTTATGCATAGATTTTTAAACATTTCTCTGTTTAGTTCGTACTACGACAACCTGACATAAAATGTACGCACTTAAGCAAAAATATAAAGTTTAAATCAATATTTTATAGTGAAGTGGCGGTTGTATCGCATCACTATCAGTTGAGATGTACCATTCAATTGCTACGTCATTTCACTGAGCCTTGCCGAGCTCGTTGTTACTTAGGATTACGTATTGTTTGCTATCAACTTAATTTATATTTCTATTGAAAGAACATTCGCGTAATTGGATTCGCTGTTTTTCAAACGCGCTAGAACTTTGATTTAGCTTCTTAGGCTATTGATGCCGTTAATTAATCTTTAACATAATCGAGTGCAATTTGGAGCTGAGGTAGTTATTATGGTTAAGTGAACGCTTTAATTACCACTTAGATAAAATTATTGTGAGCCAGTTATTTGTTCGTTTTTATAAAACTGGTGTGAGTGACGTCGTACCGAAAATTTAAAACTGATATCATGATATCAGTCCAATAATCTGGAACCCTCAGCGTTAAAGTTTTGCGTTGTTCTTTTCATGTTTTTTCTATATTTTCCATTTTAACTGATTTCAGTATAAAATAATAGCTTTCATATTAATAAATTATTTATATTACGACTATAATAATAATATATAACGACTGTTGTTTCACTACAGATCACGGATGAGGTCATCGGTCACTCTAGAATAATAATATCATATCATTGTTCAATAACCACGTAGCGTTTTGATCGCTTTGTTTACTGTTCATTGCGTGCTTAAAAGTGATAAAAACTGTAACCTATTATTTCCATATATCTTGACTATGCTGTTTTTATTATACCTTAGGCCTAAGTGTGTGTGTGTAACCTCTTCCTGAAGTTTTTGGCACGTTGTCACTTACATTCTGTATAGTAAGCCAAAAAGAGATAAGAGAGAAATTAGAGAAAATATAATAAAAAAAACACATTAGTAATTAATTATTATTTACTTTATAGCATCTCCTGCCGTGGGTGTCGTAAAAGGACTCCAAACCAGAGGGACAGGCAGCAGCTTCACTTCTGTGTCAGTCAGAAAACCCGAAAGATATCGGTAACGTAAATAGATCGGTATAATTGGGTTGCAAAGATTCGATGATAGTCAGTCCATTTAAAATACTTACGATTGTTTAGCCGTATTTTGTAAGATTCGGGCATCACGACATCCGATCACATCATGGTGAGGAAAAGGCTGGAGTGATCATAATAATGAGCAACGCTCGGCGCAGTCAGACGAGGGATGGGTCACCGCATAGTGGTATTTATAGTAATAATAGTAAACCCCTCTGGGCAGTCGTTATCTCACCATGGGATAAGGTAATCCTGGAGGGCAGATTAAAGTAGCTGCTTGATTTCTACCTACCTTATGAAAATAGAAAAATATATCGTGGGAAAAAAAAGTATATTAAGTAGCTTACAGAACGCAGGGCAGTTTGTGGCGAGCTGGATGTGAGTGGCGACACTGCGTACCCGAATGCGCCAGAGAGTCGGTCAGGGCCTCGTCTCCGGCTTGCCTTTATTGGTTGGTTGGAGTGGAACCCCATGAGTGCTCGTAGGATTATAGGATTTCAACTCTGGCTTGCCTTAGTTGGTCGATCAGAGGGGGGCCGCCAGAGCTATATGCTCGGGGGTGGAAGTGTCTAATGGCGTAATAAAGGGGAAACCCGCTCCGAGTATTCGTGACGCGCGATGGTGAAACCGGTGCCGCACCTCTCTACACCCCTAGCCGCTCACACCGGTGTTGCTCCTTGTCGCCTGTAGTGGTGGCCATCTTGTAAGTGGCGAGTCACCGTCTGCCACCTAATTTCACTTTAAAGGTGAAAGGCAGACGCCGATTTTTTTCCGTTTTTCTTAGTATTAGATCCATTTAGCACCCATTGCATTTCATACAATAGTTTTATACCTCCGGGGACAATCTGAGACTGCATTTTATGATGCAGCCATGGAGAGTCCCCGGTTAGTGTCCCATTACATTTTAGATTAAAATTCTCAAAAGGGCCTCTGCGTGTTGGACCCGTGTCCCCGCGTAAGCCTATCAAAAGACCGGGTTCCCCCTTACAGGGGATATAAACCCGTGTAATAGAGAAACATATATAAACTTTTATTCATATTGTTATTTGAACTGAGCATCTTCGTGCTTCGGTTGGCACGTAAAATCGTCGGTCCCGGTGTTATGATTAGACGGTAGTCGTTAAGCCAACTCGAAAGCTTTTGGACGGCTTGAGTAGCTCTGACACCAGGTTCGCCACTAATCAAGCGAAAAATAAATTATTATTTATTTTTACTTTTGTGCACAATGAGCTTCCTCCGATTTAATGTCGTAAATCCGAAGAAGGGCTGTGTATTGTAGGGAAAGGGGAGAAAGGCCAATTTTGGCGTTGTTGTTGGCGGACAATTTGAAAGAACTTGGCGGTGGGATGATGTGGGTTAGAACATTTCGAGGATCTAAATAAGGAACAGTTCTGAAGCTGACATTGATAGCGAAGCAACATCCCCAACATTCTCACCTCGTAGTTAGCACGACTGAATGACTAAACAGGGTGTCCATATTTAATCTGAGCGCCGTGGTCGTATCGGTTTAATGTGCGGCGAATGCATGCATAATTCAGAGCGCGCCGAGGAACTTGGCATGGTGTGTTCCGCGGCATAATGCGATGTCTGAGTTACGCCTCAACGCTGCAAACGTTGGCGCCAACACGCTGTAATTTTTGAGGGTTGAGGCGATTGTTGGTTTAGTTTGGCAAACTATTGGCCCAATTGCAGGTGTGATGTTTGAGACACCGAATAATTTTTAAAACAAATGAGTTAGGTCGATGCTAATGGCTTTCATGGAACGAAAATATAATTGTAAATACCATAAATGTTAGTGTTGGTAGTACTCTGATGATACTTTTATAAGCCTGCATATAATATGACTTCCTTTCAAGGCAAGGCTGCCCACCTTCTCTTAAAACCAGGTTGAATATGAGCCTCCTTATATACATCGGTCAGTAGAGGAAGGGAATATCGCCATAGTAATATCACCTCAAAATCGGGTTGTTGATCGAAGTAAGTTGTTATATTAGCGCACAGGAGGATGCCTCTGCCCGTCCAGACGATGTTATGCTCTCTTGCCAATTCTTGGTCATTGCGCTCGTGATAAAGAGGTTCTGGTCGTCATGTACCACTAATCACTCACCTTCCGATATCTCGCCATTTCTATCTGGTACACATTCCAGTGCACTCATTCAAGAGGCCATCCACGCAAGATTTAATCAGATCATAGCATCGAATGGTGACCTTCCGCGCGTCGTTTGAAACGTTCTATCGAGCCGTATTCCCGCTTTGAAACGAAAGTCTATGAACACACTTTGATATTAACACAACTTTATATTTACTACCCAAGACACGGATCGATCTATCAAAACAAACAATTCTACAAAGATACGTGAATTCTAGTTTTTTCTTTAGCAATCGACTCATGTCCCTAGGGGGCGATAAATCGTGGTCATATTGTCCGTTTGCGTTTTTTTGCCATCCCAATTCACCTGCGAACCACGTATTTAATCTGGGTGTACTTCGCTTTGGCATGCATTCTCCTCTCCCTCGGGGTTTCAAAGTTTAGGGCTTTATAAGAATTTGTTTAGTTTTTATAGCCATTTATCTATAGTATTTTTAAAACACAATTGGCCAACGAAATTAGACTTGTTTGAGTTCTTAGGTTAGGTAATTTAATTATCTTAGTTTGATGTGGGATATATTGACAGCGGATAATCACACGATCCAGATTAATTTTTAATTATAAGCCTAGCAGTCCTGCTTTAAGGCAAATGTCTAACTTCTCTACTTTATTTTTCTCGATTTATATGAATTTAGAAATCCTAAATTGTAGACGTTTCCAGCTGTTTGCGATGCACAATTCGATTCTTATCGCCAATTTTCAGTCCATGGTTTAGTCGGATATATGCGCCCTGCTCTGCGTTGATCACCTAAACTGCTTTAACTTTGGCGGAACTGTCGTTATGGTAACCTTGGTCGAGTCGACTAGTTCGTCCTCTAGCAATAATGTGAATTTCTTTAGTAATTATGCTTTTTTATACTTTTCAGTGTGAATGTAATAAATATATATATATGGTTAATGCAATGGTGTGCAACATGGTAAAATATTGGATTTATTTATGACAGTTTATTTACAGCAAAATGCAATCGATTATTGAAATCGATATGAAGCGAAATTTTTTAATTCTGTTAATATAGACACCTGTTTTTGTAAAGTAAGTAGAACATTATATAATTAAAGTTGTCCTAAAATGTAACACACAAGCATATTTACATTGTTGTAACCGCTAAAATTTATAAATATAGTAACCATTGTCGGCATTAAAATAATTATCGCGCACCCCTTTAACAACGTCGCGTTATTTGTGTTTAATTCTGTACACATTAACGAAATGAACATCGTTGTTCGCACAGTCCTAACTCAATTTATATAATGAATGCCATACATTACCCGTTTTCTGTTAACAATTCGCTATGAGCACTCCACTTGCAAAGTTTGTCTACGTTGTGTCAACAGCGACTGAGGTGGCATTCGTTGCTCTGACGCCGCACCGTGCGGACGTCTCATATTTATTTTATTAATAAATATGTTAATACCGAGGTAAGTAGCGTCGCGTGCATTATTCATCGGGAACGGTGGCTCAGTTGACACAGCAACGGATAGTCATGCAAATTCAATCCGCCGAGATGCGGCCAAAAATTATCATAATTGTGACGTTTTTGTTTCTATACCTGCGCTCAGCTCGGGAAGTTTAATCTGAAGTTTGCCCGACACTTTTAGTTTTGTATAACGCCGTCATCACATCCCCATTTGCAATTCAGATGGTCGGAAAAGGCGGACGCGGGCCGGATCCGTTTCGCCTCAACTTCTGCCGCGCACTGCGGGGGATTTGTTTGAAAAATACGCAGGTCCCCGGCTGACGGAACTCTTTTTCGTCTTTGTACACTGCTTTTCAGGGTAACGACAAATTGAATAATGTTGTAAACCTAGGATCGAGTTTTCGAAACTTTCGCCTTGTTGATGTGTAAGTGGATTTTGGATTTTCTTAATTCTTTTTTGTCGGACAGTGGGTCGGGTCGTGTCAAATGATATTCCAGGAAAGGTCGTGTTTATTAAGCAAAAGCTAAATAGCGTTGGAACCTTAACGCATGTAAGATCAACGTTGATTAACTGGGGTGACGCCAGACAAAGGACGGACATCATAATCTATCTGTGAGATGTATTTAAGTGAAACCAGAGCTGGGTAAAGCTGCGTTGAGGCTTAGTTTAAGCGACGTAAATATCTGGCTTGGTTCGTTCTGTGATGGATTAACTCAGAATGTATTTATTAAATGATATTCTTATTGAATTTTATCAAACTGCTCTTGCCAAACCTTCATCATTATCATCGTCATCATCATATCAGCCGAAGGTCGTCTATTGCTGAATAAAGGCCTCCCCCATAGATTTATACAACGGCCGGTTACATGCTATCCGCATCAAACAACTCCCAGCTATCTTCACCAGGTCATCTGCCCATCTCGTTGGAGGCCGTCTCACGCTGCGTTTTCCACCAAACCTTCATTTCTTTTTAAAAATTTAAGGGTAGCAGTTTCTAAATATAACTTTAGCGACGAGCAGATGTGTTTCGTAATATTATTAATGAATAAATGGTTTTAAAGAGTGACCAAGTTCAAGGACCCTTACAAGAAGGCTTGTTAGCTTGATTGACCCATCTAACATGTTGACGCTGACAATGATATTATTTTTTAAGTAATATTTCCCATAGCTTGCTAGTAAGCTTTAAACATATAAACAGTCTTTAAATCCAGTAATTCCCGGTCGTAAGCGGAAATAACCGGTTTTATTGCACCTAGATTGGAAGTCAAACGTTTACAGATATTATGTGAGTTTTTATAGTGTCATCGTGCTGTAAATACCTACTGGGTGTTAAACTTGGCCCTTGAATCGTAAACGTAGGGTGTTGGATCGCTTTTAAGCCTACCGATCAGATTTTATGTCGCAACGAAGTGTCGTTTTGGATTTATTACACGATGTGAGGCTGTTAAGTAGGCTGTAAAGTTTTATGTAAAAGAACATTTTACATATTAAGCTTTGTAGTGGACAATGGCTAGAGAATATTAGCTCATTTATTCATGTGTCATTGAAGCAGATGCTTTATTGAATAATTTATTATCTAAAGACATACAGAAGCTTGAAAGCTGTAGACATATTTTTTACCAATGTTTCGACTTTGTATACGTTCGTTTGTTGCATATTTTTCGCCAATTAGTATTTTTGCTAGGAAACATCTACACCTCTTTAAAGTTAGTGAAAATATGGGTTTAGGAAAGTGAACAGAAAATAAAATGAGTACAATACACCTAACGAAAGTGAAACCTGCCTGCGCATGCGCCCACACCTTTTATGCCCGCGCATGCGTCACACACGGCGTTACACATAAAATGTTGCACTAAAATTTGACCTTGCAATATTAGTCCATGTGGTGTCCAGATTAAGAATATAGCACCACTCCATCTTCTCCCGTGGATGTCCTAAAATGCAACTAAGTGACTCTAAACCAGATGGATGGGCAGCAGCGTCCCTTCTGTGAAATAGTAGCCATTCTGTGCTCACCAACCCGCCTGCCAAGCGTGGTGAGTACTAGTAATCGATGGGGGGGCCTTTGTTCAGCAGTGGATTAAAAAACATTATACAATAAAAGAGTACATCATTTTTTAACTTTATGTCATTACTTGCAATGAAATATTTGATGTACGAGTATAATGTAATGTTTTATATTAATGTCTTATGTGTTTCAACTTGAATTAACAATTTATGTGTCAAATGATGAATAAGGTTAATAATAATTATGTATCTGTGTGCACCATCGACTGCCGCATATATTATCTAGTTTAGTATTTCTCCATCCTAAGGTTGCCTGGAAGAAATCTATAGTGCGATAAGGCCACCCATTGTACTCTAAGACATACTTTTAAGCGCTACTGTTTTTGTATCTTTTACCGATTGATGTACAATAAAGAGTATAATAAATAAATAAATAAAATAAATAAACTTTGGTCTCGATCACTCGCTGTATTGCTATATTATTGCAAGCTTAGAATAACTACAATGTGTCATTGGATTATTATGGATTACTGTGCTAAAATACATAACAAATAAAATAAAAACCTAGAATTAGAAATATATTTGTATGGCTCTATAGTGGAGTTTCAGTGTCGGGAAACTATTTGTATAAAACTTTTATACCAAATATATTATGTACATATTTGTATATTAAATGGTCGGATTTATGTTACTTCAGGATTTCAAAAGAAAATTAAACGTGGGTGAAAATAACTCAAGGCATAAGTAATATTTTTATATCACATTATTATTTATGAAGGCGTTTTATTGCTTACATGTTCCGTCTTTATTACCAGCGTAAATGAAAAAGGCAAATCCCGCTTTACTTTTATAGGACTGCAGCGTTTTGCTGTGTGGTCTGTCATGGGCCCGTGGCCGTGGGTGTGCGAGCCCTCTCACAATCTAAAATATATTTTACCTTTATTTTTGTTCTTTTAAAAAACGTTGCCCTACACTAGGACTGTGTCGTGGGATGAGTTTACAGACACAAATTCCACATACAATACACCCAGACCCGGAACAACTACCTGCAGATCATACAGTATTTCTTACTTACACAGTATGTGTTAGTTACTGTTTAATATACAGGCCTTTAAAAATAACATTGTGGCATTTTTTTTATGTCAACATAAACCGCGATGTCTTTCACAAAAGAACAACAATTTCAAATGCCGAATGTGATGTTCTATTTCCAAAATTCCTATTCAATTTTCGTACGTCTACATCTGCCAATCAGCACGAGGGGCGCGCGGGTCGCTTATTTCCGTTACGGTAGTGTTCGTGATTTTTTTCGCGGCTTGACATGGACAAACTTGGTGCATTCATCACTACGTCAACGTGTAGAGCTAAGAAGTGATCGTAAAGTTTGTTTTTTTTTCTTACGCGAACTTAACGCTTTCTGTTGGCTGTTAGTGTGCTTATATTGGCGTACAGAATATATTGTGAGGCATGCCGCATGAGTGTTAAGCTAGGGTAACCCCTTGGCCCAGGTAACGATTTTGTGATTCAATGCAAAAGCTATAATGTCTAACAAAAACATATTGACCTATGAATAACAAAGAAACGACAAAATTTAACTTAATAAAAATAAGATTTATAAACTAAAACCTAAAACTATGGAAAAACACAAAACAAGTTTGAAGAAAATTTCACAAAACAATTGTAAACTAACAAATACATTTCTCGTAATCGAAGGCCGAAAATCGTTAGCTATGCTTTGTGCATCGCGGTTAAAGTATTATGGGGTTAGAGATCGTTGTTGGAAAAGCATTTTAGCCAAATTGATTGGACTTAAAAATTAAAAACATAATGGGTAACTGTATGTAAAATTATAGGTAATCTATGTATTTTGGGAACATACTTGTTAAGATTTTACATTGGGTACCCAAACATGATATTTTTTACTTTTTTGGTAGCAGTTTATGTCCGCTATGAACCGCCATATTGAATTTTATGTAATCTCATTTGTCAAAATGCGGCCAGTAGTTTAGGCGAAATGAGAGTACAGCTAAATATACATACGTGCATACCGATCAAAATCATAATCCTACCTTTTACTTCGCCGTAGTCGGGTAAAAAGAAGTCGCATATATTTATCAGAGATAACTTAATGTTCCAGTTTTCACATCAATAACTAAAATACATATGATCTGTTCTAGACATTTGTAAGTCTACGCCGAGGACCCATACAGGGGTATGTTTTAGCAAATGAGCATTGGCTCGAAGTCGACGAGGCGCCAACTGAAAAATTTGTACCACCCACACACATACAATCACGCTTAGTGATTTTGTATATGTGTAGTATAAACGAGTAGAATTTCACCGTTTTCGAAGTAATTCGTACACATGGCGTAACAGAAGGAGAAAAATGCGGTATGTAAATCAAGAGGGAGAAGTGAGCATTAAATTGCTTTGAAATGGAACACATACTCTTCGCTACTTGCTACTACTAAGCCAAATGGAGCCAGTTGGTGCTTCGACTCAAAAGTAAACTATTATTTAAGTAATATACCACCATGGCAGTTATTCTGTTGTCAAGCAGTTGTGCTTAAACTTACTGTGTTCCGATTAGAAGGACACTGTAGCTTATGAAATGACTAGGGATAAGATAATATAATAGTAAAGGAACACTTAGTTGATTGGAGACTTAATAAACTAATGTCTCGAAGTGATGAGCACAGTATCGTGCCACCCAGAATTAGTCTGATCTAGTGGACCTCGAGCCCCGTTCGGTGCCGAAGATGACCGCTCCAGTGGTTTTAGCCCAAGTCCGGCCCCTTCGCCCTTCCCGGGGCTAAGGGAGTTCCAGCAGAATCTTCACTGGACAAATAAAAATGTGTGTGGCGCCTATGTTCCAGCTTTTTTTTTTTTTTATTGATCCGGTGGAAATACCTCATGTACTTCCTTCGCCCCGGGAAAGGGCGAAGGGGCATGCCGGACTCCTACCGGCTAAAACCACCGGAGTGATCATCGTCGGCACCGAAGGGACCCTATGTCCCAGCTATGAAGCATAACTTACTAATTGTCCGATCTGATTTTAGAAAGTTAGGTTTTTTGAAACCATGCACCCACTACGGCAACTATCCTGGTTTTATCCTAAGCCAAATCGGAGGCCTTTGGGCAGCTTGAATAACTCTAACACAAAGTTGGTCACAACACACCGATATCGGTCGTTGAGGTGATCTTTGAGGGAGGCCTGTGTCTAGCAGTGGACTTTATTCGATCGAAATTAAAGATATAAATATGTAATATGAATTTCAATTTCAATTTATTTATCTGTGGACATAGATTTCAATAGATGTTTTTATCAAACACGTTAGTGATCTCTATGTCCTATCATTTGATGGTGTACAAATTATGATATGATGGTACAAAATATGATGAAGTTTGATCCTTTATTATCACAAATTTTGATAGTTAAAGAATACATTTCGTTAAAACACCAAATTCACATATAATGTACCTAAAAATATCTTAACCTTTCTCGGACCGTAAACTTTCAGCCAAATAAGAACGTAAAATTGATCTCAAAATATATTCAAAGTTACCTAAATCTTTTTAATTATCGAGGCCTTCGATACATGACTTCGACGCGTTATTAATTCAGCAGCTCAAAAGGCGATGAACAAGGAAAATTTCTAAAGATATAATCCAACCTCGAAATCCATTCGTTTAAAGAACGTTTTTGTATAATCAAAGTTTTAATTGGAGTATTAATACGCAGTAGCAGGTAGTACAAGGCTTGGGAACTCAATAGACATATTTATGTATATCGTTCTGGAATGTACGGCTTGAGGTCATGTTCTTGACCGAAGCGACATGAGGTTGATTTGATTTGTATAATTACAAGAAGGAAAATCCTGTTTTATTGTAACAACCATGCCGTATGGTGCCGGCTAAGGATACCACTACTCCATCTCATTCCGTGGGTGTAGTACAAGGTGACTATAGGATTAGCCGGAGGATGGGCAGCAGCGTCCTTCGAGTACATTGCGTATAACTCAACTGCGATCACCAGCTTGGCTGCCAAGCGTGGAGATTATGCCCCCAAGGAGCACACAACAGAACCCCATACCGGTCGTTGTGGTAATCTTTGGGGGAGGTTTCTGTCCAGCAGTGGACGTTTTTCGGCATACATGATGAAGATGATGACAGTAACAGCTAGTTCTATATAAAAAAAACTTGGCCTTGATTGGGATCTTTAAAAATCCTATCATAATTTGGTGATACTAGGTTTTCTTTATTTTTTCTTTTTCTTTTGTACGGGTGGTACAGTCTACAGACAAATCTCACGTAGACACTTGTGCATGTGTTCGTTTATGGATGTTTATCCAGACCCGTATCAATTACCCGTAGACCGTACAAATATTTGTTGCGTGCGGGGATCAAACCTGCAACAAGTAGCGTAGAATCTCAAGCGACTAGCCAGTGCGATAAACGCGGCTTCAAATAAAAAAATGTGGTATTTTATAGCTGACGTAAAAATACAGAATCATCACCATCATATCAACCGAAGGACGTCCACTGCTGAACAAGGCCTCCCTCATACATTTCCACAACTGTATAATTATTTTGGGGGGAATTTTCCAGTACTCACCACGCTTGGCAGGCGGGTTCGTGAGCGCAGTATGCCTATTGTTCTACAAAAGGGACGCTGCTGCCCATCCCTCTGGTATAAAGTCCCTTATTCGCCTTTTACGACATCCACGGGAGGAGACGGAGTGGCGCAATATTCTTAATCCGAACACCACACGGACTGAAAATACTGAATATCCCGCGTAAAACCACAGAGAGCATAGCACTCTACTGTTAGTCTTGTTAATTCAGTATTTTGAACAATCATTATGTAAATCATAACGTTATCTTCCAAAACCTAAATTCGTGTGTTTCCATGCAAACTTCCAGCTACAACCGTTTAAAGAGATTACTTTCGTTTTGTACAAATATTAAAGGGACTGATTGAGTTGAAAACTTCTTAATTACTTCAGTCGTCGTAACATTGTTCAGATTGGTTCATTGCGAGCGGTGCGTGCGATACGTTGAATGCTATTTGGGTAAGACATACCAGTATAAAACTGGTTACATATTTTCTAATAATATGTCAGCTATTTGACGTTAGTATTCGTATTTCATAAGCTATGTTGAAAGTTCGAAATTTCGTTCGATTTGTGAAATTCAAATTGTATTCGATGTATTCAGCGATTCGCTTTTCAAATAGAGAGATTTTATTTTGTCGAATTGTTCTGACTTCACTCACATTTATTCGATGTTTAAACGAGTTCAAAAATCTTACCCAATTGTTTCGAATAAATTTTTCGGATTAAAAGTTCTCTTACCTGAAACAAAAAATAATATTGTATGTAAATATGTATTATTATATAAATAAACAACTTCAATATCAAACGCAAATCTGCGAAATGTTTAATCTCGGCTTATACAGGCTGTTGTTATAAACGACGTTAGATATATCGTATCATTTTCACCAATCTAAGCGATCCATTTATAAGGGGATTCGAGTGAAATGAAGTGACGACAAATATCGGCCCTCCATAACGTAAACATCAATACATAACTAAAATAAACTCGACCCGATGTGACGGATGGATCGTGTATTTTCTATACAAAAATACAGAATTATTGTTATAAAAATATGAGTTATGATTATTTTC
Source organism: Diloba caeruleocephala (assembly GCA_947459985.1). Classification (NCBI taxonomy): domain Eukaryota; kingdom Metazoa; phylum Arthropoda; class Insecta; order Lepidoptera; family Noctuidae; genus Diloba; species Diloba caeruleocephala. The sequence goes on from OX381609.1 coordinate 5,575,185, forward strand.
ATGGCATTGAGTATCTATATGGTTTTTAATAGTTGTAATTTATAGTTATATATTATCAAAAAGGGAAAACATGAGACATGAAAGGTTTTTGACATATAGCGGTGATAGGAATAAATTATTCAAATATCATATCTGTTGCAACACTACTCCGAAGATGGTTCAGAATTTGTTTTGAATGTTATTTTATTGTTAAAACGTCTGTTCGATGCCAAAGGTTTATAACACAATAGAACACAAAGGACTGTGAAACTAAGGAAATTCAAATTGTGTATTAAACTGATCTTTTTGGTTAATACACACAAATATACTAATAAATGTTGTTTAATATTTAAATGATAAAAATAATAAATATCGTAATATATATACACTAGCGACCCGCCCCGGATTCGCACGGGTAGCACTAATTATCTATAGCCAGATATATGTATGAGAGCATTACTCTATCCCTCTCGGATAACCTTCCTGTACGGATTATTCCACCTCATTTTGTCCAAGAGTCATGTAACTAAATGAGATCGCTTTTCAATGCATACAAAACGGACCAAAATTAAGTTGTAAAATATCAACACGCTGTAGTACACGGGCACTATCATGTGTGAAGGCATACACTACCGCGAGCCGTCCGTAAGCAAATATTATTTCCTAACAAACTCATCAGTGTACGTGTTTTCTTTGCATCGTTCCGGTTGCACCAAGGACCTCTTAAGGCGGAGTATCGATGTTTTTTTAAGGCGAAACGCACGCGGTCATGTTTATATTCGATCACGAGTCTAAAGTAAAATGGGGTCTACTACGTTTTTATGTTTGTTACGTGTCACTATTACCACGTGTGTGGTAAGCAGTATTTAAGCTTGAGCGACATTCCAACCGTATTTAAAAACCATAACAATGCTGTTTACCTCCAGATATAGCAAATTTATGAACTAATATGAGACAAACATCTAATACAACGTGGCTATTAGCTAAAACATTTTATTCTGTCGACTGTTTTTTGTCCAGTAATAAATTCATTCGTTCTAATTTTTTTAACTTATCTTAATGGATGTAGTCAATTTCCAACTATGTCTATCCAATATTTGCATGTCAAAATTAAAATAACATAAGTTGTAAGAACAATATCCGGCCGACTGCAGGACGCGCGGCTGACCGCGGCTTGCGCGATTCTAGTAGTACCTTTTTTTTTATTGGTATCCCCCTCTAGCGGAGGGAAGGCGACTGTATAAAGGTAGAGGTTCCAGGCACATGCTGTACCACTAGGCACAAGATATCAAAGCGCTCATGCAGATAGGCAGGAAACTTAGGGCTGTGAAGAACCGAATAAAGAAGGTAAATTTCCCCGAAACTGTTCACCACTGCAATGGAGGACGGATGCCTTCAAGCTACTGGAGTGCAAAGGATTCGGCGTTAACAATGGCGAGTATATCACTCACTTTCGGTTTTCCGACGAAATCGTAGTCATGGCAGAATCGCTGCAAGAGCTCAGCACAATGCGCGATGATCTCAACAGGTGGGCCTTAAAATGAACATGTCCAAGACAAAAGTCATGTCGAATGCCCATGTCGTGCTCATCCCAATATCCGTTGGGAGCTCTGTTCTCGAAATTGTTGACGAGTATGTCTACCTGGGACAAACTGGTCCAGTTAGGTAAGTCTAACTTCGAGAAAGAGGTCAATCGTCGAATCCGACTCGGCTGGGCAGCGTTTGGGAGACTTCGCAACATCTTTTCGTCAACAATGCCTCAAGACGAAAGTCTTTAGCCAGTATGTGTTACCAGTGATGGCATATGGAACAGAGACGTGGTCACTCACAATGGGCTTCATAAGAAAGCTGAAGTTCACTCAGCGAGCTACAGAGAGAGCTATGCTTGGTATTACTCTACAAGATCGGATCAAAAATGAGGAGATCCGTAGAAGAACTAAAGTTGTCGACATAGCTGAAAGGATTAGTAAACTGAAGTGGTAATGGGCGGGGCATATTGCTCGTAAAACTAATGGCCACTGGGGCAAAAAGATTCTCGAATGGAGACCGCGCACCGGAAAACGCAGCGTGGGACGACCTCCAACGAGGTGGACAGACGAACTGGTGAAGGTCGCTGGGAGTCATTGGATGAGAGTGGCATGTGACTGCTCGTTGTGAAAATCTAAGGCCTTTGTTCAGCAGTGGACATCTTGTGGCTGATTTGATGAGAATACAAAATTAGAGGTGTTCAAAAAACCATTTCAACGGTAAATCGTTTTTTATACAACCCTAGGTGAACTAATCATTTGCTTGGTGTAAAGCGTCATGCCTGCCCATAGCAATTGTACCTCTGTTTTCGTCCCATGTAATCGGTTAAGCCCATAGTCGCCTTTTACGACACCCACGGAATGAGATGGGTTGGTGCTATTCTTAGCCGGCTCTACACGGCCATTGCTTGCATTATGTAACCGAACGCATCGTCCGCACATTAAAAGCAAATGTAAATTAATAAGCACACAACGACTAATTAAGTTTTAATAATGCAATAAATTCATTTGTTAAAAATTCATTGGTAAAAACCGTTGATAGGGGCGATATTTTGTCCGAACGATGTAAAATGGCGGAGAGGTCGTTAATTTGGGTAATTGTTGTATACTTGTTATAAATTCAGGAGATTAAGCCGTGGCATGGCCAACGTTGTGTGCGTAACGCTTTATTTAAGACTTTATTAACATGATATATTGAAATTAAATATTCATTTGGATTTTACAATGTGTACCAATAATATGACAATGATGACGGCACCGCGCGTTGGCGTATTGGCAAAGGAATTGGCTTTCTGCGCTACATGTAGCTGGTTTGATTCCCGCACGAATCAAATATTTGAATGATCAACAGATCGTTTTTCAGGGTCTAGATGGTTTCGCTCGCCTCTCCAAAACAACGTGCGGCCGACCAGGACGCACAGAAATCCCCATTTCTCCGTCCGGCCAAGTGATGGGCTGATACCTGGCAGGGGTAGAATCCTTCGGGGGTCACAGGTGCGCAGATTGGGGAGTCTGCGTGCTCACATCGAGCGACCCCCGGGAACACGGTAGCGCGCACGTGGACACGTGCCGCCGTGTGCGCAGCACAGCGCAATGCGAGGCTTGGGGGGATCCTTTACGATCCTACCCGAGAGGTGCCTGGGGGGGCGGCCTCCCTTAGGTGCCGAAGATACCGGCCCAGTGGTTTTAGCCGATAGGAGTCCGGCATACCCCTTCGCCCTTCCCCGGGGTGAAGAAAGTTCCATGTAGAATTTCCATTGGAGTCCTATGCCTACACGGAGAATACCTTATCCCCAGCCATAGATAGTTGGAAGGATCACCGTGAGGTTTTTCAATCGGTAAGAGCATGCCCCTCCACGCTTCCAAAGGCCGAGGAAGTCCATGACAATTTGTCCACGACAAAAAAAGGTTCTAGTTGGCATGTGAGATCTGTCTGTACACCGTAACACAGGAAAAATGCAAGTATCGCTTAAAAAAGAAAATTGTAGTTGTACTGTCGTACAAGCCAAGTTGGATGAGTCCTCACATTTATTGGTTTTTTGGCAATTTATAACTAGTACCCTAGCTAGACATATTTTGAGGTTAGGATCATAATAATATATTGGAAAAAGAACCTAATAATTAGGGTACAGGGTCATTTTTCTGATTTTAGCTCTACTTATAAAATGAATAAATGTGCGGCTCCGAAGAAAAAATTAAGCACGTGCAACTCGGAACACGTAACAGAATTAAAAATTGTCCGCATATGCGCCCTACCTTATGCTTAAAATGTTGCAGTCAAATATGACCTGCAGACTTCACTCTCATAACGCCCAAAGAAGACAAACTTATAATATTTTAAAGACAAGGCTAAGACTAGAAATGCGTTCAAACTAAAAATATTTCTCACCTTGTTTGTACTTTGTAGTGTTTTTGATAGTCTATAGAGTAGAGTACATACGATGTTTGAACAGCATTTTTATTACGAAGATTTCAATGGTGTAGATTATCATGTTAGAATAAAAGCTCAAAGTAAAATAGATACATAAATGCTGTTGTACAGCATGTTTATTTGTTTTCCCTCCGTCTATGTTCCAAACATTTTCCGTGCGTTCAACCCGTCCAAAACAAATATACGAAATAAAATGGCGAGCATAACATCAACACGATCTAATAAAAAAAATTAGATGTCATTCCACCGTGCATTCGTCGTAATGCAATCGTTTCGAGCTATAAAATAAAACGTCAATGCCTACGTTTAAATAAAAAAAAGAATAACGTAAATTCTTACAGGCTGTACACAAACAAAGGCGAACGCCTTTGCCTCACATGAAGAGTGTTTGCAAAAATTTCGATCGCCTTTTATCCCCTGCCTCCTCTTAACCCCCTAACGCCCGTCGCGTACAATCATAAGTGTTTTCTTTGTGGATAGCGCAGCCAACAGCACCCTTTAACGTGTTTATCCTTTTCGGTCGAGCCGCTCCTTTATAAACGAATATTTTGACCCTGTTTTTATTTTTTATACTGTGTTATTGTAACTGAAATGTTTGTGTTGAGGCATTCTGTTTACCAACAATGGAGTAAATGCATATAAGTACAGTGCTTAGCACACTAACGGCCGGTACTGAAACGTTACTTAATATTCAAAACCCACTTAGCGATTTGAGATCAGTGGTTGGTTTCAGAAGGTAGGCGGGCGCTGAAATCGCTAAGCGGGATTTCAGTATTAAGTTGCGTTTCAGTATTCGGTCGTAACTGTTGTAACTAAAGGAATAATCAGTGCCTTCCAGAACAAAAATCTGGAAAATATATTGGTATAAAAGTTGCTCTCTTTTTCTTACGTTTGTAAATATTCGCTTTAATACGAACACAACAGCCCGTACACTGGGCGTGAACATGGGCCTCCTAATGATTACTGCAATGAGCGGTGATATTTATACTGCCATGACCACCACGTTTGGCAGGCGGATTGGTGATCGCAGTAGTTGTCATTAGCACACGGGATTATCCTGCTGCCCACACTGTTGATATCAACTCTTTTGTCACCTTTTTTCTTTGGCGTTTATTCTTTGGCGGGAACCACACGGAATATTTACTTTTATCATCATCATCATCGTCATCATATCAGCCAAACTACGTGCCCTGCTGAACAAAGGTTTCCCCGTGGATTTCTACAACGGCCGGTTATATGCCGCCCGCATCCAGTGACTCCCAGCAACTTTTACAGGTTGTCTGTCCGTCTCGTTGGAGGCGGTCCCACGCTGCGTTTTCGCCACTCGAATACCCCTTTGCCCCAACGGGGATTTCTTCTACGAGAAATGTGCCCCGGCCCCCAGCCCCTTCGGTTTACTAATGCTTTTAGCTATGTGGACGACGTTAGTTCTTCCATGTATCTCCTCATTTATGATCCGATTATTTCATTGTTTTTAATAATATTTTTATCCTAGTTTTCTATAATAAATATTTGATTTGAAATTTATTGAATACAAGAAAACAACGCCAATAAACCGCACAATCTCGTCGTTTAAACTTGAACAAATTTTTCTATTAAAAGCTAACACATTTAGGACCTATCTAAAAGCAAGACATTTCCTAATTTGGTAATAGAATTTCGGTTTGTTAGTCCACCACGCGCTGGGAATACGTACCATGTACGTGGTCGCTGCTGGGGATATGTGGTCACAGTTGCAGCGGGAACGTCAAGTTCATAAATTCTAAACGTGTTTTTATCTTTGGAGCAAAGCGGTGTAACACTGAGGCAGAAGGGACTGGGTCTTCGTAATTTTTAATACTGTATACTATATTAAGTAATTTAATTACTTGGTAAACAAATAGGATGTTTCATCATTTCATCATTTCGGCCGAGTGAAATCCACTGCTGGACACAGGCCTCCCCCAAAGATCACCACAACTACCGATATGGGTGTGTTGTGTGCTCATTGGGAGGTCTTGCCATAATCGCCACGCTTGGCAGACGGGTTGGCGATCGCAGTTGAGTTGTTAATGTATTCCAAGGACGCTGCTGCCCATCCTCCGGTTTATCCCTTGGTCGACTTTTACGACACCCACGGGATGAAACGGGGTGGTGGCATTCTGAGCCGGCACCACACGGTTAGTATATAAATAATAGGGTGTTTACCGCAGGCTTATCTTACATCTAGAGGGGTTGGTCATCGCTTCCGAGATGTCTCTAAAGACGTGGCACGAATGGGCGAGTTTCTAATTGTATCGAGGACCTGGAACCCCCTTTCGGTGCCGAAGGTCATCGCTGCAGTGGTTTTAGCTAGCACGAGTCCGGGATTATCATGTACCTCTCCGCCCTTCTCATAAGCGGAGAAGTACATGATGTATTTCCATGAAACAAAAAAAGGCATAACATACATATAATATCATAACGGCCATAGGGTACTACGCTGATTAACATGTATGTAAGTTACTCCATATTCACAAGTGGGACTTACTAACTTATTGAAAATAATCATTACATTTCGATTATTATGTTGTCTTACAGTGAAAACACTGGTTAGTTAAAATATTAAGCTGTCTCATCATATCGGCCATACAACGTCCACTACTGAACAACGAGCTTCTCCATAGATTTCTACAATTGTGTCATCATATTTGGGGGAAATTACAGTACTCACCATGCTTGGCAGGCGGGTTGGTGAGCGCAGTATAGCTACTGTTCCACAGAAAGGATGCTGCTGGCCATCCCTCTGGTTTAGAATCCCTTAGTCGTCTTTTACGACATCCACGGGAAGAGATGGAGTAGTGCTATATTCTTAACCCGGACAGCACATGGACTGAAAATACTGAATATTCCGCGAAAAACCACTCTAAGCAGTCTGCTAAAATATTTATATACGGAATTTAAATATAAATACATTATTTAATTCTTCCAGTCGCTGCAACTAGCGCCGCAAACACTGTTGCAGCACGTATCGCCCGAGGCGTCGGTGGATTAAACGGATTACACGCGACGGGATACCCGTGTTTTTATCACGTAATAGCTGCCAAAGTCTCCAGTATTGCCCGGTTAATTTTAAATTGATCATCATTTAATTTACTTATTTAACTTCCGAGGATTCAAAATGTAAATAAAGAACAATATATTATAATTATTATACAACCTACTGTTTATGTCGAAGCCATATTTTATATTACGCCGTATTACAAAACGGCTAGTTGGTTTGCAAAACAGCGCTGTTTTCTAATCCGGCTTCTTTTTCGTGAAGTTAGTGGCCAGCTTTGTGTCGGAGTTGCTTAAGCCTCCAATTTGGCTTAAAGACTGCTGTCTAATGACAACTACCGGGACCGAAGATTTTACGTGCCCTCCGAAGCACGGGGACGCTCAGTTCAAATACCACTATGTGGTCACCTATCCATAGCCTTACCGTGCTAAGCGTTGCTTAACTTCGCCAATCAGTGAGTGCAACTGGCTATGAGCACCTCAAAAGGCTCTGTTACGGCTATTTCATGTTCAGACGGATTGTGCTTGTGATACAATTTTACAAAGCGGCGGTCAAGTTAGGCTGCATTTTTCACTAACTTATGATGATTAATATGATGAATATCATCATTAATCTATCTTTGAAAGCGGACCTGACTCGTATTATTTAGGTTAGAAGGCTAAGTCGCCTTGCCTTCGTGGTTTTTTTATAGATAGGACAATTTATAAATATTAAATATTGGACAACAGCACTGTCTTGCAAATTGTTTAGTAGTTTTGTAATACGGCGTATGATACAAATATAACTGCAACATTTATACATGAAGCGACTGCTATATTTAGAATACCAAGAAAAATACTGCAGTACGACCTAGCAATAAACTTCACTTGAAAATAGTGGATCGTGTGGGTCTCACCAAAAATTTAAGTTGGCGAAGCGCAAAGGCGGCATCGTACTTCTGTGTTCTAAATAAAAACATACTGCAATTTCCAATCTACTTGCCAAGCATGGTGAATTTGGCATAGATCCTGAGATCGTTAATTGTAGCAGTAATTGGGAGGATAATTGGCCGGTTATATGCCGCCCGCATCCAGTGACTCCCAGCAACTTTTACAGGTTGTCTGTCCGTCTCGTTGGAGGCGGTCCCACGCTGCGTTTTCGCCACTCGAATACCCCTTTGCCCCAACGGGGATTTCTTCTACGAGAAATGTGCCCCGGCCCCCAGCCCCTTCGGTTTACTAATGCTTTTAGCTATGTGGACGACGTTAGTTCTTCCATGTATCTCCTCATTTATGATCCGATTATTTCATTGTTTTTAATAATATTTTATAACTAAGTCTTCTATAATAAATATTTGATTTGAAATTTATTGAATACAAGAAAACAACGCCAATAAACCGCACAATCTCGTCGTTTAAACTTGAACAAATTTTTCTATTAAAAGCTAACACATTTAGGACCTATCTAAAAGCAAGACATTTCCTAATTTGGTAATAGAATTTCGGTTTGTTAGTCCACCACGCGCTGGGAATACGTACCATGTACGTGGTCGCTGCTGGGGATATGTGGTCACAGTTGCAGCGGGAACGTCAAGTTCATAAATTCTAAACGTGTTTTTATCTTTGGAGCAAAGCGGTGTAACACTGAGGCAGAAGGGACTGGGTCTTCGTAATTTTTAATACTGTATACTATATTAAGTAATTTAATTACTTGGTAAACAAATAGGATGTTTCATCATTTCATCATTTCGGCCGAGTGAAATCCACTGCTGGACACAGGCCTCCCCCAAAGATCACCACAACTACCGATATGGGTGTGTTGTGTGCTCATTGGGAGGTCTTGCCATAATCGCCACGCTTGGCAGACGGGTTGGCGATCGCAGTTGAGTTGTTAATGTATTCCAAGGACGCTGCTGCCCATCCTCCGGTTTATCCCTTGGTCGACTTTTACGACACCCACGGGATGAAACGGGGTGGTGGCATTCTGAGCCGGCACCACACGGTTAGTATATAAATAATAGGGTGTTTACCGCAGGCTTATCTTACATCTAGAGGGGTTGGACCTCTTTATAGTAATCGCTTCCGAGATGTCTCTAAAGACGTGGCACGAATGGGCGAGTTTCTAATTGTATCGAGGACCTGGAACCCCCTTTCGGTGCCGAAGGTAACCGCTGCGGGATTATCATGTACCTCTCCGCCCTTCTCAGAAGCGGAGAAGTACATGATGTATTTCCACCGGATGAAACAAAAAAAGGCATAACATACATATAATATCATAACGACCATAGGGTACCACGCTAATTAACATGTATGTAAGTTACTCCATATTCACAAGTGGGACTTACTAACTTATTGAAATAATCATTACATTTCGATTATTATGTTGTCTTACAGTGAAAACACTGGTTAGTTAAAATATTAAGCTGTCTCATCATATCGGCCATACAACGTCCACTACTGAACAACGAGCTTCTCCATAGATTTCTACAATTGTGTCATCATATTTGGGGGAAATTACAGTACTCACCATGCTTGGCAGGCGGGTTGGTGAGCGCAGTATAGCTACTGTTCCACAGAAAGGATGCTGCTGGCCATCCCTCTGGTTTAGAATCCCTTAGTCGTCTTTTACGACATCCACGGGAAGAGATGGAGTAGTGCTATATTCTTAATCCGGACAGCACATGGACTGAAAATACTGAATATTCCGCGAAAAACCAGTCTAAGCAGTCTGCTAAAATATTTATATACGGAATTTAAATATAAATACATTATTTAATTCTCCCAGTCGCTGCAACTAGCGCCGCAAACACTGTTGCAGCACGTATCGCCCGAGGCGTCGGTGGATTAAACGGATTACACGCGACGGGATACCCGTGTTTTTATCACGTAATAGCTGCCAAAGTCTCCAGTATTGCCCGGTTAATTTTAAATTGATCATCATTCAATTTACTTATTTAACTTCCGAGGATTCAAAATGTAAATAAAGAACAATATATTATAATTATTATACAACCTACTGTTTATGTCGAAGCCATATTTTATATTACGCCGTATTACAAAACGGCTAGTTGGTTTGCAAAACAGCGCTGTTTTCTAATCCGGCTTCTTTTTCGTGAAGTTAGTGGCCAGCTTTGTGTCGGAGTTGCTTAAGCCGTCCAAAAGCCTCCAATTTGGCTTAAAGACTGCTGTCTAATGACAACTACCGGGACCGAAGATTTTACGTGCCCTCCGAAGCACGGGGACGCTCAGTTCAAATACCACTATGTGGTCACCTATCCATAGCCTTACCGTGCTAAGCGTTGCTTAACTTCGCCAATCAGTGAGTGCAACTGGCTATGAGCACCTCAAAAGGCTCTGTTACGGCTATTTCATGTTCAGACGGATTGTGCTTGTGATACAATTTTACAAAGCGGCGGTCAAGTTAGGCTGCATTTTTCACTAACTTATGATGATTAATATGATGAGTATCATCATTAATCTATCTTTTAAAGCGGACCTGACTCGTATAATTTAGGTTAGAAGGCTAAGTCGCCTTGCCTTCGTGGTTTTTTTATAGATAGGACAATTTATAAATATTAAATATTGGACAACAGCACTGTTTTGCAAATTGTTTAGTAGTTTTGTAATACGGCGTATGATACAAATATAACTGCAACATTTATACATGAAGCGACTGCTATATTTAGAATACCAAGAAAAATACTGCAGTACGACCTAGCAATAAACTTCACTTGAAAATAGTGGATCGTGTGGGTCTCACCAAAAATTTAAGTTGGCGAAGCGCAAAGGCGGCATCGTACTTCTGTGTTCTAAATAAAAACATACTGCAATTTCCAATCTGCTTGCCAAGCATGGTGAATTTGGCATAGATCCTGAGATCGTTAATTGTAGCAGTAATTGGGAGGAGAGCGGAAGGGAAAAATGAAAAAATGACGTCACTATCTGTATAGATATTGGTAACACAAGTTAGTAAGTCAGTTATTACTATATCGTCGTTACAAGAATCATCATGTGATCCAGAGGATAGCTAAAGTTAAAAGCAACCAAAAACTATTTATCTGATTAGATTATTTCTATCATTTTTACTGGACACAATTTGAACCACCACCACCACCACCATTTAAATTGTTCTTGTGACATCAAATTATAATATTCTTACAAAACTGTAAATGTGTAAGCATTATGTAGGTATTAATGTTATATGTTTACTACTTATTTCGATTGTATCTTTTGCCTGGCTGTGTTGGTCTGTCATGCTCACTAAAGTGTCTTGGTGTCGGTGGCGTTGTCTATCGGGTCGTTCGGTTCCCTTCAACATGGTTGAGCTAAGCGATGCTGATACATGCGTTATGCTCGTGAACGGGTGCCGTCTGTTGGGACTGGTCAGTCATTAACTGAGTAAATCATTATTATTATGGTACGTTTCATTTTTAGTCATTAACCTACATTTTTCTCGGTATATGTTTTACAATAATTTTTGTATCAATCATCTTGTAATCTCAATTATTTTAAAAGAGTATCCATGGAGTTTCATGTCGTCTCTTCTTCACGAGATCGACAATTTGGAACCGTGCGACTTAGATTCTGACGTTTCATAAGTGCCAATATATGGTTGATTTGAAATAAAAAAACTTTGCTTTGACTAAATAATAATGATTTTTATGTTAATCGTACGTAAATAAACGCGACATTGTCTTAAAATAATGTATCCAATTCACGAAAGTACTACTTTACTTTGCTTTAGAAAGGTTTACGAATATTTTCATGTAGGGGTAGTAGTAGTAGGGGTAACGTATAAAAATTGAATGTAAGAACGAAATCACAATGGTCAATATAGGTACTTTATTAAACCTGTATTCGCTGGAACTGGAGCCACAACCCCAATGCTGCACGTATCGCCCGAGGCACCGCGGATTAAACAGATTACAAGCGACGAGATACGCGTGTTTTTATCTCATAATCATTACCAATGGTAAATACAAGGACTAGTCAGTAAAGCGGATTTCTTAAAAAAATTTTTTTTTTTAAATACAACTTTTACACTCGAGTGCTGGAGGGTTAGATAAAGATGTCGTATTCTCGGTTATTACAGTGTGATTTTTTGTAGAGGAATAAGCATTTTATCTCAATGAAACCTGCAGGAGAAAGACCTTAAGGAAGAATGTTGGCCGACAGGTGTAGTGTTCCGGCGATTCAGAGGCTACCTGACACCTAGCGACAGGCGACGCCGCTGACTCGTCATGTGAATATTTTTATCTTAGTTATGAGTCTTATATTGTACTGTTTATTGTATTTTTTTATATAAGTTTCGGTGTCTGAATTAAAAAAACTGGAGAGTCAATATATATATTTTTTTAAAACATTGTCCCACACTAGGATTTCTCCTGTGTCGTGGGTGCGTTTACAGACATGAATTCCACATACAATACACCCAGACCCGGAACAACTATCTGCAGATCATACAAATATTTGTTCCGTACGGGAATCGAACCCACGACCCGGAGCGCAGCAGCCGACTGTATCAGCCACTGCACCAACCGCGGCGTCAATTAAGTTTTGGGATGTCGAAATAGTATGGCTATTCATGAATTTGTACTTCTATTAAATTATCAGTGTATCAGTGAAATTTCTTGGTAGCTCTTTTCGTAGTAATCGCTACTTGGAATCATAATGATATTTAAATGATGACTATTCATAAGTGCCTGAAGTTATTTTACATGAATAAAAATCCTTTCATTTGAGTTGACTGATTATAGATTGAGTGTGTAATTACAATAAGTTTCTTTTATACAAGCCCGGTGACGAGACGAGAGCAAATTCGTCTGGTAGTTGACGCTTGCTCATATCAACTGGAATTCTATCCAGGGCTATTGCTGTGTGGCACCACAATACGCTTGTCACTTCGAGACATTCGTTATTTAGTCTCTTATGCCCAGTAATTTCACTAACTACTCGTAAAGTACTAAATAACTTTCAAATCTGTACACAGTAATGTTTAAAGTTTCAACACTACAACTTGGCGTCAGAATATGTAGTGATGGTACCTATATAGTTAGACTTTCATAATAAGAGGATTACCTTCCAGTTTTTGAAGCCGCCATAACTGTTTTGCTCGAAACACCTTCCAGTTTCATAGTTCACCCTTGAAATCTAGTTAGCCTCAATACTAAGTTAATAAGCGTTTAAACGGTACGGAAATCATTATCTACTTTAAATTTTAGTGAGGATTCCTGAAACTATAACGGTACCAAAGTTTACTACAGTTTGTCTAAGTAGCGCTTGAACCCGCGTTAGTTTAATAACTGTCCATAGCTGTGGAGACTTCTAGGAAACGTGGGGAGATTAGATCAGAGAAGTGACAATTCCGTAAGACAGTTTTTTACTTGAGTTGGTGGTTGTGCATTTGAGATCTGTAAACTGTTCCCTCGACACTGAAGAAGCTATAAGATAAGGCATCATAAAAAGTACTCTTTCTAAAAAGGAACTAGTTTTGAACTCTATAGAATGCGCACGAGCTCCTTTTACCGCAATATGAAAATATTTAGGTTTACTGGAACGATTGTCATTTGAATTGACTACTTTGACGGAAATCAACGCAGTACTTGATGTCATTATAATTTTGTATGAAGTAATTGTTATCATTTAGTTCAGGGGAGATGGCATAGCTCCGTATGATTTCCGGCAAACAATAGGCCACCTCTCTCTTCCCATGGGTGTCATAAAAGGTTGATTATTGGGTGGCCTCTGTTCGGCGTGTACGCAGTGCAGTGTGTGTGTGCTTGTTACTGCGTGTGCGTGTATACGTGCGTTGCAAGTGAAACTATCCGAAACCCTATCAGAAATATATCAAACAGCTGGTAGATGTGTGTTAACGATTATATTTCTTGGCGTAGCAAGTAGTCCATGTTAAAAACCTTGGAAAATGCTTGAATGTCACCGTGACTAACTTGCGTGCAAAGTTCGTGCATTACGTGCTGTTTTAAACAAAATGGTAGGTAAAATAAACGTATTTGCCGGCTAAATAAAATTCCACGTACAATCTTTACAAAAGTATTTTGTTATTGCTACTTTATAATGCTTACTGGAAATTACGATCAAAGTGATTTGATTGAATGATTTCTAATTTAAATATTGATACCTATCCTCGGTCCTTACAAGACTTCAAAAGTCACTAATTAAGGATGTTTATGAGAATCTTGTCTTATTGAGAATCTGTCCGAAAATCTGTCTTGTGTTACTGACAATCTATTTATCTATGTGAGAATTTATCCCTTTGCAAACAATCCGATCATCATTTCGGCCGAATGAAGTCCACTGCTGGACACAGGCCTCCCACAAAGATCACCACAACAACCGATATTGGTGTGCTGTGGGCTCATTGGGGGGTTTTGCCATAATCGCCACGCTTGGCAGACGGGTTGGCGATCGCAGTTGAGTTGTTAATGTACTCGAAGGACGCTGTTGCCCATCCTCCGGCTAATCCCTTAGTCGACTTTTACGACACCCACGGGAGGAGATGGGGTGGTGGTATTCTGAGCCGGCACCACACAATCCGATAACGCTTCGATTTTAATCGGCAGCTATAATGACAGTGTACCTATGTCAATGTGATGTTACTGTATGTGAGTCAATGTAATATAAACTCGAAAACTATAATTAAGTACATACTTAAGTAGATTTTAATCGCAGTATATTATAAATATGCTTGTTCGTTTTTATACCATGCAACTATTTCTAGACTCTAACGTAGACGAGAGTGCATGAATTTTCGGGTTTATAACCTGCCATACATCAGAACTTGGATGGGTTTAGTTGCCTAAACGGCTAAAGTTACACGCTTTTGGTTAAAAATAACATCCACACTTATCAATAGCTATTAATCATTTTTATTTGTTTAAAGCTACCAAACCTGTAATATGCATAAATTAATAGTAAGTACTTTGTTAGATCTTGTTAGAGGCGGTCGGGCAGCCATTTTTATCATTACGCGTTTTATAAGGCCCAGTCACGAAATGCTACTTTAGTAATTATGTTGCCACTTGAACTTCGTAGCATTATATGAAGTCATTATAACCTTTGAATTAAATGTGTGTATTATTAAAAGTTAAGTTTCGAAGTTTGAATTGTTTTTGTTAGACAATTATGTTTAACGACTGTTATATGCATAGTGTTGACTTGGTGGATAAATTCCATGTTTTTTATACATCATGGTGTGAGACGACCAAGTTATTCACCTGGTGGGAAGCGTCATGATGCCCAGGACTATTCTTGCGTGGCACCACACTGCCTTGCCTGTACTTAGTCTCTTATGCCCAGTAATTTGACTAGCTGCAGTGCCCTTCTAACCGTAACAGAGTAATGGTCTAAAGTTTTAACACTTTGCTAAGCGGCGACTATCTGGCACTGGTGTGATACCTGCCTAGCCAGTCTCATGCAATAAGATACTTATTACCAGTAAGTATGCCTTGTGGGCCTTGATAATACGGATAAAAATAGACGGAAGAATGGGTAATCTTGTTTTAAACCGTGTTTTAGATCTATGATCAGTTTACCCGAATGTGTTTACTAGTTAGTAGCCTACTATGGTACACGTAGCAATATGGCGTAGCAGTAGCGTCTAGCGTAGCACTGGCCTCTAGCGTAGTAGTGGCGTCTAGCGTAGCAGTGATAACTAAGCATAAAGCCCATGTTCTTTAGTTGTGTATTATAGAGGTAATTTTTTTGATGATCAAATTAACAGTCTGTACACTCGTAAGTTTTGGTCACACTTTAAAGTCGAATGGATATTGATCCGATTTCATGACTTCAGCCTAAAAACGCCCACTGCTGGACAAAAGCCTCCCCCAAGGATTGCCATAACGACCGGTATGGTTTTGCGTTGTGGACACATTGCGGGATTTTGCCGTAATCACCACGCTTGGCAGACGGGTTAGCGATCGCAGTTGAATTATAAATGTACTCGAAGGACGGTGCTGCCCATCCTCCGTCTAATCAAATAGTCGCCTTTTGCAACACCCACGGGATGAAATGGGGTGGTGGTATTCTTATCCGATTTAATTACCTTAAATTATATACATACATACATAAATAAGGCGACTTAAACGTTACCCTCGGAGTATTTGCATTCTTCTTTGTAGTCCATTAATCTCTTTTTTAAATGGACAATTAAGTTCTTGACGATTCAAAATTACTTGTATTCTGGTACTTCTTAAATTGAATTAATACAGTAATGTATAATTGTATTCGCGATTATTACACATTATAATAAAACACTTTAAAATGGATTCTATCGCGTATATTTTAGATTTTAGTTTTTATCTGACGTTTCGAATACTTTGCAGCATTCGTGGTCGCAGGATGATGCCTTAGGATAGGGTAGAACAATATAATATTGTTTTATTTTGTATTACATATATTTTTGTATTGATAATATCATAATTGTATGTGCTAGGCCTGCACGTATAGATGCTGTACGTAAGTATAAATAATGAATTAATAAAACGTGATATATTTCCGTAAGCTATTACAATTCATTGTTTCACCTGCGTTTAGCTTGACGTACGATCTAATATTTGCCTGGGTTAACCCAAGTGAAACACGACCTTTTAAGCTCACACTAGTTATTATATTAAATAAATTAGCTTTCCTTATGTTTGTGACATTTGTAGTTCTGTAACTGAACGTGCAACTGAGATTAGAGCTTAGCATTAACAGTTCGCCCTTATGTATATACATAAGAGCTTTGTGCTTTACGCTCTTACAAAGAACAAGACATAATTATAACATGTACATATCGGTTCTCTTTCGTACCTAGAATGTTTCGTGAGGCTATTGAAATTAAAAAACATCCTAATTTTAATAGAGAAGATGGTTGGCAGGTACCACCTGTGTGTCTACTCTTGAATCCAATTCCGATCGATTGGCATTGGGATTAGGACGTTTGGTAATCTTGAATTCGAAACTAGCGCCAAATTGTTTTAATATTGCGTGTCCATTTGGAGGAACTAAATGAAATTGGAATTGAGTTTTGGGGAGCACAAAACGCTACTCTTCATAGTATTTTGACAGCTGTATATTGCGGCTGGATTGTATTGGGATTGTTTGTTTATTGGGATTTTTCTAATAACGAAAGTGTAACTTTTTAGAAATTGGTTTGCGTTTTAAGTGGTTTTTATTAAGTGATAAGCTTGTAATATGGCGAGTTTAGCAATAATATACGATATTTTACGTAAACCTTATAAAAAGTAAATAAAACAAAGGCGAAATAAGCGTCGAATGATGCGCTGTACAGGATAAAGCGTTTTCAATGAATGAAGACGCATTTAGAGCAAATTATAGAGTGAGCAAGGATTTGTTTGATGAAATATATGAAAACACTAAACCTTTTATACCAACTCAAGTAACCAACTCACGCAAGTGATATATCGCCTAAGTATAAGGTATGTTGTCTTTTATGCATGACTTATAAGAATGTAAATTTTCTTTGGGAAACTACTTAATATTTATATAATTTCACTTGCAGACTTTAGTGGCATTATCATTTTATGCGACTGGGAGTTACCAACGACTAGTTGGAGGCACATATGGCACCCTGATGTCACAGCAATCTGTTTCTCGTCATATCGATAGAGACGTTATGGCAGCTCTTATCCATCCAGTGGTATTAAGCAAATGGATTAAGTTTTCTCAAACTCGCCAAGAACGAGATGCTATAAAAAGATGGTACTGCTTAAACACGTCATTCTATCTGTTTTTCTATTAAATACCTTACAGTACAGTGATAACTACAAATACATACTTTTTTCCAAGTAGGTAAGAAGGTTAATTATAAGCTATGTATAATGTAGTTATGGTAACATTTTTAGGTAATAGTTTTAAGATTTAATTTTGTTATAGTTTAATTAATTATAAACATTAGCTATATAAATTCAATTCCTTGTTTTATTTTCTCAGAATTGTATAATAAGTAATTTTAGGTATAAATGAGAACAGAAAATTCTTTTATTGTATTCTTTTATTCTTTGTTCAATAGATTTTAATAAACAGCCTTAATACTTAAATGTACTTTTATTTACTATTTATACAAAAACTAAACAATAAAATAATAACAAAACATTTTCTAAACAATGAAAATGTATGAACTAAACTTAAAAAGACATGGATATTGTAGATAGTCCATGCAGTATATTACATAAAGTAACAATCAAACAAGCTGGTTATCAGCTTGGGGTGGTGATGAACACATTTTCATAATTATTTATGTAATTTTATTATTCCATATGGTTCCTCCAGTTTCCTAAATAGCATTAGCTATTAATGTGAATGCACTTGCTAGATTGCCTGTCTATTCAGAAATTTGAGCAAATGCTGCACTGTGCTTGTTTCAACTTCAACCCGTTGCTCTTCAATTCTCAATAACCTCTCCAATATTTGCATCTAGGCCTCGGATTTAAAGGTCAACGCTGGTGGGGTCGTGACATAGTCGTCTGTTGCTGCTGATTGATTGCAGGATTGCTGGTGGAACTGAAATTTGATAAATACAATGTAGTCAAAGTCAAAAGTTTATTTGCATAATTTAATTTTTTTTAATAATTTTGCCATACCCAGAAATGTTTCGGTCCTTAAACACTCAACTATTACACACTTATTGCATCACCGTGTGAATAGAAACTCAACTAAACCTAGCTGAGTGTAACTGGAGCGATTTATCATTGGACCTGAAAAATATTTTTTTGGTTGTACAAATATTTTATAAAACAGTGAACAAGAAAATTACTGTCGGTACAGGCAATTTAATGACGTGTGGTGCCGGCTACGAATATCACCAACTCATGTATCATGAAAGGCGACTACGGGATTAACTGGAGGATGGGTAGCAGCATCCTTCGAGTGCATTAACATCTCAACTGCGTTCGCCAACCCGGCTGCCAAGCGTGGCGATTCTGGCAAACTTCCCAATACGCACACAACACACCCAGACCGGCCGTTGCAGCGATCTTTGGGGGAGGCTTGTGTCCAGCAGTGGACTTTATACAAATATTTTGAATGATTTATTACTTCGAAGTAAAATATTGCTTGTGATGTACATAATTACTTACTGTATAAACACTGTTTTAATCGCAACAATAAAAGCATCCAAAATAGAACTGCAATGTTTCCAACACACTTGTATTCTTGCCGGCACGAATTTACTTCTAATTTTCTAAATCCACCACATAGTTTATTTTGTTATTGGAGAACTTTATTTTAATAGTGAAGGCAACCGGCAACGATCCTGCCGCATACAGCCAAAGTCACGGAAAATTTAATTACATTATCACTTTCTTACGCAAAATTGAATGTAAAACGCTATAATTAATCAATAAAACAATTATTCATTTCAGACTAATTTAATAGCCTTGTCATTTAAAAGATTATGCATTTTAAAGTCATATTACCGGTTTGTTGTAATGTTTTTAACAACACTAATTCGGCCCGTTACGTTGCTCACTTCATGCGTCTTAATATAATCGGAGAGCAATCCCAATTTCAATCCAATGTTGACAATATTGTTTTCAAGAGTACGAAATCACGTGACTTTGAAATTGATATTGGAATCGTATTGGTATTGGATTAGAATTAAAATTAGTTTGGAGAGTAGACCTGCTGTTCGGAATCCAGTCATTAAAATAATAAAGTCCCAAACAAGATACCGCACTAAGAAACATCAAGACACTGTGAGTGATTACTGCGTGCATCGAAACTAATTTTTTGATTAAAATTGTACGGTAGATAAAATAACTTTTTAAAATCTGTAACGACGTCTGTCACCTTAGTCATCCTGCGACCACGAATGCTGCAAAGTATTCGAAACGTCAGGAAAATCAAAAATCAAAATATACGCGATAGAATCCGTTTAAAAGTGTTTTATTATAATGTGTAATAATCGCGAAAATCTAAGACATTACTATATAACAAGACATAAATAAACAATTTTTGGTAAGTATTACATTAGTGCACTACCTCTACTACACAAAATAAAATTCAGTGATGCACTGTTCCTTCTTTCGCTAGAAGGTAAAGGAGGAAATCCTCATAATGTCAGCATAACGTTCACAAAGATTCTTTTAAGCCTGTTTTTGTAAGAGGTGATCATTATACATTTATAGACGACTGCCTGTGAAAGATGCCTTCGACATGGAGACATCCTTAGGATAATTTTCAAAAGCTCCCACTCTTTAGCGGGTTACCGCACCGTAATAATATAATGGTCTGGTACTAAATGTTTTGGAAAAGTCGCGTCTCGAAAGACCATCTTTGTTTGGTTGGGATTCTGTAGCAAATTTTAAGTAGATCAAAGTAATGTTGTGGTTATCTATATATTCCGCTTTAAATAGTAAATAACGGCAATAAATTTTTATATTTTTATGAATTGGTACTGATTTTAGTGTGTATTAACAAAAATCAATAGTAGGAACTGCAGTTGCTGTTGAGGTGGCTTTCAATTACAACAAACGGAAATCTGCATTCTACGAAACATGCTTACTGTACCTATGATTATTAATTTCCGGAACAAGACCAATTGAAATATCATCATCATCAGCCATTTATACGTCAACTGCTGAACAAAGGCATACCCCATATATTTCCACAATTGTGTCGTCATTTTAGGGGGTATTTGTCAATACTCACAACGCTTCGCGGCGGGTTGATGAGTGCAGTATGGCTATTGTTCTACAAAATGGACGCTCCTGCCCATCCTTATGGTTTAGAGTCCCTTAGTCGTCTTTTACGACATCCAACGGGAAGAGACGTAGTGGTACTCGTATTATATTCTTAATGCGGACACCATACGGACTGTGTTGAAATATAGTACAGTAAAACGGTTAGACTTTAGTACACTAGTCATTGCAATTTGAAATATATCTTTATATACACACGAAGATAGCATAAATTGTCCAGATTAAAGCTGAACTGGCAAATTATTAGACGAAAACATTATAATCCCCCTTCACCCCCTGTTAGCCCTCTCCATTACCAAGCGTTTTACTTGGCGCGGATAAATTACACAGTTATGAATAAATTTCACATAAAACTCGGAACTGCACCTTTACGTGACGAAAGAGTAAGTAAGATGGACGATTGAAGGTGCGAGAAAGAGAAGGACAACGCGGCAAGTCGTAATACGAAAATTTCATTAAGAAGTCAGGCCATCCCGAACAATTTTGCTGATATCTAGAATATTCGGGCATACTTATTAAGACGGAATATCTCCAATTTCTGCAGATGATTTTAATATAGTAGCGCTTTGAAATGTAATTATGTCATGAACGATTTCTTGGTTTGATGAGGTTGGTATTAATGTGAATAAACTTTTCTGTTTGTCATACATTTGCGAAGTTATTATGAAGTTAGATGACGTTGGGAAATTTATGAGGTGAAAGTAATGACCATGAGTCGGCTTAACTTTTCCCGTTTTTATCGGCTAAGTGCAATTATCATCATCATATCAGCCATAGGACGTCCACTACTGAACACAGCTCTAGATTTGCACAGGTGTGTCGGCATTTTGGGGGGAATTTGCCAGTACTCACCACACTTGGCAGGCTGGTTGGTGAGCGCAGCATGGTAACTGTTCTACAGAAGGGACGCTGTCCATCCCTCTGGTTTAGAATCCCTTAGCCGGCTTTTATGACATACTGACGCAAAGCACAAAATAACTGACTGACGGCACACGGTTGGTGCAGTGGCTGATACAGTCGGCTGCTGCGCACCGGGTCGCGGGTTCGATTCCCGCACGGAACAAGTATTTGTATGATCTGCAGGTAGTTGTTTCGGATCTGGGTGTATTGTGTGTGGAATTTGTGTCTGTAAACGCACCCGCGACATAGGAGAAATCCTAGTGTGGGGCAACGTTTAAAAAAAGAAAAATACTTGTACCACACAATATACTTAAACAAATTACCATTTAGTAAAAGTAAGCTTCCGTTTCAATTACCAACATACACGATTCTTTATTCTAAACCTGCAGAATGATGTTACAATATACTGCGGCAAACTTTTTTAATATATATTTAAAGCATGATACCACGATTAGCTGCTTACCAATCAGGGTCAAAAAAGCGTACGAAACACCCGCCATTAATTACGATCGTGACGTAAATTTTTTCGGTTAATCAAAAACTGTCGGACTTTTCTGGGGTTACCTATCTCCCGTAGCGTCGTTAGCGAGCTACCGAAGCGCCAAAGCACCAAGTTGATTTTCGAACGAATTTAATTTAATTTACAATTAAAACGTAGTCCTCTGTTTATTTTTCTCGGAGCACTGGCTTCTAATTTGTCCGATGAATTCTGATGGAAGTTTGTTTTTCTTTTGTTTTTGTGTTGGTGTTGTTGTGGGGATATATCCTATTATTGTAAACGTAATGTGAATGTCTATGGAGGTGTTTTGTGTGTAAATGAGTGAACGATTGAAATGAAAGATGAGCTAAGTTTCTTATTTGTTAAAGATTCGGTTGAACCAGGACACTAGCACACTCAAGGAGGCAGGCGGCCGACTGTAAGACCCTTTTGCCAAAACCATAGCAATATAACTAACATATTGCGACAACTCCAAGTAACTTGAGACCGAGGTGATCCTACGTTATGTTCATTCAAATGAAGGCATAAAATTAAAATCAATAAAAAAAACTACGTGGTCAAATAAAATGTAAGTTGAAAGATGGAGTTGACATTATGTTTACCCTAATAGGAAATGCGTACTACCGCCCTTTGATTAAATAACATTTTGGATGTTGGTTGAGTTAAATCCTTAAGAAGCGATTTATACATATGGCCTTTATATATACCGGGATATGAAAAATTATGAGGAGTGAAATTTTGTCAAGTGTTAACTACATTGCGTTACGTTTTTCTGCGCACCTTCTGCGTTGAAGTCATGTATGTGTCAAATGTCGTTTGATATCAAAGATTTATATTATTTCATTTAATATATATAAATATTGATATTTAATATCATCATTGTTAATTATTAATACGCAGTGGAATGATTAAATAAATAAATAAAAAATATGGAAGATCTAGTTTAGATAAGTGAAAGTGGAAGAAAATCCGACGAACACGAAGATGTAGTTACTAGGTAGGTTAGTATACATTTTTACATATGATATATATCGTACATATCAACTGTGCTTTTTATTTTGAACCCTCACTGCCTATTAATTACTGACACAATTGTACTTACGGAGTAAACTCCAGTCGTGCGTCGGAGCTGACATACACTTTTTACTTATCACGTAGGTAATTTCTTTCGGCCGTGTGTCACTGCACAGGGGTACCAGCTGAAAACCAGCGCTGGGTACCCCACGCTCAGCAAATGCTGAGTTGGCGGCCTTTTCGGCATAGGCGTGCTTGACAGGACATCGTTAAAATATGTAGTGTAAGATACTTAGTTTCGTTTTTTTTCTTTATTTTACCATTAACGTTTGTGCTGCCACTATGTACCGTCCTGAATAAATATATTTCTTTCTATTTCGACGTCCAGAAGTTCATTAATTTAACATACATGACACAGATGAATATCTATACACAGAACAGCTTCCATTACCTATAAGTCTTAAATCCTATACAGTACCAGCACCCAATTGACATTCAAACGCCCTCAAAAATTACCCGCAAAAATGCGTGCACATGATCACACACCCTCGCTCATCCTATTACACGAATTATCATATCAAACGGTAACCGAAGCATTCGCCATGAAAAAAAAACAATGATTCAAAACCTTTCATCCTCTTATTAGGGAGAAAGGGTTAGTATTCGACGGCAAAAATAATTTTACTACCACTGCAGACAAATTTAGACCTTAAGTCATAGCAGTAAAGTCATAATGTCGTGAAGCGTTGCGATTGTTACGATATAACGGGCTTACCTCGCATCGCAATCAAAGGTTCACCTATTTAAATAAATCTAGATTGAAATTCACAATGGAGTTTTAAGGGAGATGTCGCGAGTCGTTATTGGGGACGCACTCGGGTAGCTAAACGGGTCTATATTTATTTTATTGGTCCTTAATACGCATTCGGCAAGGGAATATTGGTGTAGTTATGGGGAACAAGGTGTGGTGTTCCTCCATAGAAAAGAGAGGATCCTCCAGCCAGGCGGATGGTATGCCTGGCGGGGCGAAGCCCAACGGTTGATATTGGACGACTGTATATATGCTGCGTTGCGCGAATACTTTAATAGCGCGATTCAAGATTCTTTGACGTCATCGGAGAGTTGCATTTAATAGTCAAGAAGATGTCGTTGTAAGTTGTAGTTGTATTGCTGGCGATGTAGGTGTCGCCACATAGTCATTTATATATTTATCTGAATTACTGTGTGTAACTTACTTGTTTGCCGCATTGTGCTGGTCATGAATAGCACCACCCCATCTCATTCCTTGGGTGTCGTGCAAGGCGACTATGGGATTCCAGAAGGATGGGCAGCAGCATCATTCGAGTACATTAACAACTCAACTGCGATCGCCAACCCGTCTGCCAAGCGTGGCGATTATGGCGAATCTCCCCAATAAGCCCACAATACACCCATATCGGTCGTTGTGGTGATCTTTGGAGGAAGCCTTCATTCGGCCGCAATGATGATGATGATGATAAAAGTATTCAAACACATATGAGAGACTAAAATAAAATAAAATATTCTTTGCATCCGGCCCTGGCTCTACCAAAAATTATGATCATTACTTTTGCCAACGAAATTGGGTTACCGATGGCTATGTAATGAAGTGCTGAACTTTCAGGTCATGTGTGGAGGCTTCCTGGGGTAATTGGCTCTGATATACTGGGCCACCGAATCCGACCAAGCGCCCCCAATGATAATGGGTTCCCTCTATAGTTTTAATCTTCTTTATTACTGTCCCTTTCGTTAAGTTTCGAAGCAGTTTCACCCCTATTATTTCACGAAATGTTTGTATGAGTGTTTCGACGTTATATTCGCTTCGTGTGTAAATTGAAATGGATACGGTGTGGGTTAGGCTTGTTGGTTTCTGTGATCGTTAGAAGTTAGTGCTTAGATAAACTGAGTGGATACGATTAAATGGGGTATAGATTCCTCAAGCTTTACAAAGTTTGAAATGAGATTAAATTCATCTAATGCGTAGGTACGTAAACTTATTAAAAACCAATATTTAAATTTTACTTTTCTTTCTGGGAAATATTGTTCTATTGGAAAGCAAATATTGACTAGATACGTTATTAGTTTTCATGAAAATTTGATTGTTTTAATCAAGACTTTTTTAGGGTTCTGTAAGTCCGAATAAAAAGCGGAGCCTTTATGGGATCGCTCGTGTGTCTGTTTGTCTGTCCGTAAGTCACAGCCAATTTGCTCCAAACTACTGGATCGATTAAGTTGAAATTTGGTACATATATGAATTTCTGTAACCCAAATACGGTCGTGTAACGTCAACATATGAATTTTAAATATGATCTTTAGGGGTCAAATCAGAAAATTTAAAAACAGTTTTGCAAACTGTACCGTGTAATATATCAGACGAAAGGGCTTACTATTATAAATAGTTTTTAAGTTATTTAAGAAAATATATGAAAATTAACCCTTTTTCCGAAACAACTGACACTAAAATTATGAGTTTACTTATAGGTAGGTTAGAGATAAATTCTTAATTAATTAATTATAAGAAGCCTTTGATCTTAAAAACACAGGGTAAATATTTCAATATTGTGCGTACAAATTTACATTTGCAGTTGGAATGTATGGGAGAACTTGATTTTCAACTACAATGTTAAGTTTGTTCTTGGGATAAATAATTTAGTCAGATTTTATTATGGGTCAGATTAAAAAAGCATGGTAGATAACATATTCGTACGGAACCCTCTCCACGCGAGTTGAACTCGTACTTGTTCGGTTTATTTTATTATTCCGATCACTAGGATTACTCCTGTGTTACCGTATACTCGTCGTATCTTCAATGTATCCTACAGCTTAAATACATAAATCTCACCATGTACAAACAACTCGGTACGGTTATCCGTAGGCCATACAAATATTTGTTCTGTGCAGGGATCGAAGCCGCGACATGTAGCGCAGAAAGTCATGCGATTAGTCATTGCGCCGAATGTGCCTCCACTATTAAAACTATGCACTAATATCCAAGTTAACCTGTTAATTCAGATAAAGCCAACTGTTTTACCACAGTTCTTGAAGTAAGATGAATTTCCATCATCATTCTTCGCTTTATCAGAAATTTTTGAACGACAGTAATCGGAAAATTGTACTTAATAAAGAATAATTCGATGCCACCTTAAATATTTGAATGCTATGAAAATGCAGCGAAGGAATCGACGAATTCACATCTCGTATATCAGGGGGCCTAAAAAGGCCACTTTAGGTGAATTATAAATTTATAACACGATTCACATTAGAAGTAACAAAATGATCCAGGGGCCTGACAAGGGCACTTTAGGTGAATCATAACACGATTCACATCAGAAATAACAAAATGGTCCAGAAGCCTGACAAGGGCGCCTTAGGTGAATCATAACACGATTCACATTAGAAGTAACAAAATGGTCCAGGAGCCTGACAAGGGCGCTTTAGGGGAATCATAACACGATTCACATCAGAAATAACAAAATGGTCCAGGAGCCTGACAAGGGCGCTTTAGGGGAATCATAACACGATTCATTTTAGAAATAACAAAATGGTCCAGGAGCCTGACAAGGGCGCTTTAGGGGAATCATAACACGATTCACATTAGAAATAACAAAATGGTCCAGGAGCCTGACAAGGGCGCTTTAGGGGAATCATAATGCGATTCACATTAGAAATCACAAAAAGGTCACATAATCATAACTGACCGGTAACGTGACCATTTTGTTTTGTGATTTTATGAATCGTGTTATGATTCACCTAAAGCGCCCTTGTCAGGCCCCCTGGACACGTTCATAGGCTATATTAACCATAGTTAAAGGCCGTAGCTAATAATCAATCAAATAAAAAAAAAATGATTTATGTTTGGTCTGCTTTTTGTCTTAATTGTGATAATAGCTTACGGAAATATATCCGTTTATTTCATTCATTCTATATACATTCTAGCTGTATTCATGCGTACAACGTGCAACCTTAGCACGTACTGTTATTAGTAATGCACAAATATATAAAATAAAACAATATTTTATGTTCTACCCTATATTTTTTTTTTTTTTTTTTTTTTTTTTTAAAAACGTTGCCCCACACTAGGATTTCTCCTGTGTCGTGGGTGCGTTTACAGACATAAATTCCACACACAATACACCCAGACCCGGAACAACTACCTGCAGATCGTACAAATATTTGTTCCGTGCGGGAATCGAACCCACGACCCTGAGCGCAGCAGTCGATTGTATCAACCACTGCACCAACCGTGCCGTCATATACTTCAGATTCGTTCATAACAATACTTGAAACATCATACATGCAATATGCAATCAAGCACTATGTATAGGAACATAAATGCATGCACGATAAATAGATAAAATAAACTACTATTCTCAATTCGCTCGACGTTTCGAATATTTTGTGTATTTGTGAACCTAACGCAAAATCAGATTAAAATCTTAAATCTAAAGGTTTTGGATTGGATTGATTATTAGTTCCGGCCTTAAGATTATTTCTTCACGAAATATAGCTGGTGTTAACTCTATACTTCATCATTTCAGCCTACGTCTACAGTTGGAGAAGCCTCCCCCAAAAAAATATTTCAACAACGACCGGTATGGGTTTGTGTTGTGCGCTCATTGGGGAGTTTTTGCCATAATTGCCGCGTTTTGCAGACGGGTTCGCGTTCGCAGTTGAGTTATAAATGTACTCGAAGGATACTGCTGCCCATCCTCGGGATAATCCCATAGTCGCCTTTTACGATACCCATGGGATGGGGTGGTGGTATTCTTAGCCGGCACCACACGGCTCACTATACTTAAAAGCCACTGATTATCCCCTTCAAATCAAGTTAACTAATTTTGTAATATCCTATATTATATTATTATGTTATCTTCCCCTAACCCTTACATAGTAACAAGTAGGTAGTTTCTAAAGTTATAAATCTCATAGCAAAAACCCAATGAGCGATGATTTTTCAAAGCGAATCGGGGTGTGCGAGCGACATAAGCGCTACAATTAATTTAACAGGCATCTCTTCTCGGGTTTGCTGTGTGGCGCAAGGAGAGAACGGTAGCGATTTGTTTGGGATTTATTTATGTGGTTTAGGTCTCTTATTACAAGAACAAGAGCCCGGCTAGGTAAGTACCCCAGTGCCAGTGCCAAGAAAACGCAGCACAAATGGCGCACCCCGCGAACGGTGTCATATCCGTCACCGTTCTAATGGTTACGCATTGCGTGTGCTGAATTCTGTGTTATTATTTTTAAGATGAAAACACACAGTTATACTTGGAGGTCCAATTAAAAACGGTGTACATATGTTATATATGCGTGTTACATGTTGTACTTTTATGCAGTGATGGCACGATTGATGCAGTGGCTGATACAGTTGGCTGCTGCGCTCCGGGTAGTGGGTTCGATTCCCGCACGGAACAAATATTTGTATGATCTGTAAGTAGTTGTCTTGTGTAAGGTCTGGGTGTATTGTGTGTGGAATTTATGTCTGTAAACGCCCCCACGACACAGAAGAAGTCCTAGTGTGGGGCAAAGATAAAAAATAAATCACGTACAGCGATCACCAATCCACCTGTGCAGCGTGGTGATTATGGAATATACTTCCGACCGCTCATTACACTGATCAATGTGAGGCCCATGTACAGCAGTGGTCCTTTACGGGCTCAGGTGCTTATGTAATAGAACTCAGTACAATTTCGTAAATAAAAGTTGTATTACATTTATAATCTTAGTTAGTGCATTTTATTAACCTTCCGAGGCCAGGAGCCCTGGGCTTGCAGTCTCGACATAGATAGCGATCACTTTATGACGAAAATCGGTCGCTAAGTCCTAATGATCCTGTTGTAACAATTATTGGTAGTCTCTACGGTCAAAGCTATCGATTGTTATCGGTAACTTAACGAACTTACGCTTACTTTTATTTATTTACTATCAATTGCGGACTCGTTAGCGTACCGAGCTCAACTTGCCCGACTGCGCTCGGAGAAGGAGAGGGCGCATCGGAATGTCAAGATAATTAATGATTTTGTTCGGTATCTCGGCTGTAGAGACTTGCATTCTACATAAACATGTAAGTTACGGCAACTGAATTTTTTCGTTAATATCGGTAGGTTTGCGATGGTATCGTTATCTATGTCGAGACTGCAGGCACTGGAATCGCTTTTATTTTGTTACTTAAAGTAACTTGAGGGTAAACTGGGGCAAAATTGTGATACATTAATCTTTAGCTCACGCGAAAAGTATTGTACAGATAGCGTCGGGGGCTAAGATGTTTGTTCCGGGTTCGGGCCCTAGTCAAAGTGGTATACAATGATTAACAGGGATTTGGGGATTGAAGTGTATTTTCAGATATAGGATAAATTGCTTCGTTTTTTTTTTTGTAGTCTGTGCGTTACAAATGTCAAAGTTGATTTAGGTATTTTTACCTTTTTTTTATTGGTGCCCAGTGGACATTCTTCACGAACTTCCTTCGCCCCGGGGAAGGGCGAAGGGGTATGCCAAACTCCTACCGGCTCAAACCACTGGAGCGGTCATCTTTGGCACCCAAGGGAGGCTCCAGGTCCTCGTATGATCACACAAGACCCCCACACTGGAGCCACGCCTATAGGCACATCTCGGAGAGGGTGACTGTAAGGCGGTCACCCCCCGGGGGATTCTAAAGGATCCCCCGAAACGTCCCTGTGCGCTGTGGTGTGCTGCGCACACGGCGGCGCGTGACCACCTGCGCGCCACCGTCAACTCGTGGGTCGCTCGGCGTTGGCACGCAGATTCCCCAATGTACGCACCCTCGAACCCAGAAGTCTCCCGCCTTATAGCAACGGCAGGGGGTTTCAGGCGTATGGGAATAAGGCACCAGGGTGGTTTTTACCCCGGCGCCGTCTCCTCCTTCTCCGAGCGGGATCGGCCCTATCCCGATCCCACTGTGCGGTCTCCTTCTGGAGCATGACGCTCTCACAAAAGGAGACCACTGCATTCCAGTGTTCAAGATCTGCCAACATAGGTATTATTACCTACTCATCATATCGGTCAAAAGACGTTCACGGCTGAACAAATTGATGACGACGACGGTTGGCATGCCGTGTGCCATTATTTTGGGGGAAGTTTCCAGTTACTCACCACGCTTGGCAGGCGGGTTGGTGAGCAAAGAAAGGTTGCTCTTCTACAGAAGGGACGCTGCTGCCCATCCCTCTGGTTAAGAGCTCCTTAGTCGGGTTTTACGACATCTACGGGAGGATAAAGAGTGATGCTATATTCTTAATCCGAGCCCACACGAAGTTTCTTTTTTTAACCTTGCGCCACGCTAGGATTTCTCATATGTCGTAGGCGCGTTTTACAGACATGAATTCCACATACAATACACCTAATAACAAATACTATCACCAAACAAAGTACAAAATATATTATCAACAATTGAACAGTACTTGGTAATTCTGAATTGTACTGAAACAATCCAACGTGTACAGTTTCCTTAACTAAGCCCGTTAAGCGCGATTTATATGTATGTTGCTTAGAAATTTACTTAATGTCTACGGAGCACTGTGATTAATCTTTTAGGTACGAAACCCTAATGCCGGTAAAGGTAGAGCCACACTGGTATGGAATAGGTACGATAGTAGTCAACTTTATAAAGAGTTTACATGTCATGTTTTGTTTTTTTATATCATCATTTCGGCCGAATAAAGTCCACTGCTGGACACATGCCTCCCACACAGGGCTCATTGGGGGGTTTTGCCATAACCGCCACGCTTGGCGATAGCAGTTGAGTTGTTAATGTACTCGAAAGACGCTGCTGCCCATCATCCGGCTAATCCCTTAGTCGACACCCACGGGAGGAGATGGGGTGGTGGTATTCTGAGCCGGCACCACACGGCTGATATCTTTTTATATCATTGGTACGAATATTTTACTGTGGTCTAATTCCAAGGGTTGGCCAGTGGCGTCCCTTTAATGGAACACCAGCCATACTGCGCTCACAAACCCGCTAACCAAGCGTGGCTAATACTAGCAAATTCAATTGTGGAAATCGATGGGGAAGGCTTTTGGTACGTAGTGGGCATACTTTGGCTAGTATGATGATTGTGACTTGTTCATGTGTAATTAAGAACCTATTTACAAAATAAATATCATCATCATTTCATCATTTCGGCCAAATGAAGTCCACAGCTGGACATATGCCTCCCCCAAAGATCACCACAACGATGGATATGGGTGTGTTGTGGGCTCAATGGGGAATTTTGCCATAATCGCCA
Source organism: Diloba caeruleocephala (assembly GCA_947459985.1). Taxonomy (NCBI): domain Eukaryota; kingdom Metazoa; phylum Arthropoda; class Insecta; order Lepidoptera; family Noctuidae; genus Diloba; species Diloba caeruleocephala. The sequence continues at coordinate 5,606,510 of OX381609.1, forward strand.
CGCTTGGCAGGCGGGTTAGCGATCGCAGTTGAGTTATAAGTATACTTGAAGGACGCTGCTGTCCATCCTCCGGCTAATCCCTTAGTCGACTTTTACGACACCCACGTGAGGAGATGTACATGTACATTAACAACTCAACTGCGATCGCCAACCCGTCTGCCAAGCGTGGCGATTATGGCAAAACCCGTGGTGATCTTTGGGGGAGGCCTGTGTCCAGTAGTGGACTTCATTTGGCCGAAATTATGATGATGAAACAAATGAAATGTTTTGAGATCGTATCCACTGTTTGTTACAACCAGCCTCGATCCAGAGGACAATACAATATACAAAACGCTTTTCAACCCACATTCAAATATACTTTAACATCAAATTGTATTACTATGCATAAATAAACTTAGTTCAGAGCCGTTCAAACGAAACTAGAGCACATTCTAGGTTCACTCGCTATAAGTCGTAACAGATTGCTCTAAAATACCAGACCAACTTTTGAATTAAAAGCAATGCGACATCTCTGTGTGCTGTTATTCTGCTATTTCTCATTTAACCAACGACTAAACGCGGATGCGTCTGACGTCGTGGCTTCGTAATATCCTGTCACTACATTGACCTATTTGTATCCGAACACCAAGCGCCACAGTGTCGCACTGTGCTCGCTCTACGCCTAAAGTTACCCACCGATTCGCCGTAAATTAACACAGCAAGCTTCTGTGGCGCTTGTTGGAAACCGTATTCTGTAACATTACTTAAATCTTTATTACGAAAGCAATAAAGGCCATATTTAACGCTGTCAAAGGTTTCGTTGAAATTAAAGCGTTGAAATGAAAGTTCGGTTGTCTTTTTGGGGTGGCACTTGGGGTCTTGGAGAGTTTACTTAATGGAAAACGCTCTTTTGCCGTTTTAACTGGAATACTGTCTTGGGAAATTAATTATCTATCAATTAGATTATTTTAATCTTCTTTGAATTATCTAGGTACAAGCTTTAAATATATGTATACGTAATGTAGTTAATACCTACCTATACATACCTAAAGGCTAGAAACAATCTGAAATTAAACTTTTCAAAGTTTCGGTCGTAAACTGCACGAACTGTGCAGCTTATGCGATAGGTTCCAGCATTTGCGTCTAGCGCACTTCTGTCAGTTATTTGTCGATTATTGGACGAACCCAAAGGGGTACTCAGCCTTCGGGTTATCAAGAACTTGTGCGTGCAAAAGGTTCTTGCATCTTATGTTGCTAATATCTGTATGCAGCGTGGGATACTATACATACTTTGTTTTTGTATTAATGTTTAACGTGCACAGACAAAAACCACGTGTTAAATTATAATCTAGAAGATTTTGAACCTACAATGACCATACATTCTTTTAGCAAAGCGAACCCTAGCAGAATTTCAGATCAACGCGACGACGTAGTAATTCATGTAAAACATAGATGGCGTTGCTTATCTCAACTAATAAATGAAAAAAGACAAAATAATTCATTCCAGTAATGCACGAGAATACGTAAAATAAATGTTGTTATCACTGTGACCCAAATACAGGCGTATTACCCTAAAACCAATGGACGCACCGGCCGTCGGTACATTTACTTACAACTCATAGTTAATTTATAGTTACGTACAGTTTTATGGTTTTTACTTTAGTTATTTCTTTGACGGCTTTTGGGATTACTTTGTAGTTTAGTGGTAAAATATATTGTTTTAATTGTATGTTGTTAAATATAGACGTCGCTACAATTGTCGTACCACGTTCCTACACGCTGTGTAAATATTGTAAAATAGACATCCAGGTTTGTTCGACCAAGTTCGTTGTATCCAAATATTTTTTCTTAATAGAGTACAGTCACAGAAAGTGCTTGCGGTGAATATTCGGACCTAAGGAACAGATTTTTATTTTCGATTTCGTGTTGGCATTGTTTATCTTTATTTTATTTAGTTGTAAATGAAAATAATATCAATGACTAGTGACTATGAAAGTGTAAAACAATTAGCAATATATCGCTTGATAAAAAAATATTCGTGATTTGAACATATCTACCGCCACAGTTATAATGTGGATGTTCCACCCATACGCACGAAGCGTTTTGTTTCCTCATTTTTCGTGCGTACCGCTAAGGAGTGGAACTGCTTGCCGGAGTCTATGTTTCCTGACCGTTATAATTTGGGCATCTTTGGAATTACTGGGAGTCGCGAGCGAAGAGTTGTTTTCTAGGCAAGCAAGTTTTTTTCACAATATCCGCTGGGAGCTCTGTTATCGAAGTTGTTGACGAGTATATCTACCTGGGACAAACCATCCAGTTAGGTAGGTTCAACTTTGAGAGAGCGGTCGAATCCGACTCGGCTGGGCAGCGTTCGAGAAACTTCGCAACGTCTTTTCGTCAACAATACCGCAATGCCACATGACGAAAGTCTTTAACCAGTGTGTGTTACCAGCGATGATCGCTGGTAACACACACTGGATATGGCACGGATATGTGGTCACTCACAATGGGCCTCGTAAGAAAGCTTAAGGTCACTCAGCGAGCTATGGAGAGAGCTATGCTTGGCATTTCTCTACAGGATCGAATCAGAAATGAGGAGATCCGTAGACGAACTAAAGTTGCCGACATAGCATGCATGAAAGGATAAGTAAGCTGCTCGTAGAACTGATGGCCGTTGGGTCAATAAGGTTCTCGAGAGGACCAATCACTGGAAAACGCAGTGTAGGACGACCTCCAACGAGATGGACGGATGATCTGGTGAAGGGGTGTAGGTCGCTGGGAGCCGTTGGATGCATGTGGCATGTAACCTGGTGTTTGTTAAAATCTCTGTGGGAGGCCTGCTCAGCAGTGGATGCCATTTGGCTGATATGATGACCATCGTCGAGCTCATCGTCACTTAACATGAGGTAAGATAGAGTTGAAACGTAAGCCTATTGAATATAAAAAGGTTACCCAATGTTAAGTTGCTGTAATTGGTACTAAATTATACATTTCTACTGACCTTTCTATCAAAATATACATATTATAATAGCCTTACTGATTTAGTGCCCAGGGCCCAATTCCCAGTTAACCAAAATGGTCTCGCGTGTCAATTGCCGGCAGCCGTGTAGACACAATAGATTTTTAATAGTGTCTCGTTTTGCGACACTCAATGAGTTAAGTAGGAGAACGCGGAGTTTCTTCATCATAACGGCCATTTATACGTCCACTGCTGAACAAAGGCCTCCTCCATAGATTTTCACAACTGTGTCATCATTTTGGGGGGTATTTGCCAATACTCACCACGCTTGGCAGGCGGGTTGGTGAGCGCAGTATTGCTACCGTTTCACAGAAGGGACGCTGCTGCCCATCCCTCTGGTTTAGATTCCCTTAGTCGCCTTTTACGACATCCACGGGAGGAGATGGAGTGGTGCTATATTCTTAATCCGGACACCACACACAGTTTCTTCATAAAGAGTTTCAATTCCCAGCCGCATGTTACCTGAGTCTTTCCAATCTCCCCCCTGTGTAGCACTTTAACCAACCCAAGAATGAAAATGTAGCGGTTCTACGTAGGCACTAGGGTTAAATTTTATCATTATCATCATCATCATATCGGCCATTTATAAGTGCTGAACAAAGGCCGCCATAGATTTTCACAACTGTGTCATAATTTTGGGGTGTATTTGTCATTACTCACCACGCTTGGCAAACGGGTTGGTGCGCGCACTATGGCTACCGTTTCGTATCCCTCTAGTTTAGATTACCTTAGTCGCCTTTTACGACATCCACGGGAGGAGATGGAGTGGTGCTATATTCTTAATCCGGCACTACATGGAATATAGCACCGATCAATCCCCTCCCATGGATGTCAGAAGAGGCGAATAAGGGACTCTAAGCTAAATACAGTTCTTAATCCGGACACCACAAGGACTATAATCAATTTTATCATTATTATAAAAAAACCCATACTAGATAGGAAAATGAAAACGAAATTATATTAAGGGCTTTTTAGGAGGAGTTTACCCTGATTTCGTACAAGCCTAAGCACAATGAGAGGTATTAGGAGCATTGGAGGGCACAGTCCATAAAATAAGAAGGTCAAGACGCCCCGTCCTAGAATCGAAAGCCACGGAGAAAGGCATCACTGAAATTGGTAGTTAAGACTGATGCAGACGGGCGATTGGATTTTGTTCCGTAAAAATACTTTTTTCGTTACACTTTTGATTCTTTGGTCAAGCATCGATAAGAGTGAATAAGGACCAATATTTGGCGTGAATAAAAATCTGATTAATAATTATATCTGTCGTCTAGAGCAGTGCTAGATGATGCTAAAGACACAGAAATAACACAAAATAAAATAAGCAATTTTGGAATTACATAACTTTTTCGATTTTATCTCTTTTTCCAAATGAAAATAAGTTTGAGTCAATCGATGGACCTAAAATACATTTTTTTTTTAAACGTTGCCACATTCTAGGATTTACTGTGTCGTGGGTGCGTTTACAGACAAGAATTCCACACACAATACACCCAGACCCGGAACAACTACCTGCAGATCGTACAAATATTTGTTCCGTGCGGGAATCGAACCCACGACCCGGTGCGCAGCAGCCGACTGTATCAGGCACTGCACCAACAGTGTCGTTATAATCGAACAAATATATACGACAAAAAATCGCAAGTCTGTGATGTTATCCTTCGGGTGCGTCGAATTTTTCGGTCGGTCATTCGCGTGACCGGTTCGCATTAGTGCAATGAATCAAATTGAATAAGGCCGTGGTCAGATCCGCGATCGGAGGAAACGCCCGTCGCTTTGCTAATAAATAATCATTGTTAACTAGTCGTGCTACTGGAGTCGTGTTAATGGAGTTTTCAGGCGCGCCACTTTGTTTAGATTAGGAATCGATTAGAATACACCTATTTAGGGCAAGGTGAGACCTAATGGGTAGAACCTGCGTCAAGCGCTAATTGATAGAATTACTTGTACTTTATGTCTGCATGTGTGCTTGATCCCTTTTTTTTATTGATGTCCAGTGCAAATTCTACATGGAACTTCCTTCACCCTGGGGAAGGGCTAAGGGGTATGCCGGACTCCTACTGGCTAAAACTACTGGAGCGGTCATCTTCGGCACCGAAGGGGGGCTCCAGGTCCTCGTAAGATCACACTAGAGGTGCTTGATACCTATGTGTATGATGTTACGTGAGTGATTTTGAGGAACGATTTGATCGATTATGTACTCGTACCTATGCCTCAAATTAATTAGTCCGACTTTCATTTGTTAAAACAATGTTAATTGGAGTTTGAGAGATCAGACGTAGTAGATAAGTACTATGATCTGTCAATTTAATAGAATACCATTTACCACGAAGCACGTATTAATTTTATAGATAATCTATCTTTGAAATCAATATGTGTTTCATGGTAAATGGGATTCTGTTAAATAAGTAACAATACCTAGATGTAACTAGAAACAAAGCAATGTACTTCCAACTGCCATTTCATTATATATTGACGAGTTTCAATTTAGCCACACCATTAACAATTACTGGAAACTAAACACTAACCCTCAATTGAAGCTCGCACATTTCAAACAATATTCCCCAACACTTTCGCCGCTTGTGTCATTACGAGAGGTCTTAACGACCCCACAGTGCAAGGATTAGGGCGCACTCGTACACCAAGTTCAAAGTCGTACACTGAATTAATAGGGTTATTGTGGCAATAAATACGGGAGGCGCCTAGTTTGTGGTGGCCTGTGGTCGGATAAATCAAGTGGGCGAACGCCGCAAGATGTCCCGCGCTACACCCTTCCGTCTCTCAGTTGGCACTGGTCGTGGGCAGGGGCGGCGGCGGGTTAAAAAGAAATTTGGAAAGAAGTTGCACTAGCAGCGTAATTAGGGACAGTAAACAGTAGAAAATTTTACTTAATCAACAGGAGTTATAATAAAACACTTTTAACATCACTACATAGCGAATATTACCTATACATTTTTGTTTTTAAAACAAAAATCTGTAATATACGCGATGTAATCCATTTTAAAGTGTTTTATAATAATATGTAATAATTGCGAAAACCTAAAACATTAGTAATGTTAACAGGAGTTATTATGATTATACTAACTTGATATTGCATATAACAATGTCTTTTTTTTACGAGGATATCTCTTATCACATATGCCATATTATAAATTTTGGTACCTATATTATCTGGGACGTTCCGACATTCTGAAAAGTCTTAATGTGATGTTAAAAAACAAAGTTATGAAAGCCTTCTTATATTCCTAGACCTACGATTTTACGTGCCCTCCGAAGCACGGAAATGCTCAGTTCAAATACCACTATGCGGTCACCCATCCACAGACACCGCGCCGAGCGTCGCTTAACCTCGCCAATCGTTTACCGATCAGTGCGTGCAGCTATAAGCTCCTCATTATCAGATCATCGTCAATTTTGGAACAGGTGCAGCGGAGACGACCTAGTCTGAAAGCATAACTTGCAAAAGATAGGTATAACGCTAGAAAGAAGAGCTAAATAAAAAACTACTTCATTATGGAGCAATCGCTTGTACTTGTACTTTGGAGCATACTTCCAGTCCAAAACAGCGAACTTTAAGAGCTATACTAAAGTGAGCGTAGCGATGTATTGGGCATGTTATTTTGTTGGATGTACTGCGCTCACAGTACTCATTTATGCTCATACGGCAACACTAGTGGCATGCATCGGCTATAATGTAGAAATGAGAATTTTGCTTATGACCACAGTGAAAATCTGACTCTTAGACAATAAAACTTATACACAAATAAGTGTTTCTATTAGTCAGTATTGTTCGAATGTTGAAAATAGAATTAATTACATATTGAATACCCGCTAATTGGAAATTCTGAATAATCACATAAGCTATTGTTTGAATCATTATTGGTTAACCATGTAAGAAAGTGCAGTTATTACTAGCATTAACCTTCCGTGTGGTGTCCGGATTAAGAATATAGCACCACTATAACTCATCCTTTTTTTTTTTTTTTATTGATGTCCAGTGGAAATTCTACATGGAACTTCCTTCACCCCGGGGAAGGGTGGAGGGGTATGCCGGACTCCTACCGGCTAAAACCACTGGAGCGGTCATCTTCGGCACCGAAGGGGGGCTCCAGGTCCTCGTAAGATCACACTAGAGACTATAACTCATCCTGTGGACGTTGTAAAAGGCGATTAAGGGACTAAACCAGAGGGATGGGCAGCAGCGTCTTTTCTGTGCAACAGTAGCCAAACTGCAGTCACCCGCCTACCAAGCGTGGTAAGTACTGGCAAATTGCCCCCAAACTGACTGCACAATTGTGAAAATCTACGCGAATATTCTTTGCCCACTAGAATATGATGATATGATATTAACAGCGATTGAATCATTTGTTTGAACACAAACTAATTCCTATAACTATACAAATAAATAAAATTGAAGTGTCTGTTTGTAATGTCAAAATAACAGCTTTTTACTTAATGCATATGAAAGTATTTACGGAACATATAACAAAAAATGCATTTAAATTCTTTTTGTCTGTTTGTTTCGGGTAATCTCCGAAACGGCAGGACCGATTTTGACAGGACTTTAACTGGCAGATAGCTAATGTTATAAGGAATATGTTAGGCTATTTATATTTTAGATAAATAATTAGGGTTCCGCGCAAAAAATATAAAACCCTGAAAATTCAATATATACACGATTATTCTATCTCAAGTGCCTATGTCGAAGTACTCTAAATGTATTTTAAATTAAACGCGGGTGAAAGCGCGGGTCCGGCTAGTTTTTTTAATAATTTTGTTGTTGTTATGAATAAGGTTGTCTAGAAAAGCGGTGTAAGTATATATACTTTCGCATAAATGAAGAGCAGTCCTTGAACAGCCGCACCAGTGATTTCCCATTGAACGAATTCCAGAACCTTTCCTTTTAATTTCTTAGACTAGTTCATCAACAATTGAAATGGACCAAAGAGGTCACAATTTATGCGAGGAACAAACCACCTGAGGCCCCTAAAAGCTAGGGGTGACTAATTTATTGCAGCTTAATTTACTGGACATGTTTTATGTAAGCCCTGAGGGTCCGAAAGAATGTTCTGGCGTGATTTGCATGTTGTACCTACACATCGTCTAAGTGGCCTTTACAACCGGACAAGGCCCATGGCGTTGATATATCGTAGCGATATAGAGCAGTGTAGGGGTATTATGTGTAGTGCCTTTATACTTTTACCCTTCGATCCTTTTGATTTTAAGGAGCCCATTTCAAATAATTGCTCGGTTGAGCTTGGAAGAAAGACATACACATTTAAGTTGCTGGCAAAGTGTACGATTAAGAATTGTTAACATATATATAATGATGCGAGTTCATGGATAAGCAAATTATTATTATTTGATTGAAATTAAGTTTTCAGTACTGGAGCATTTATAGTGTCAAGATACACACAGAAACATTGTGACATCTATGTATAAAATCTTTCGTAAAACAGATACAACTGTTTCTTTTTTCTAAATTATAGAGGTAAATTTTTATTTGCCTTCGCACTAACTTGAGTGGATATCCTCGGCAGTTTCCAGGGTCAGAAATGAAACAGTACCGTATCACGGCTCAGCTCAGGAGTACCTCGTGCGGAATTAATTTACCAGAAATATTTGAGATTGGCAAATTAGGCTAAACGCTTCCATGGACCCCGTCAAACCTTAAATTATCTCGGACCCAAATTGGACGTCCGTTAATTATAACTTTGCCGCTGACGTGTCCAGTAAAACTGTGCACTTCAATTAAAAGTATTTGGTATTAGATAGCTGGAGCCTTGTTGTGTAATTATAAAGTGCTATGGAGTTTCAAAATTTTGTAACACTGGACTTCATTTTGTGCCTGTATTCAAGATAATTGAAGAGTATTTTGTTTCGTTTTTCGTTATGTTGTTATCGGTAAGGTGAGTGGAACAACGTATTTGTTCCAGTGAACGAGAGTGCGTGCATCATTTTAATTTGAACCGTATGTCTGTGTCATAAAAGTTACACGACACGCGCTAACCGCTGTAACAACTGCACATTTGAACAAGGGAAAAGCAGAAGTTGAAACACGCTGTCTGTAATCTCGATACTGTGGGTGGACAGGCGGTAATTGCACGGCAGATATCGGATACTATCCATAAAGGAGAAACAGTTTATGTGCATAACGTAAATCGTTACAAACAATTGTCACAAGTAAAGTGGACTCTATTATAAGAACAAATAAAGGCTGGAAAAAAGACTACAGCGCGGCCGCCGAGAGACAGCGTTCCTGACAATCTGTTAATTGGTTTAGTTTCTGCGCTAAACTATTCAAGTTTATTGTGTTGACGATGTTACTACATTAAAGTCATATTATATATGAAATTTAACCTTTAATATAAAAGAAACAAGACCAGTTAACAGATGTCAAGAACGCATTCCCGTGGCGGCCGCACTGTAGATAGAAGAAATATATAAATATAATTTCCAGTATAAGTTGTTCTCGCATTGTGTAGCTTTCCGTTCGATGAGAGATCCGCGTAAATTGGATATGTATAGCTTGATATGTAGCCGTGTGTATCAAAGAAACCTCAAAGTTTTCTTCGATAATAATTACTTACCATGTCATGCTCATCAACGAAAGGCTTGTCATTAAAAAATTTGGAGCGTTGTATGCAATTTCATCACTTTATGCGCCCAATATGCAGAACAACGAACAAACGACACTACATATATTGTTGTTGTATGTTCCAAACAAATAAACACTGAAACGAAATTTCTTTTTACTTAATGAGTAAACAGAAGCTTCGTAGGTACGCACAACCAAAGGCCGCATTTTCAAATGGATGCGAAAAACCAACACTGACAAATGAGAGCGCTGATTTTACATTCACAAGCCTGTTCACATTAATTCAAAGATTCAACAGATCGATCCCATCAATCAGCTAATGAAAAGGCTTCCAAAAGGATTTTTATTCCATTCATTCCATGCTATTCAAGTATTTCAAGATTAAGCACTTTAAACATTGAGTGCGGATTTAAAATGTGAGATTTCAAGTGCGATTAGATTTTGTTTAGAAAAAATCATTGTGGCTCGGTTTAAAACCGAACTGTTTTCAAAACAAATATTAATTGCTTTAAATATGGCTATAACTGGTGTTACTTAATAATTATATCCGTGTGGTGCCGGCTACGAATAGCATCAACCCGTCTCATCCTGTGGGTGTCGTAAAAGGCGACTATGGAATTAGCTGGATGACGGGCAGCAGCGTCTTTCGAGTACATTAAAAACTCAACTGCGATCGCCAACCCGCCTGCCAAGCGTGGTGATTATGGCAAAACCCCTCAATGAGCACACAACTTACTGTCATTGTTGTGATCTTTGGGGGGAGGCTTGTATCCGTGCAGTGGACTTTATTCGGCTGAAATAAATAATTATATTTAGCTCAGCATATTTCGTGATAACATAGTGACATGCAAATATTATGACAGCTAGCACGTAAAGTTCGGTATCAATATGTATCTTCGAGATGTTATTTGATTGCGTAAAAGGCTATTTCAATGAAACATTTATGTAAAATGCGTGTCCTTGATCCGCGTCCTTATAACATTAGATAACAACTGCACTTGTACAACTCTATCTTCATTTGGAGATGACCATTATATAAGAATGATTGCGGGATTAACAGAAATACGGAGTGTAATAAACTAATAATGCAAATACTTGATTCGAACCCTGATTGCGAAATTTGGATCGCCATTTACGTTACTAAGTAATCACTGCTAACTTTGGTAATTGCGACGGCATTTGAAAGGCATATTGCGGCTTTAGGGTTTACTGAATTGTTCTAGTGATCAACTATAGCCCGCGTTACAGAACGAATATCAAAACTTAAGAAGTTGCGTCGAAATTGTATCAATTTAATATAAATGCTGGATTTATTACTTAGGGTTCATATTCGAATAACGCAATCAAGATTGGGTTTTTTATTATTTTATAAAGATACCCTACACTGAGATTTCTCCTGTGTTGTGAGTACAGTTTACAGAGTTACATCTCACATGCACATACACCTCCACTTGAATTGCGGGCATCGAACCCGCAACACAGAGCGCAAAAGCCAATTGCTTAGTCACGGATCCAACCGTGCTGGTGTTCCGTACAACCATGCTGTTCTACTTAAGTCATGATTTTCGTTCTATAATGAGCCTTACAGCCGAATACTGAAACTCCACTTAGAATAGAATAGAATATACTTTATTGTACACCATTTGGACCTTAAAAAGAAAACTTAAATATTAATACAATGTACAAGGGGCGGTCTTATCGCTAAAAGTGATCTTTTCTAGACAACCTTAGGATGGACAAGAAAGTCACGAAAAATGATATTGGGGTAGTCCGTGGTGTACGGATAAGTAGATGATAGTGCTAAATATTTAAAAAAAATCTCAATATAATAAAATAGATACATACATTTTAGGTAATTATGAATACAGAAAAGTGATATAGTAAAATAAAACGCAGTGTAATAACAATGAAATAGCATAGACAAATTACTCATTTAAAAGGACAGATAATGTTCTTTTATTAAGTGTTTAAAGGAGGGTAATGATTTGGCAGCTCTCATTGACACTGGCAATGCATTCCACAACCGTATAGCCTCAACACAACCGTATAGCCTTCCTACCTAAAACGGGCGTGCAAATAGTTTAGCGGTATTCAATATTAAGAGTGGCATCGCAGGGGGCCTAACACGAACAACTTGCGAGAAAGTATTCGTATCGTAAAGTTAATGCGAGTGAATTTTGAATCGAAAATACTAGATTCGCACATATTTTTTATTTAAATTTAAGACTTTAGTCATACCTATATATGATACGAATTGTGTTTGTCGTATAAATTTAAACAAAAATGCTATAGGATAGTTGTATTTTCGATTCAAAATTCACTCACATTAAGGGTACGATACGAATATTTTCTCGCAAGTCGTTCGTGCTAGGGCTACAGTATTCAGCCGTTAGTCGAGCTACAGTTGGCAATACTGTTTACACCGCACGAAAATATACAAGCTTAGAGATATACACAAAAACATAAAACCCAAGTACCCAAGATTACCAAGACGTATTGGCACCGCTTCAATTTAAGCGTAACAAATGAAAAAATGCTTTTAACACCGCTGTTTATCACATATGTGATTGGAAATTCCCGAGTATTTGACGGATTGATTGAAAATCGACACAGGATTGCGTGACGGGCCTTGAGTCTGTTCAGATTTGTATTTCGCAAGGATTGGTTAACTTGAATTTAAGGTAAGCACTTTCTTTAAATAAGTACTGGGTTGTTTAGTTGTTTGGACTATCCGGCTAAGAATACCGTCACCCCATCACCTCCCGTGGGTGTCGTAAAAGGCGAGTACGGGATTAGGTGGAGGATGCAGCAGAGTCCTTCGAGTATATTAACAACGCTGCTGCAATCTAAAAAAACTAAATTTCGACATTTTACAAGCCAAGGATGGCACTCGCTCCGCAGAGGTCACTCTAACTGGCTTCAACTTCTAGATAATATGACAGCTGGAGCCGACAGTTTATCAGGCTCTCCGAGACACGGTGCGGTGTTGTTGAGGAAACAATGGTCATCCATCCAAAGCTTGACCACGGCAAGCACAGATTAACCCTAGAGATCGACTTTTCTGCAAGGTATCTAAAGCCCTCAATTGTCATTCTGAACTCTTCAAAATTATGTTACATGTGCGTGAACTGCGTGTTTGCTATAATTCTCAAAAAAAATTATAAAAGGGAATTGGATAACTGGTACATTACGCCTTTACTCCTGGACAGTCGGAACAGGAGCTGCAATACAGTACAGTACAGACAGTACGTCCTTAAAATAAAAAAAGCCAACAAAACAGGTTTTATATCGAACTCCGAGTTAGACGAAGTTCGAATGAAGAGGACTTTTTTAAAGAATCCCGTTTGTTCCTTTATAAAGGAAAGTCGGGGGCAAAAAGACGAGAATTTGACATACGCGCCTGATAAAACCAATAAAGGACTTGGGAGTGAATTGTTTACAGCCGATTCGGTGCTGTCCTTTTTTTAATGGAATTCTTTTACCTGGCCATCGTATCAGAAAAGTTTAAGAAACAACTGGCGAGCGAACTTCAAAAGAAATGAGACAAATTAAATACTGAGACAATGTCACATAAACAGGTTTCGGTATTTTTCTTTGTCTGTTGAAGGTAGATAAAGTGTCTTTAATTTTGTATAGAAAATTCCATTCTGATTTTATATCTGTGATGTGTTATTTTCTAATCAATATTATTCAGCTGCATGATGGACTGTTAATCTTACTATAGTACGTTTCAAATGAATTTACAAACGATTACATATTCATTTGAGCTTCAATAACCCATCGTGCCTACATTGTGAATGTGGCGCAGCAGCAAAAACAACTTTGTATTATTCCGTATTTTTGGACTGTCAATAAGGTTGGTAATCGTTATCAAACTCAATTGAAACGAACTTTATAATTAACTAGCTAAGAAAGATTTGATTTTTGTTAGACTTTTTTTAAAACGTTGCCCCACACTAGGATTTCTCCTGTGTCGTGGGTGCGATTACATATACAAAATTCACACACACAATACACCCTGACCCGGAACAACTACCTGCAGATCATACAAATATTTGTTCCGTGCGGGAATCGAACCCACGACTCGGAGCGCAACAGTCAACTGTATCAGCCACTACACCAACCGTGCCGTCAAAGAAAAGTTTGTATGTTTAAATCTTTTAAGCTCCGTCACGCTCAAACCACAGACCGGATATTATAAAAAATTTGGTATACAGATAGATTATGCTGCTGAATGGGATATAGTCATTTTGGGGGGAATTTGCGAATAATCACCACGCTTCGCAGGGGGGTTGGTGAGCGCAGAATCGCCTCTATTTCGCAGAAGGGACGCTGCTGCCCTTCCTTCTGGTTTTAAGTCCCTTAGTCGCCTTTTACGGCATCCACGAGAGGAGATGGAGTGGTGCTATATTGACGGCACGGTTGGTGCAGTGACTAATACAGTCGGCTGCTGCGCTCCGGGTCGTGGGTTCGATTCCCACACGGAACAAATATTCGTATAATCTGCAGGTAGTTGTTCCGGGTCTGGGTGTATTGTATGTGGAATTCATGTGTGTAAACGCACCCACGAAACAGGAGAAATCCTAGTGTGGGCCAACGGTTGTTAAGAAAAAAAAAAAAAAAAACTTAATCCGGACACCAGACGTTATTTTCAAAGGATAAAAGATTACTATTTTGCATACATCATGGGACTGAATGAAAAGCTTTTCCATTTATATATTTTGTTTACACGGTAATAGAGTGACTTTCTCAACTCGAAGACAGTAAATAAGATCCAAAACATAACTCATCATTTCGGCCGAATAAAGTCCACTGCTGGACACAGGCCTCTCTCAAAGATCACCACAACGACCGATATGTTGTGTACCGGTGTGCTGTGTGCTCATTGAGGGGTTTTGCCATAATCGCCACGCTTGGCAGGCGGGTTGGCGATCGCAGTTGAGTTGTTAATGTATTCGAAGGACGCTGCTGCCCATCCTCCGGCTAATCCCTTAGTCGCCTTTTACGACACCCACGGGATGAGATGGGTTGGTGCTATTCGTAGCCGACAAAACATAACTAATATATCGTAAAATATTTCTATTCGATAAATTGGAGTTTGCCGACCGATAGGTACCTCACGAAAACGCACGAAGTTGACCATTACTCACTAACATTCCGAAATCTTCACTTCGGATTCCGTAAATTCCGAACTGACAAAAAACTGCACAAGTTGAAATTGGATTCGGAAAAACGAATACTTTTAGAACGGCAACACACACACAAAGGGATTCTTGCCGCGGGCCGCGCATTTCTGGTACGCGTTGTGCCGTGTGCGTTGACCTTAATATCTTAGCTTTTCAAGGTGTTTTATATGTTGGCTATTGTTTACAAAACTAATATTATTATGAATATAGGTTTTTTGACTTGGTTTTTCCTGGTTTGTAATAAACAAATCAGTAGGTAAGTGAAGTTTGGCAGAGCACAAAAATTGGAGTGCAGTGGTCTCCTTCTGTAAGAGCGTCATGCTGCAGAAGGAGACCTCACAGCGTGATCTGGAGAGGGCCGATCCCGCAGGGAGGACTAGACGGCGCCGGAGTAGCAACCGCCCCGACGACCAGGTTCAACACGCCTAAGCCCTCGTTATCGTTATGTGATTGGGGACTCTGCGTGCTCATACCGCGCGACCGCTCGTCGCTTCCCTCCGCTGGAGGGGGTGACTGCCTTACAGTTATCCCCTCCGATACGTGCCTATAGGCATGTCAACGACGGGTGGCTCATTCAAAATCTTACGAAGACCTGGAGCTCCCCTTCGATGCCGAAGCTGACAGCTCCGGCGGTTTTAGCCGGTAGTAGTCCGGCACGCTCCTTCACCCTTCCCCGGTACTTTTTCTTTTTACTTTTTGAAATAAAACGTTGCCCCACACTAGGATTTCTCCTGTGTCGTGGGTGCGTTTACAGACACAAATTCCACACACAATACACCCAGACCCAGAACAACTACCTGCAGATCGTACAAATATTTGTTCCGTGCGGGAATCGAACCCTCGACCCGGTGCGCAGAAGCCGACTGTATCAGCCACTGCACCAACCGTGCCGCCAAATACGTGTTGTATTTCCACCCAGATAGTAATAATAAAAAAAGGTAAGTGTGGGTCCCAGAAAACAATAGACCGACCCTCTCGACCCATGGGTATCATAGAAAGCCAACTAAGGGTTGATATCAAGAAGATGGGCAATACATTCCTCCCGTGTGCTAACAACATACTGGTATCACCAATCCGCCTGTCGATCGTGGTGATTAGTGCAATTTCTCCTAGGACCGTTCATGGCAAGGCTCATGCTCAGAAGTCGACGTTCACGGGCCGATGAGATGAGATAGGGTCCAAATAAAACTTCAATTTAAGAACGACTAACTGACTTGGTTAGCCAAAATGACATATTTACGCCCATTTTTCAGGGATTTTCCATTTTCATAAGAAAATGTATTGATATAAACATGCACAAAAAGTTTTCAGTCGTGCCACTCAACAGTACGTGTGACGCTATGGGCCGCGCGGCCTATGAAAGGTACGATACCACATCCCAGCAGAGAAACCATGTTCAACCCTGAGAAAATGAATTCTAGACATCCTTTCGTGTTAACTAAATAAAAGAAGTTGACAAACATAATTAATCTTGAGGTTACGCGTAAAGTCAGCTTGACCTCGCGTGGGAAAAGTCAAAAAGGTGAAATTTTATCGCCTGGCTATTTAGAATGGCTCGTTATGCTTCCAAGTTCTAGATACTAAGGTTTAATAGGACATTCTACCTAATAATAGAAACTTTCCATCTGTAGAAAGTTTTTAGGAATCATTCAGATGGATAACTTCGGAGCAATAGTTTGACACAAAAAAGTAATTGATTTATCTAAATACAAATAAATAATTTTATTTGTATTTAGATAATTTTAAGTGTCTGTTTGTAATGTCATAATAATAGCTTTTTACTGAATGCATATAAAAGTATATACAGTACTTATAACAAAGTAATGCTTTATTTGTTTTGTTTATCTGTTTGTTTCAGCTAATCTCCAGTCTAAAGTCTCGACGATTCATAAGTGCTTGTATATGGTTTACATGAATAAAAAATATTTTTATCTTTATCTTATCTAATTATTTGTGAATAATCCGATTTCTGCCGTGTGGTGCCGGCTCAGAATGCCACCACCCCATCTCCTCCCATGGGTGTCGTAAAAGTCGACTAAGGGATTAGCCGGAGGATGGGCAGCAGCGTCCTTCGAGTACATTAACAACTCAACTGCGATCGCCAACCCGCCTGCCAAGCCTGACCTGAGTTTTCGGATTCATGTGCGGATCACGATTTAACTATAAATTGCGTTAAGGGCGAAGGAAAACATTGAGAGGAAACCTATCCGCGAGTGTGTACTCCACCAACCCGCACTAGGCCAGCGTGTAGACTAAGTAAGGCTTTAAAATTATTTAAAGAAATATATTATATAAAGAAAGAAAGAAAGAAATAATTGATTTTTGCACTAATAACAACGCACACTTTACAACAAAATTAAATACATAAAGCAAAATTGGAACAACACTAATCAGAGGAATAAACTGGCAACACATTTTTATTTTACAACAAATATTGGCCAAAATGCTTAGACTCCAGGCCAAAATAAAAATAATATGTTTGTTATGTTATTATTAGGACACAGGAGGAAGCTGCTCCCCATCCTCTTTATATCAACACTTAGAGGCCTTTTTGGAGGGGTAGTCTATTCCTTGCCGGGAACCACAAGGATTTTTTTTAAGTTTTTGGTTATTGCTGTAGTTTTTTCTTTTTATACATTTAGTAACTTTTGTTACTGTATTATATCTTATGTTATTCTGATTTGATTGCTTATAATATAACAGGACCAAAAATTATTCATCCCGGTACTTCTCTCTCATATTAAGACTTCTTTACTTCGCAGAAAAACGTGAGTGACGCATAACATACTGAAATTATGCATATGTCAGCCAGCAGGCACCCACAAGATACTCTATAAACTCAAGCAATGTGTCAGTTCAAAACCACACACTCACAATCGCACACACACGTCCTAACCAGCTTCAGCGAACGTCTACACTAAAAGATTTCTGCTGTCTATAAGCCGTTTCATCTTTCCCTTTTGGAGCGAACAAGAAAAGTTCCTCCAACTCCTTTAATACTGGCAATGTGTTTTGTCGCGGAGACGCCCATTGTTGCTTTGAAACTTTTTCTTTTTACCTTTTTTCTTTAATTTTATTTCGGCCTCGCTGTGTTATCTGCCCTTGGGGTTTACACGCGACGACTGGTAATCGTAACCGTGTTGAATACGTTTATAGGTGCTAAATTCAAAATGCGGTGCAGACATAAAATGTTAATAGTTTTAATACTATATTTAATGGGCTTACACGAATGTGGGTATAAATGAGATAGCCTTTAGCCTTTTAATCCAATTTTAGTTACACTGAGTTGATATGGGCATGGCAGTAATAAAAGCCCTAAACTATAAGCAATACCTATATTAGATTGAGACTGGTTAAAGTGACATATTCAAGCACATGATAATTCGTGATATTAAATAGGTACCTAAATATGAACGCAAAAAATTGGTGGGTTAAAGATCGACATTTTGTCACCTAAGATAAATTATCGTGGAAATTATGAGTTTCTATTTAAGCACCATATTAATTATTACGTTGTGGTGGCCAGATTAAGAATGTAGCACCACCCCATCTCCTCCCGTAGATGTCGTAAAAGATTAATAAAAGATTAGAAGCGTCCCTTCTGTAGAACAACTAGCCATATTGCGCTCACAAACCGGCCTGCCAAGAGTGGAGAGTATTGACAAATTCCCCCCAAAACGACGACACAATTGTGGAAATCTATGAGGGAGGCCCTTTGTTCAGCAGTGGATGTCCTATGGCTGATATGATGTTGTTATAAAAGTAATATGACGGCAAGTTGCATAACCCGTCATAAATGGTGTATGTTTGTAGATTTTATTGCAATTTTTCTAATATTCAGTCATCATATCAGCCAGAAGTCGTCTACTGCTGAACAATGTCCCCCCGTAGATTTCCACAACGAGCGGTTACATGCCGCCCTCATCCAACGAATCCCAGCGACCTTCACCAGGTCGTCTGTCCACCTCGTTGGAGGTCGTCCCACGCAGCGTTTTCCGGTGCGCGGTCTCCATTCGAGAACCTTTGTGCCCCAGCGGCCATCAGTTCTACGAGTAATGTGCCTTGCCCATTGCCACTCCAGTTTACTAATCCTTTCAGCTATGTCGGCAACTTTAGTTCTTCTACGGATCTCCTCATTTCTGATTCGATCTTGTAGAGAAATACCAAGCATAGCTCTCTCCATAGCTCGCTGAGTGACCACGTCTCTGTTCCATATGTCATCACTGGTAACACACACTGGTTAAAGACTATCGTCTTGAGGCAATGCGGTATTGTTGCCGAAAAAACGTTGCGAAGTTTCCCAAACGCTGCCCAGTCGAGTCGGATTCGACGATTGACCTCATTCTCGAAGTTGGACCTACCTAACTGGACAGTTTGTCCCAGGTAGACGTACTCTTCAACAACTTCGAGAACAAAGCTCCCACCGGATATTGGGATAGGCACGATATGGGTATTTGACATGACTTTTGTCTTGCCCATGTTCATTTTAAGGCCCACCTGTTGGGAAACCCTGTTGAGATCATCGAGCATTGTGCTGAGCTCTTGCAGCGATTCTGCCATGACTACGATGTCGTCGGCAAATCGAAGATGAGTGATATACTCGCCATATACATTCAGTATCTAAGTTTAAATGACGTGTTCAATGAACTAGAAAAATAAAAGTTACGGACAAGTATGTTGATTCTAATATTCGGATGATAAATATTGTGGTTCATGCGGCGCCTCATTAGTACATAGGTGGTCGCTGAAAGTTCTAAAATAGACCGAAAATTACAAAAAGAAACTACAAACTTGGTGTGTGTTGACATGCAACTTGTCGTAATATTTGTTAATGTTTATTTATTTGTTAAATACTTGAACTTCAATTAAATAAAAAAAATATTATTCAAATAAAACTTTTCCCAATTATAATCACGATAAGAAAGTATAATCATTAATAAATCATATGGAAAACATTTATGAAAATAGAGGCTACAGATTCGCATAACGTGGTCAGTCTTGCGTAAGCGCAACTGACCGACAATCTTTGCGATCAACATAGTTATCTAATTGTAATATAACTTTGTAAAATAGAAGTTATCTATTTCTCCTACTTTAATCCTGGCAATAAAATTATTACAAAAATAATCAAGAGTAATAAGGGTAATATTTTTATACATATTTGGAATGAGAATCGCGTATTATATAAGGGTTCCTTCAATATGTCACTCGTTTAACCAGGTTATACTGTATATATAATTATACCTATATATTTTAACATACGTATTAAAGCGACGAATATCACATAAATAAATAAAGCTTAAACGGAACAAAACATTAACATAATATGTGACGTAAGGTCGCGAGGTCTTAATTAAGGTCTAAATAATTAATTGCAAAGCTTAAATGCATTACTAAATCGTATCGCAGTCGTGTCGCACAATCAAAGTGAAGCGTCAAGAACTCTCACTTTTGAAAATGAATTAGGGCCGCTGATTTCGTTATTTTTATTCAGTGCCCCAAGTTTCTATTGCTTTTGTTTTGTGTCCAAGTTAACAGTCTTTTGTAAGTTAATTTGGCCCACAGTGCAGATAATGTTCGGCGAATGAAGAACCTTTTTTATTAAGAGATTTCTATCTAGCAGATTCATTTGAATACTTTTTTCTTGTAATCAAAAATGGCCTACGCTTTGATAAATAGTTACGTATAAAGCAACCGTGAAAGTTTTATTAGTTGTATCGATAACTTTCTTGAGATTAAGTAATGAAGTATCGGGGCTGATGTTTATTTATTGTTTTATGTGTCAGGTTATACATCGTTTTTAGCTTGGATGAATGGAAGAATGCCTTGACCTTAGATTAAATCGACTAGGGTTGTCAGAGTTTCTAGTGTGATCTTACGAGGACCTGGAGCCCTCCTTCGGTGCTAAAGATGACCGCTCCAGTGGTTTTAGCCAGTAGGAGTCCAGCATGCCCCTTACCCTTCCCCAGGGAGGAGGAAGTTCATGTAGAAATTAGACTGGACAACAATAAAAAACAAAAAGTGTTGTCAGAGTTATTCAATGTGGCAAACGAGCTGGGATTATTTATTTAACAGCTATGCTTTATTATGGTGCAGTGGTGTAGTGGTAGATAGAGTTGAAACTGACTGCTTCATTGCTGGCTGTTAACATGTCAGAGTATTAGTATTTTTGTTGCACTTCCGCCCTTGTATGGAACTGCGTGCGAAAAATATCAAGCGGCTTCACTACATGAGATGTATTTTCTTCCGTATTTGCCAAGTTACTTGAAAACTCGAAACATTTATTTGCAATCCAAGTGTCAACAACAACGTAGGTATTTTGTATTCAATTTTATGGATCGCTGTTACCGTTTTACCGTAATATTAGTATTATTTAGTTGGTAGAGTAATCCGGTTATCAATATTATTCCATAAATTATGGAGGTTATTTTTATATACCACGTTATTAAAATGATCAAAAAATTATATAATAATTTCTCTTTAGTGAATTATGAACTATGCACAAAATAATGTAATAGCGTGGGGTGCTCAAAGGTAAGATTAATTATGAGAATATAAGTAGAGACAATTTTTTACCAATTTTGCATTGTCATCTAATTTTAAGCTATGTTCAAAATGTCAAGTCTAGATCATTGGGAAGTTAGTTTAAAATAAATTAAAAAATTTACAACGCAAACAGATATACAAGAAAGCTAGAAGTGTTAGAGTTACTAAAGACGTGGTAAAATCAATGCATTCTTTTGATTGAAGATTTTTTTATTCAGACATTGTATTCGGTTTTTAATACTAAATAAATGTAGAATAGAATGTAGCTCTATAATAAGTACAAAATTCTCTTTGTCTTCGGGGAATATATACAGGCTCGATGGTACGTAAGTCAGGTTAACATTATTATTAGTAAAATGTGTTTTATGTTATACAATACCGACAAATGTTTTGTATACATTTGATAATCTTATTCATATTTTACTATATCCATGTACAAAACTCCGCAGGTCAATCGAAATTGAGTAAAACGTAATGAAGCAAAAAATTACGCACAGCTTACCATGAAAACGAAAGAAATCCTTCTAGACGGATTTAAAAAGAAAAAATCTTTAAACCTGAAGCAAGGGACTCGTTAGACGAATGGTCTGAACCCGTGTGTCGAACGCAGGATGCTACCTCCCTCCTCCCTAAGGATCCACCCTGTTGACCTCTCCCGCATTAAATAGGAGAGGCAGAAGGTACAATCCTTAAACTCGGTACCTAAGGAACTCTCATATAAATAGCCATAGTGATTATTATAAACATGGAGTTTACTTTCCACCTAGATAATTTGATAATCTCTGATCGCGAACGCATAGAAACGTCAATGTCTTGGAAAGCTGTACTACTTGATCGAATGACAAATATTACTGGCCGAACTATTTATAAGTATTCACTTTACACGAATAAAATAGGTCTCTTATAAAGCCTATTTCTTCATACAACGTTTTGTAGAACTGAATACGGGCTTGGAGAGTCTTGGAATTCAATTACAACCTCCAATGTAGTCATAGCTGGTAATATGCGGGCAATACCACAGGCATGTTTTTTATAACGATACACTTTTTTAACGCATTCAATTGCGTATATTCTAGATTTTTTTGTTTTTCTTCACATTTAGAACAATGCACCGGTCGTGGTGCATGCATGCAGGATGCATGATTAAGAAAGTGTTTTATTATAATGAGTAATAATCGCGAAAACCTAAGACATTATAGCTTATAGGTCATCTTTAAAAAGCTGATGTAGTTGTCGGTGAAGTTATAGATTTTTTGAATGATAAAAATCATTAATTATTTATTACCTTGTATAATTAAAGTCAAAACTGAATAGTAAACACAATAATATCGCATATCAATACGTTTCTTCCAATATCATGTTTTTATATATGGCGAACCGCATACAACAACATGAGCCCTTTTGATAGACTACGAGCTCCGACAAGTTACGACATACGATGAACAAAAATTGACGTCGCACGGAAAGATTTCTATAGTCCACTGACGACTGAATGTTTTGTGAAGTGGACCTACTTTATCTATTTTGTATCTCTTGGCTGTCGAACGCAGCCGATGCCTTCGTTAAAATTGCGATAAGGAGTTCGATACGTTACGGTCTTTCTTGAAGTCGGTGTGATCTTTATGATTGTTGGAGGATATTTAAGGAGTTTTAGTTCGGTTTTCATTCAAATGGTTTTTATAACGGGGTGAGAATCTGTCACAGTTAGATTTTTATAGACATTACAAAGAATATAGTTCGTTCAGTGCACCCGTGAGGGGTATATTCTGTTGTTTTCTATGATTACACGTAAATATTAAAGTGTCCACGACCCTGTTGAATGTAATTAATAACTTGTCTTTTTTTCAAAGAATTTCATCATTCAGCCAAAATACGTCCACTGCTGAAAAACAGATGAGACGTTGCTACCCATCCCTTTGGTCTAGAGTCCCTTACTCGCCTTTTACGACATCCACGGGGAGAGATGGAGTGGTGCTATATTCTTAATGAGGACACCACACGGACTTATATAAAGACCGACCTCATCTTTACTGCCTGAAGCTACAGAGGCTGTATACTAAGATATACTATGCTGTCAATCGGAAGATCTCAGCTTAGTAAACTTGGTTCCAATAAAGGCATCGGTCCAAAGTTACGCGGCATACAGTATTGGAGTTAAACAAACACAATATGTTGGATAACGGGAATTGTATGAAACGTCTTTCGCAATGTATACAGTACGTTTGTACTTAAATAAAGTTGTGGACGATGGCGGAAAATAAAACAACACCGCAATGTTCTATCACTTTTACGTTATCGTTTGTTTTTACTGGATTCTTGTGTGATATGTTTGGTTGTAACGTTTCTGGGATGGAAAATAGAGATATTAGTAGTTAATTTGTCAAATTGTTGAGGTTTCGCCGATAGTTAAAACTTTTTTCATCATCATCATTAGAGCCGAGAAACGTTCACTGCTGGACAGGAATCTCTCCCAAAGATTGCCACTACGTAAGGTAAGAGTTTGTGTTGTGTGCTCATTGGGGGGATTTGCCATAATCGCCACGCTTGGCAGACGGGTTGGCGATCGCAGTTGTGTTATAATTGCTCTCGAAGGACGCTGCTGCCTATCCTCCGGTTAATCCTATAGTCGCCTTTTACGACACCCACGGGACGAGACAGGCTGATGGTATTCTTAACCGACACCACACAGTCAACCACTTATCAGTATCATCATCTTAAATACCAAAAGAGGTCCACAGCTACACAAGGGCCTCTCCTATACACGATCAGTTACATGCCATGTGTCGTCATTTTGGGGGGAATTTA
Organism: Diloba caeruleocephala; assembly: GCA_947459985.1. NCBI lineage: Eukaryota > Metazoa > Arthropoda > Insecta > Lepidoptera > Noctuidae > Diloba > Diloba caeruleocephala. Next base: position 5,630,643 of record OX381609.1, read on the forward strand.
CCAGTACTCATCACGTTTGGCAGGCGGGTTGGTGAATGCATTTTTTTATAAACTTGTTGACGGGTGTGTGCTTTTTTATATACGTGTGGTGCCGGCTCCGAATACCACCACCCCATCTCCTCCTGTGGGTGTCGTAAAAGACGACTAAGGGATTAGCCGGAGGATGGGCAGCAGCGTCCTTCAAGTACATTAACAACTCAACTGCGATCGCCAATCCGTCTGCCAAGCGTGGGGATTATTGCAAATCCCCCCAATGAGCCCACAACGTCGTTGTGGTGATCTTTGGGGGAGGCCTGTGTCCAGCAGTGGACTTCAATCGGCTGAAATGATGACGGGACGAGCAAGTCATTCGCGTGGTGGTAAGCGTCACGCCTGCCCATAGCAACTAAAATGCTACCCAGGACTAGACCTGCGAGGCATCACACTGCGCTCGTCACCTCGACACGTCAACTTATTTAGTCTCTTATGCCCAGTAATTTCACTAGCTACAGTGCCCATCAAACCGGAGCACAGTAATGTCTAAATTTTAAACACTACTGCTCAGCGGCGAATATCTGGTACTGGGGTGGTTCCTACCTTTTTTTATTAGTGTCCAGTGGAAATTCTACATGGAACTTCCTTAGCCCCGGGGAAGGGCGAAGGCGTATGCCGGACTCCTACCAGCTAAACCACTGGAGTGGTCATCTTCGGCACCGAAGGGGGGCTCCAGGTTCTCGTAAGATCACACTAGAGCCGCCCATTGGTGCCACATCACGGAGGGGATGACTGTAGAACGGTGACCTCCTCTAGCGGAGGGAAGGCGACTGTAAAAAGGTCCCTCCCAGGGGGTGGTACCTACCTAGCTGGCCTCTTGCAACAAGAGACCTACCACCAGTTTGCAGTTGAATTATGTTCTTATTAGCATACAGAAGGCTGCTGCCTATCAGCTTAATATTAACCCTTAGTCGCCATTTACGACACCCGTGCGTGTGTGAGTGCGTATATGTATTTTTTAGAGAGTGGCGGTCTACTCTTTGCCGGGAACTACATGGAACAACTGTAACTGTCCCAAGTACATATAATTTACTTTTATTTTTTTAAGTGATGTCCTACACCAGTTATCCTCTGTGTCGTGGCAATGTCCTCATGCATGACCGCTCATTATAGTGATTATTTGGCAGAGGACGCTTACGGTGTGATGAATGTGTGCGATATAATCATTTCAGTCGAATAAAGTCCACTGCGGGACACATGCCTACCCCCACCAACCGCCACAATGACCAGTCTGAGTGTGTTTTTCCTCATTGGGGGGTTTTGCCATAATCGCCACGCTTGGTAGGCAAGTTGGCGACCGCAGTTGTTGTACTGGAAGGATGCTGCTGCCCATCCTCCGGATATTCCCTATACCTATATGGTATTTTACGACACCCACGCGATAAGGTGGGTTGGGCTATTCGTAGCCAGCACCACACTGTATACAGTTACTTTACAACTACTATAATTTGTAAAATGAACACCATCTCGTCGTAAAATCAAATCTTAAAACCCCTTGAAGGACTATCGATCCACGAAATCCCCGTCTTATCCACTTGCTTATTCAATCCTTTTATTATCCAAAAACATCATTATACAAATTCAAATTCGGAATGTAGCCCTCTCAATTTGCGGAGGTAGGGTGACTAAAGGGTATGTACGTTGAGAAACTTCTCTTATTTATTAAGGAAAGGTATTTTAAAACAAATAGAATGTTTTTTATTAGGAAAGGTATTTTAAAATAAATAGAATGATTTTGGCAGTATATTAGAAGTAACTTGCTCTATTTTTATCTGAGAGGTGAGAAAAGATGTCGAAAGAAAATCTTGTAATACATATTTTATAGGTATCCCTTTACTGGGGTACGTATGTAATTGCAAGAGTTCGTTAGTTAGGTTATAACTGCTATGCGGTTAGAAGGCCACTGAAGCTATTAAAAATATTGGGCATAAGAGACTATATCTAATATCACGAGATGACGAGCGTATGAGATGCCAAGCAGAACTAGTCTTGGGTATCATTACATTTCTGAAGTGAAAACTTCTTTTAGCGCGGCACGCATATTTTTAGATGAGATAAAATCTCTGGACTCGCGACACCGTTACGAGACGCAGCTATAGTGTGAGCATGTATGCACGTACATATAGCAGACCGCGAACGCGTCTAGATAAATAAAAAAATAAAAGTTTTCACTTCTGTCGGCACTCCCGGAGTGCAACCCGTATTTTTTTTTTTACTTTGCCACACAATAGTATTTCTCCTGTGTCGTGGGTGCTTTTACAGACATGAATTATATATACAATAAACCCATACCCGAAACAACTATCTGCAGATCAAACAAATATTTGTTCCGTGCGGGAATCGAACCCACGACCCGGAGCGCAGCAGCCGACTGTATCAGCCACTGCACCAACCGTGCCGTCAATTCTTATAGGCATGCGTCACGCTTCCCACCAGGCGAACGACATGCTCGTATCGTCACTAGATTGTATTTAAAAGAAACCTTCTACATGCCAGTTCTGACTTATCAATCAGTCTTTAGGAAGTGATTTTCTTTGTAGTATTTTATTTACTATTATATTCTAGCTGTTACGGGCTCAGCATCAGCTTTCTTGACTACTAAATTATCAAGTAGTTTTCTGTATATTACACATTTATCATAACTTACATTTACTTCAGCATTTTACGAGCTTCATTCATAAGAAAAACAAAACATACTAATTACCAGTACGAAACTGTTTCAACTTGACAACCCTAATCTCAGTATAGTATAGAGACATTCCGTACATTTATTTCAGACAATAATCAGGGGACCCGAAGCAGTAATAGCTCCAGGGCTGTCACTAGCATACGAGTCAATAGAAATCCTCATATACCGGCCAACTTTCGATTCTTCGCCGAAACAAAATGAGCGAAGTTGTAACGTAAAAGAAATTGGATTTTCGTATTGAATTGACAGAGGGGTTGGGTGGTGCGGGGAAGAGGGAGGGGCGTAGTGAGTAAACACAGGTGAAAGTACATAGTATGTGTAAACATGATCTGTCAAAGATCGCGACATCCTACGTTGGATTACAGTTTGATTGGACAAAAGTCAATTATTGTTGTGATAGTTTTGATGTGATATTGCCTTCACAACTGGGATACGGTGTTACGTTCAATTGAAATGAAGGCAACTAGTATACAAATACAAGATGTCGTGGCGGTCTGGAGGTTTCTGGACTCAGTTTCTTTGCATAAGGTTGTCGCGGAGTGCCTCCCCTCTGTGTATTCCTCCGGCTAGCCCTTATGTGGGGCTTTCTACACGGTACGGCAACGAAGTAACGGCGTGCAGATGATGTAAATTAATGAAACACACGGGTAACAGGTATATTGTTGGTCACAGCTCATCTATCACTATCACTTAACATAGCTTGGTGGCTTGTAATATTGCAGACTATTTAAAAACGACAGCTGTGTGTGAAACCGCTCGCGTTAAGCGTTCTCAATGGAATGCCGAAAATATGAAAAACGATTCGACACCACATTCTAATTTAGAATTTAAATTTAGCAATGAATGAAGCATGAGCTGGCCAGTGATGATGGAGATAGAATGTATGAAGTCATGAAGGGTTGATTGAAATGAAGATGAAGGACGACTTCGTCACAATGTTGGCGGGTTAAAACCTTGGCGTATTATACCAATGTCATATCGTCGGGGGTAGTACAATAGCGCGTAAGTAGCATTAAATATCGCAAAAGCAATTAAAGTAGCCAAATTGAAATCAGGCGCCATTGTAAACGCTGAAATATGCAGTATTTTCTGCCTCCTGGAAAAACAATTTACACTTTGGCGCTATTGAACTGTCTACGTAACGTATCTACGTACTAGGTACGTTAGTTAATATGAGACATCATTGAATTTAACAGTGAATGAAAACATCGTGAGGAAACTTGGATCTATAATGGTCTGAAATGAGGCACTGAGCAATCGTAGTGATCAATGCTCGTTCCTTTTATGTATGAGAAGAGGCTTTTCCCAGCAGTAGGACATGCTACTAATTAATAGACATAATATAAATAACATTTTTGCTGCTATTTTACATTTGTGGCTCTAATTTGTAGAATTTTCGTTAAAACAGTTTCATCCTCAGGTAAATGACAACAGCTGGATTGAATAATCCTTGAACCGAACTAATTATCAGAATATCAAATAAGATTATTTTCCCACCAGCAGTCTCTATTGCCTTCCAAAATCCCCTTTGGCGATAGCACTAAATTATTGCAAGCGTAAAATTAATTCGCGTCAGACTTTATTCAAAGTAACAACGCTCGAGAAAGCAGAAAATAAACTATTTCTCTCTCGCCAGTAGGGAGACATTTACATATAAATTCAAAAGACAATTCATTCCATGTCGAAATCGAACTGGGTTCCCCCGCGGATAAGTTCTCAGAAGTTTGTTCGCTACAAGTACTTAATGTCTAATTAATAAATTGGACCAAGTTTTAATTACGAGATGAACATATAAAGAATTGAGAAAGTGTATTAAGGCTTTTGTGTTGAGTGCCCATTGAGCTTTTTTCTTCAACAGTGTAATAGAGGCGGGATCTTGTACGCTACTCTTGGTAACTGGTCCGTTTTTATTGAGTAATACAATTCTACTCTCGTTAGTTGTTTCTAGCAATTTAATTTTACGGAAACAATGATTCAAAACTGATATCCCAGAAAAAATGTGAGACTATTAAGAGGATAGTTTTACGGTTAGTTTGTACTAGCAACTCACTCTGGATTGTCTCAGGCAAGTTCATGTATGCAGCCCATTTTTCACTTTTTGCGATATTTTTCTGACGTAAGATATAGTGTGAATCTTGCGATAGAATCATGTTGGCCAAAACTTAGAACCCCATTCGAATCCATTCATTAGTCTCGGAGAAGAATAAAAACCACGAAAAACAACACTCATTTATAATAGCAAAGATGGAGGAGTGTTAGAATGCATCAATTTTAACAAACGTGGTTGTAAAACAGTTAAATCCAAAGCTTATAGACACAGAACTTATTAAAAATAATGTCTTAGTTATTAAGATATCTGCATTGCGCATCCTTCTTCCAATCTCGTTCCAATATCGTCACAAAGTTCACAAACGCCTTCTGTTCTCTAACCAGTTTGCATTTAGAAAAGGGATCAGCAAATGGGCTGAATCTTTCGCGACTAAATTAGTATCCGGTCTATACACTTGCACGCAGTAAGGTTCAATTCCGTATAATTTTGGGAGCGTTTTATCGACCTCTCGTGTTATCCCTAAATCCGTAGGGACAAAGCGTTTCCGTTAGGAGCCCAGACGGTGAACTTCCGAAGGCTACACTATCGCCCTCTATCGGCCGCCCTTATCGGGACCTCGAAATCTTTTGTACACTGGGTTATCTAGTTTCATATGACGATCTATTCATTTGGATAAAATCGCTTCTTGTATGGCTTCATTTTGCAGTGATATTGCATGTGAATTGGAATTGTTATTTTGATTTGAAGAAAAAATCTGATTGTTATAAACTTCGCAAGCATAGATAGTAATGCAGCAAATGGTTTCATAACAAGGGCACTAAGTAACAATGCTTATATACATTTTTTTAGTTCATACTAAGCCATTTACATTTATCCAAATGAATATTTCACGAATATTTGAACACGAAGTTTTTTTTTTTCAGTGGAAATTATTAATGAACTCGGTCATTTTCGGCACCTAAGGGAGGCTCTAGGTCCTCGTATGATCACACTAGAGCCGCCCGCTGGTGCCACGCCTATAGGCAGATCTCGGAGATGGTAACTGTAAACTGATCATCCCCCCCCCCCCCCCTCCGGGGATTGTAAAGGATCCCCAAAGCGTCCCACGGCAGCGCGTGACCATGCGTGCTACCGTCTTCTCTTGGGTTTATTACAGGACCTGGCCTAGAAAAATTAGACGCTAATAATTGGTGCGACAACATTATCATTGCTGTATTGCAACGTGGAACAATCAATGCTACGGGCACTTTGTGGGTAATAATATCGAAAGTTCATAATTAAGGCGACGCATTACATTACAAGATCACCAGACACATCAGACTTGCTTTTTTTGGCACTATGGTTTGGGTAAGTAGATACAGGATTAACTATTAAACGAATAAGTAGAGTTGAGTATATTATCTGTGACATAAAACTCGTTTGGTTGTTTTAGGGACTTAACTGTCATTAATTGTACTGATCATCATTTCAGCCGAAAAACGTCCACTGCTGGACAGAAGCCTCCCCCAAAGATAGCCACAACGACCGGGTTGGTTTTGTGTTGTGACCCTATTGCGGGGTTTTGCTGTAATCGCCACGCTTGGCAGACGGGTTGGCGATCGCAGTTGAGTTATAAATGTAGTTGAAGGACGCTGCTGCCCATCCTCCGGCTAATCCCATAGTCGCCTTTTACGACACCCAGAGGATGAGATGGGGTGGTGGTATTCTTAGCCTCACGGCATGTTTTACTGATACTTAACTATAATATATAATAATAATAATTCACCCTGTGTTGTCCCACTGCAGGGCAACGGCCTTCCTTTCCTTTTTCCACTCAACCCGATCCTGAGCCAATGACCAATCCCGCCTATAAGCGTCAAGCTCACCCCTCCGTCTTCGCGCATACTTAACTACAACAGTATAATAAAACAATTTTAAATGGATTAAACCGCGACCTTCATTTCGAACGTTGAACGATGACAGTCATCCTGCGGCCACGAACCCTGCAGTGTTCGAAATGTTAGGAAAAACGAAAATCAATAATAATTCCGTGTGGTGCCGGCTCAGAATACCACCACCCCTTCTCCTCCCGTGGGTGTCGTAAAAGTCGACTAAGGGATTAGTCGGAGGATGGGCAGCAGCGTCCTTCGAGTACTTTAACAATTCAACTGTGATCGCCAACCCGTCTGCCAAACGTGGCGATTATGGCAAAACCCTTCAATGAGCCCACAACACATCCATATCGGTCGTTGTGGTGATCTTTGGGGGAGGCCTGTGTCCAGCAGTGGACTTCATTCGGCCGAAATGATGATGATGATGACGCGATTCAATCCGTTTAAAATTGTTTTATTATAATGTGTAATAACCGCGAAAACCTTAGACATTACTAACTACATACAATTTATTTAATCATATGATTTTTTAATATTACCCAATGACGACTCGAGCAAGTCATTCGTTTGGTTTACATGATGTATTTCCACCGGATCAATAAAACAAAAAACCGGACTCGGACTTCTGCAATGAAAGACTTACTACCATTCAAAATGACTAATTACTTGATGCTTTCAATTAATTAATCCAGATAGCTTAACTCACTTATGGGCATAAGCCTCATCATATCCAGAATACACGGTCCTTTACCTTTTGTATAATTTATAAGGCTGTCAAATAGCATGCTGATATGTTGCAATGACATACTAAGCCAATAACGAATAACTAAAACGAAAAAAGCAAGTAACGGGCTTGGTTTTTATTATATGTAATTAAAAATAACAGACCAGACCGAGCCGTGTTGCTAGTATTATTTGAAATTGACGTACAAAAATGATTATTATTATGTTTAGTATTGTTCATTTTATTTTGCATAAAAATACTATTATTGGTTTAATATATAAGTTTTTAAACTATCGCGAATTTCACTTATATTAGACTATGATATCGGGACTTTTCGCACACTGATAAATCAAAACAATATTTTGACTAATCTCAATGTTTCGGCCAAGTTGCATTGACCGTGGTCACTTCTCGATAATAATATTATTTTGATTTATCTGTGCGCGAAAAGTCCCGAAATCATAGTCTCATAAGAGGTTTAATGTAAATAGTAAGCTCAGACATACATACATATGTATATGTATATAACTGCTTGTAAGCCGAAACCGAAATCCACAATCTAGTATCTACATCAAATTTTAAACGACTTTTTAGTCCAGAGAGGGATCAGGTATCAGTCCAGTACACTAACGATTCGAACCCTTGCATTAACCAATTTACACCCCCGATTTGAACCCCGTCGGGGCCATAAATCCTTGTGGCCGACGAACCGCTTCCGTTTCGTACCTGCTTTCGGGTTAAATAGGGGGTCGTAATCGTTCGAACGAAAATATTGCCGTATCACGATTTCTCTTGATTATCATTAGATTTTTTAACAAGCGAGTTGTAGTTAAGTTATTGGTTTATATCACGCGTAGGTGAAGTTAATTCTCTATTTGTATTCCTTAGGGGATGACTGGAACAAGTGTTAACACTGTATATGTAATTATCTACTAAATCAAAATCGATTTTCGTTGTGCATGTTAGATTCATCTGTAAACTTGGATAGACGAAGTTGGTCGTTGTGGAAGTCTATGGACGCCTTTATTCAGCAGTGGACGTTCTTCGACTGATATAATGATGATGATGGTGATGATGAAATGGTGGGTAGCCAAGATACAGGAAGAATCTAGGTGAGCACACTAGCTTTTCTCCTGTGTCGTGGGTACAGTTTTGAGAGATAAATCTCAGACGCACAAACACCCAGACACGGAACAACGGCGACGGCACGGTTCGTGCAGTGGCTGATACAGTCACATAGGAGAAATCCTAGTGTGGGGCAACGTTTTATTAAAAGTAAACCTATATGTAGATCAAACAAATATTTGTTCCGTGCGGGGATCGAACACGCGACACGTAGGGCAGAAAGTCAATTGCACCGCATCACTGCATCAACAGTGCCGTCACTTGTATATGAATATAATAATGAACCATCATCATAATAGTAACAGGGGACATGATTATAGATTCATATATTTAAAAAATCTTTTCTCTGAGCAACTGCATGTATACCCAAAGGACTTCGAGAGTTTCGATACAATGCACATTGATGAACTGTAAAAACGAATGCAATTATGATTGGTAGAGGGTTAGGCAACTGGGTGTCGAGGACAACACAGGTTTCAATGTACAGTCAAAGAATTAGACGTTCGAATAATTGTGATTTACATGAGATACCATCAAAGTGGTTGTAGTTTGATAATATATGTCCTTTCCAAGCACGATCGTATGCGCTTGAGAGATTTGTATTAGACGCAATACGCTTGTACTGTGCCAACGTTGAGGGGACCCGAGACTGCGGCGCGTTGTGTTCTGCCCTAAAGGAACGTGCGGCCGGCCAGATCCCACAGAAACGGAGCACCTCAGACCAAGTGACGGCCTGCCAGGGATGTGGTTCAATGTCTACATGGCGAACAGCTCACCCCCACCCATTGGTAATTTAGAACACCGTGGGGTTTTAGCCGGTACATACATGCCGTTCCGCCCAAGGCGGAGGAAGTCCATGAAGATTTCCCCCCGAGAAACGAATGTTATAACATTCGTTTCTCGGGGGGAAATCTCATTTATATACGGTGGTAATATCTACATATTAATACGCGAAGAAAAAACGTTTAGGCTTATTGTGTGCCCGGAGAAGTCTGAGATTTGCTATAGTTAAAGTTCATATGGACGAGGAGTGCACAAAGTTAAAATTTATGTTTAACTAGCTAGGACCCGCGGTTTCACCCGCGTTTAATTTAAAAGAAATCAGATTATTAAAAATAATTATTATATGATGATTAGTATAGATATTGGATTCCATGGGTTGTAATTGTTTCGCGAAACCTTAATTATTTTTAATTAAAATAAAAGTAAGTTACTCCTAATAACATCAGCTAGCTGCCAGTGAGAGCCCCGTCAAAATCGGTCCAGCCATTTCGGAGATTAGCCGGAACAAACAGACAGACTGACCCAATATTTTGTTATAAGTACCGTATATAGTTTTAATACTTAAATTAACTTAAATTCAAGTTTCATTTCATTCATTTCATTGCAACTTAAATTCTGACATTTCATAAGTGCCAATATTTGGTTTATTTGAAATAAAAAACTTTGACTTTGACTTTGACTTTGAATACTTTTTAAAAAGCTGATATTTTAACATTACAGACACTAGAATTTTATTTATTTATATAGGTATGCTACAAATAATTTAAACTATTTTTTTTTATTAGCTACGGTCGAGTTTCGACCTCTGGGCGAACTCTACTAATATATATTTATAAACCTACACCAGTCCAAAAACATACAGTTCCAGCCTTTCTTCCACACACAAGCACTGTACTACCAGTTTAATTTGATTTCTTCAACTAACGAGGGTCGCAGTACACCCTCTGTTTATCGTTCACCCCCTAAGTAATATGCAGTTTTTCCATTATCCGTGCATAATGGCCAGAGTTATTGGTAAATGAAAGCGTGCATTTCAATCAATGTAAAATTATACCTGCATTTAAGGTTTTGAGGTCCGATTAGATGCTGATCAGTCCTTACCTGCAACAAAAATACAAATTACATTAGTATTATAGCAAATTATAGAAGCAGTGTCGTCCTGGACGTACTTCGATTTCTGAAGAATTCCATATTAAGTAATATGGAATTATTTCTTATATTATGGAATGTTCGTAACATTGTTTGTGTGGAAATTTGCTGAGTGTACTATTCTTAGCCAGCAAGCACAAGCAGTGACAGCCTAGTGGTTGAACGCTTGTCTTCCATACAGGAGGGTCTAAGTTCGGTCCCGGACCGCGCCTCTGACTTTTCGGATTCATGTGCGGATCAGAATTTTATTATCACTTGCGTTTAACGGTGAAGGAAACAATCGTGAGGAACCTACTCACCTGACAGGGCTCCCAAATGTTATCAATGGTGTGTGCAGTCCGCCAACCCGCACTTGGCCAGCGTGGTGGAATTCGGCCCAGTTATTGCCATCTTGAGAAAAGGCCCGTGCCCAGTAGTGGGACAGTAATTGGCTGATACGAGCAAGACCTTAACCTGGTGGTCAACGTCACGCCTGCCCATAACACATGCTACCCAAGACTAGAACTGCGTGGCACCATACTGTACTTGTCACTTCGAGACAGTTATTTAGTATAAGAACATCGGCGTCTCCTAGCGTGCGCCACAACACCCGGCCATCAGCATTCCACATCCAGCCGGACCCAGCAACCTTCCTCAGGTCGTCCGTCCATCTGGCCGGTGCGCGTCCCACACACTACTTATAAACTACTAATACCCTTAATACGAAACCAGCTTTGAAAATAATACAGATTCTTATAACCAGCCAAGAAGACCGAAGTAGAATGTTTTTTTTGCTCAATTTTCATGTTTCCCTATTAATAAGGCCATTGAACTACATAGATTAAATAATTTCAACCCTCAACGCACCCTATTTTGATTGACGATGCGGTTGATTGAAAAAACGAAACCCACGCACTTCGAAATTGATCCTTAGTTATGCTTAGGGTTGGACGTGATTTAAGAAATTAAAGTCTATATTAACAGTGAAGACGCAATAAAGCAGAAAAATTGTAGAAATTCGATATCTAGATAATGTGTCTCAGCTTGACGTTCTAGGTTTGATGAGGTTTGACCAAGCTCATTGATTCATCCAGCCGTCATTGGGATTTTTAATTGGAAATTCGGGGTCTGAAATTATGTCAGTCCCGGCGGATGCGGATTTACATAAAAATCTGGGACAATACCGTCACATACCGGACTTGGCTATGACTATGGCAATAAATAAATTTAAACAATTTTCAGGAAACTCTCCCAGAATTATCTGAAGAACAACTGTCTTGGGGGTTCCAAGATCGAAATTAATCAGAAAAGAAAGGGTAGGAAAGAAGATAGTTCCACATCTGTGTAGTTCCCGGAAAATTATAGACAACCCATGTAGTCTTGAAACGCGAATAAGGGTTGATATCACGAGGACCGTTCATTGTAGTGATCATCGAGAGGCCCATTATCAGCATTGGACGTTTGCGTGCCTGCGCGTGTGTGTGTGTGTGTGTTGTGTGTGAGTGGGTGGGTGTGTGTGTATGTGTGCGTGGGTGAGTGCGCGATACCGTGTGTGTGTTACTTAGGATACCGGAAGATGCTTTTGATTTTGGCATATTCTAACTCACAAGAAGGAAAGTAGTAGTAAACTTATTGGGAATCAACTGAGTAGCTAAGTAAGTGCCAAAGTCTATATATTCGCATGTGGTGCCGGCTAAGAATAGCACCACTTCATCTTATCCCATGGGTCTCGTAAAAGGCGCCTATGAGATAAGTTGGAGGACAACTCAAATGCGATCGCCAACCCAACTTACTAGCGTGGCGATAATGTCAAAGCCCCCAATAAATACAACACAAACCCAGAGCGGTCGTCGTGGCAATGTTTGGGGGAGTCCTATATCCAACAGAACTTTCAGCTGAAACTATGATGATGAACTCCTACAACTGGCCATTGGTAGGCATCAGTTTGTGTATAGAATTCCGTTAATTACCGCCACAAATGTAACTTACATTTGCCTATAGGTAGGTTACACGTTAACAAAACAACCACACTGATTCGATTGTCATTCACAAATTCAACATTTGTTCATTAACGTGTCTGTCGATCCATCGATCGAGTCGCGCAAACATTCGTAGAGTTTAATGCGCAAACGGCAAGGTCTCATGCAATTATCTAATTACAGCGCAGCTCCAAACATGGCGGCGGCGAGGATTACGTTGTTTGCACAAATTGTTGGAGTTCAAGATTCCTGTTGTTTGCTTACATACAGTGACAGTGTTGTTATGCTAATTTTCGTTTGTGTTCAGTGTTGCGAATTTGTAAGACTAGGTTTTCTGATGTGTGGTGAGGAAGGGCTTGGATATCACAAGGAGTATTTATCAAATACTTATTATGTTGTTATTTATTGATAGTTATTAATTTTTTATACAATTGAACAACAGACTCAATTAGGCATGTTAAAGAATTTATTGCAATTTAATTTTCATTTCATTTTTTTTTTTATAGAATGAATAACAAGAGAATTTGTGACGTATAATTTTAAACAATTATAAATAAAGTGTTTATCTGTTTATCTGTTATCAAATATATTTTTACCAAAGACATGTTTAGAAAACGATAGTGTCATACTGCGAAACAAGATTTTGAAGTTATTATATTGATGTCCCCGGTCTATAATTTTGCTGGATTTTGATTTTTATGGCGATGAAATGCATTCCTATATAAAAAATCTGCGCATCATCATTCCAGCCGCAAGACATCTAGGCTGGGTGTGTTGTGCTCATTAGGGGTTTTTAATATAAATTTTATTGTTTAATATATAATCCGCTTGGCAGGCGGGTTGGCGATGTGCTGGAGTTGTAATTAATATACTCGAAGGACGCTGCTGCCCATCTTTCGACTCATCCTATAGTTCGTTTTAAGACACCAACGGGATAATATAGAGTGGTGCTATATTAAGCCACACGGTATGTTTGCGGATGAATGGCCAAAAATATTGATAATTAGTTTGAGATTTTGTGAAACGAATGTGTTATTTTAGTTTCACTCTTTAATTAGCTATGGTAATTAATTCACACCATTTTAACAGAAGTAAGTAAACAATACTTTTGTTGAATTAATAATTGTGTCATTCGTCTATTATTTAACTAATTCCACAAAAAATTGCTAGAAAAGGTATTTACATCTGAAAGCGGAATGGAAAGAGTATACACAACTGTAAAGGGATCATTATACTCAGAATTGTAAACAACTTTTATCATAGGAGCAACCCTGAAATCGCAAAGACTAAATCAGCTGATCTATACATTTTATTGAGCAACATCGATGGCTTTCTATGGATCAGCTGAGATTGTTTTCGCGATTTCAAGGTTGTCCCATAGTAAAAGTTGTTCCCAACGATGTACAATGATCCCCTTTAAGTTGTGTATACCCTTTTTGTTACATACTGTATAGTTATGTTTATTTGTTAATGATACAATCAGTCTGAGCTAACATTTATAATATTTCCAGTTGTCTGTCTGGTACGTTAATACATTACGAACGGGAGTTATTTGGTGATGAATTGTGATAGATTGCATTGCCAACTAAATGTTTTGCGCCTGTTATTAATTTGCGCAACGAAATAAACATTGTTAATTATTTTTACGAATTAAGCTTGGATTACGATATTAAAAGAATGTGAGATGTTTTTGTTTAAACCTATCTTAACCTACCTTTTTTTTTTTATTGGTGTCCTGTGGAAATTCTACATGGAACTTCCTTCGCCCCGAGGAAGGGCATAGGGGCATGCCGGACTCCTTATTTATTTAATTTTTTTATTGGTGCCCAGTGGAAATTCTCCATGAACTTCCTTCGCCCCGGGGAAGGGCGAAGGGGTATGCCGGACTCCTTTTTTTTAATTTTTTTTTTATTGATGTCCAGTGGATATTCTACATGGAACTTCCTTCACCCCGGGGAAGGGCGAAGGGGTATGCCGGACTCCTACCGGCTAAAACCACTAGAGCGATCATCTTCGGCACCGAAGGGGGGCTCCAGGTCCTCGTAAGATTACACTAGAGCCACCCATTGGTTCCACGCTTTTAGGCACATCTCGGAGAGGATCACTGTAAAGCGGTCACCCACCCTAGCGGAGGGCAGGTGGCTGTAAACCGGCCGCCCCCAGGTACTTCTCGGGGAGAATTGTAAAGGATCCGCCCCAAGTCTTTGCGCTGTGCGCTCTGCTGCACACACGGCAGCACGTGACCACTTGCGCGCCACCGTCTTCTCGGGGGATCCTAATCTACCTATGGACGCTTTGATTTCTACTGTATCATAAGTACAGTCTACAGGCCATTTTTTTTGTCGTAGGGAGCCTCATGGACTTCCTCCATCTTGGGAGAGGTGGAGGAGCATGCCAGTTAATACCCCACGGTGTGCCTTCTACTTACCTATGGATGGGGATGAAGTGTTCGCCTTGTAAGCATTTGACCACACCTCTGGTAGGTATCGGCCCGTAATTTGATCTGACGGGGTCTTTTCAGTCTACCTATAGGCGTAAATGTAGGCCATAGAAAGAAGAAAGAAAGAAAGAAAGAAAATAGATTTATTAAACAACACAAAAAAACAGACAGATATTTGTTTCATGCGGAAATGGAACTTGTGACCCGCTATTGCGCCAACTGTGTCCGACATTTTCTATAAGCCGCCGACTTATTCTAACTTCTTCTTCGACTTCTATAAAAGCCGACTAAGGGATTAACCGGAGGATGGGCAGCAGCGTCCTTCGAATACATTTACAAATCAACTGCGATCGCCAACCCGCCTGCCAAGCGTGGCGATTATGGCAAAACCCCCCAACGAGCACACAACATACCGATGTCGGTCGTTGTGGTGATCTTTGTGGGAGGTTTGTGTCCAGCAGTGGACTTCACTCGGCCGAAATGATGAATCGGTCACATTATGGAGCATACCTTGTATCAGTCATTGGGTTTGTTTAACCGAAGTTTTTTTTTTTTATACGACTAAGGTGCCATACAAGCATACGGCCCGGCTGATGGTAAGCGGTTACCGTCACCTATGAACGCTTGCAACACCAGAGGTATCACTCGCGCGTTGCCGATCGTGTAAACATTTTTTCACGCCCTTTTTGAAGAGCTACATGCTGTAGTCTCTTGGGGAAACCTCGGTAGGTCGTACGCGGGAGGAAGTTCCTCTGTTCCTCCGAAAAGTACGACGATCTGAAAACCGTACAGTACGAGACCATTTTGGCTGTAGGATATTTAGGAGCCCTTGTACCGTACCATAGTAAGACTAAGGCGTATAACCTAACTTACACTATAGCTTACATCGCTTGCAGATACATCTATTTATCTAGTGTTCCCGTTAACGAAAACTCTCGGATTATCCTTCAAATTTGTCATGAAATTTACATCTTTTCAACAAAATTTCACAAACGCAGGTGTTATAGTAACACAACTTGTACCGAATTGGGGGAAGTCGGGGGGTTTACGGATACCGTACCTGTATCCCATAGGGGCAAGGCGGGTAATTGCATAATATTAACATTTATAACTTCTGGCGTATTGTATGCGGGACCGTTATTACAGCGAAAGCTTTATTGCTTTGACTATAGAGTTATGTGGGGGAAGGAAAAATTAGACCTTTCAAGAATATTCCATACTCTTCTCGTGGACAGCGGAACCATATTACGAAAGAGCTTAAAACAACTATCCAAGTCCAGAAATCCCTGATATCATGACATATCACGATAGAGCACTAGTCGTACACTAGCCGATTATTGATAACGCGTCATGTGAAATGATTCACGATCATGATCGTTATCGTGGTATGCCATATACAGGCTGTCCGGTAAACAGCACGACATACTGCAGGGGGTGAGAGCTTGGGTCAATACCTACCAAAAATACGCAATATATGTTCAGCAAAATCTTACGGATTAGTACAAAATTTTAAGATAAGAAAATTGTACTGTGAAAATTTAAATAAAAATTGTATTTCTTGGAAACATTTTAGTTTTAAATAGAATAAAGACTTATCAATGAGTAAAGTAACTATTCACAAATAATTTGAGGTAAAAAAAAACTAGTAAAGGAATTTTTCATTACGAGATGCTTAAAAAATTGTGTCAAGGTAGAGATTTTTCGATATTTCGGAAAATTTTGTACTACTGTAAATCCGTAAGATTTTGCTGAATATATATTGTGTTTTTTTGGCAGGTATTGACCCAAGCTCTCACCCCCTGTAGTATGTCATGCTATTTACTGGACAACCTGTATACCCGAGTCACAAAAAGGAAATTTGAAGGAGATGGGAGAAACGATATGATAGTTAAGCCATAAGGATTTTTAACGTCTAGTATTGAGGCGAAACAATCGATGAGGTTAAGCAACTCTCAGCCAATCTATGGATGGGTGGCCGCATAGGTACCTATTTTAACTAAGCATCTTCGTGCTTTGGAGAGCACGTAAAAACGTCGGTGCCGGTTGTTGTTATTAGACGGCAGTCATTAAGACAAGTCCGAGGCCTTTGGGCGTCTTGCACAACTCTGTCAAAAGGTTGGCCAGTACACAATTGAAAAACAAAACCTACTTTCCCAATAAAAAAATCAAAATCTTTTACCAATAACTTATCACAAGAACAAACTTAACATTCAATCAATTCAATTCAATCATTTATTCAGTAATTAGGTCCTAACAGACACTATTACACGTCATATTGAAACAACGGAGGGCAATTTCACTACATGACAACCTCTGAGAAGAAATGCCAAAAGAAACTCAGGGCTAGGTCTTCTTTTTTTATACTTTGTTTTACAAATTATTTAAAACAACTGTTATACATTGAAAAACAATTGCAGCTTTACAATACAAACAATGCAGATAAAATTCTGTTTCCAGGGAAGCCGCATGTGTAGATAATAGATAAAAAATAATAAAAATTGACGCCACACGTCCCTATCGTCAACATAGTCTTTGATTTTATAATAGGCTTTTTTATGAGAATTGCTTTAATGTGCGTTTTAAGCTTCCCATCAGTAAGATCTGTAATTCGTTTTGGTAACTTATTATAGAATCTGACACAATTCCCTAAGAAAGACTTATATGTCTTGGTTAATCTTCATAAAGGTACCACTATTTTATGTCTGTCTCTAGTATGTTTGTCATGATACTCGCTTTTTAATTTAAATGTATCAAGATTTTTTCGCACGTACATTATATTCACGAAGATATAAAGTGACGGCAGAGTGAGTATATTGATTTCTTTAAAACACTCTCTAAGCGATTCGCGTTTGTTTTTCGATTTGCAATATTTTTGAAAAACATGATATTCATTTTTATACAGTTAAAAATATATAAAAATATTTATTGCCATATATACGAATATATATAAAATCAATTATCGGCCAGTAAAATAAATAAACGTGCGCTTTTAATTATTATCTTTGACGGCCAACAGATTGTTGGATTTTTGTGACCAATTTTACTCTTAACGCTCCAAAAGATCATGAACATAAAACCCTTCGTAAACTTTCAACTATCGTTTACGTACAATTATATTTGTAACGACTCGCTGGTACGCTGACACGATGCCGTTCAAATTGCAAGCGCATCACGACGACTCGTCACGAAGAGCCGGCTCATTTACTGCTACTCGAAGTAAGGTGTTGGGAACAATTATGATTATTTTTTACTATTAATGATATTAAATATCTTATGTTTAGGACATTCTGGGAGTTTATTGAACTTAGTCCTAAGGTTGACACCAACCTTGAATAAGGTCAATTGCGTAGTGCCTTGCCGTGTGGTGCCGGCTTTGCCGTGTGGTGCCAGCTCAGAATGCCACCACCCCATCTCCTCCCATGGGTGTCGTAAAAGTCGATTAAGGGATTAGCCAGAGGATGGGCAGCAGCGTCCTTCGAGCACATAAACAACTCAACTGCGATCGCCAACCCGCCTACCAAGCGTGGCGATTATGGCAAAACCCCCCAATGAGCCCACAACATATCCATATCGGTGGTTGTGGTGATCTTTGGGGGAGGCCTGTGTCCAGCACTGGACTTCATTCGGCCGAAATCTATGAAATGCGTAGCGCCTACTCATCCGAACTTGACCTATGCGCGAAATGAAGCATTAATGTAGAAGTTGGAAGTGTGCAAGGAATACAGTACCTTCTGTAGTTTCTGTCCACCCCAATGGAAAAAAGATGCGCCTTAGTATGAATGTATTTTTCATAGAAAATTATGAAGAATGACGAAGCACCGAGCGTTGAATGTGAAACTCATATTAAGTCATTTAACAATGTAAACCGAACAGAAACGGCTTTATCTGTGTGCAAACCACTTACGTAATACAATAACTTTGAGTTCAAAAACCGCAATTAGAAATGCCTTAACATTCGCACGATTACATAACAGGTGACATAATTCAAAATCATCAAGAAATTAGTAAGGAGTTTATAATCTGCTACAAATAATGTTGTTCTAGACGATTGTTGTTAAAACACGATCGAAAACTACAAAACATTAACCGGAATGTGTGTAATTATTTCTTCACATGGTATAGCCAGTAAGGCCCAAGGTGACGAGGTTGTGGCAATAAATGAACCAACGTATTCGGAAATGCGGTCTTTGGCTGTACTCAAAAAGGAATAGAAAGAAAGAAAGAAACAGATTTTGTTTCTACGCACAATTGTGTGTCAATTTTAAACTTCAACTTAAAACTAGACTTTATGCAGTAAATGCAGGGTGTCCAGTAAATAGCACGACATACTGCAGGGGATAAGAGCTTGGCTCAGTACCAAAAAAAACACAATATATGTTCAGCAAAATTTTACGGATTAACGAAGAAAATTGTACTGTGAAAATTTAAATAAAAATTGTATTTCTTGAAAACATTTTAGTTTTTAATAGAATAAAGACTTATCAATGAGTAAAGTAACAATTCACAAATAATTTGAGGTAAAAAAAAAAACTAGAAATGGAATTTTTCATTACAAGATGCTTAAAAATCTGTGTCAAGGTAGAGATTTTTCGATATTTCGGAAAATTTTGTACTACTGTAAATCCGTAAGATTTTGCTGAACATATATTGTGTTTTTTTGGTAGGTATTGACCTACGCTCTCACCCACTGCAGTATGTCATGCTATTTACTGGACACACTGTATATTAAAAACATCATAAATTAAACATAAACTTGTACAAAAGAATTACTTAGCAGTCTGTAAGAAACGGATAGTTTATAATGTTCAATGGATGTAGTGTTTTATCTGTGGTTGTGATTGGTTGATCCACTCAAATTAGCTAGTATCTCTACTAATATAATAAATAATCTGTGGTATCGCTAAGTAATAATAATAATCTGTGCAACTAAACAACATCAAATAAAGTACAATATTTGTACACAACAAATAGAACAAAATATGGATGTACGACGTTGTGCGTCGCGTGTGCGCAGAAATATAGGTAATTGCTCAGCATAATGCTGTGGCTTCGGACGAACCAAAAGCCAGCAGTGCTGGTTTTTAGCAACTACTGCTGAGCTGAGTCCTTTTAGCTATACAATACTGTTCTAAATATGTTCTAAAGGAACACTTTTCCTGCCGTGGTACTGCTGCCAGTTAAGGGAATGATATCCCACTGCATATAAGCAGCCATACAAACACTCATAATTTTTGTGCATCTCTATTTATTGTTTGATATAAATATTGTTCTGTGTTTTGTGGCGTCTCATTAATCTATTTTCTTTCTTTAATCCAAAAGCATGTTCTAGATCTACTAAGCTGTAACTAGAAACAGGCCTAGGACAGATAATACACAATAAATTGAGGTAGTCTCCGTTCCTATCTAAGCACTGTCGCATGCGATGGAACCGTTGAATGAAGCAATGAGCCCACTCTTCTTTAGGAATCTTTTCCCCCTTTTTATGCAACCACGTCTTCGGTGTTCATAAAGCGAATTCCTCTGAGTTTATCTATTATTTTGGTAAATAAATAAAAGCCGAAATGTACCAGGTCGGGACTGTAAGGAGGATAGCTCGCAAGTCGTAATAAATCATGGAGCGAAAATTTTCTTGAGTAAGTTATTAATTTCGACGCATGACACACACTTTTTAAATATCCGCCAATTTGTAAAAACATGATGCATAAAATTCAATCTACATGTACAAGTTCCTAAAGAGTTATTTATTCGATATTTAAATGAATTTTTCATCGGCCGATTCTAATAACATTCAGTGTGACTCTCCTACATTAAAAATATAGGCGCAAGTGTTTTTATTACAAACTATTAATATATTTGATTCGAAATATTTCTATCAATAACTTCAAGCGACTTATTGAATCAATTTGTTAGTTAGTTGACCCTGAACAAAATATCCTACATGAGCGATGCTCATGGCATTATACGTGGCATATTTTTTCAAACGATACCCCCACACTATTGATTTCTGATGTATCGTGTGAATGTGACAAGCACAAACATCATGGACAACCCAGAACAACGGTCTGTAAGCCATCCAAATATTTCTTTGATGCGGGAATGGAATCAGCAACCAGGAGCACATAAAGCTCATTCGTTGCGCCATGAGGTCTATCCATAGATTTCCACAATTGCGTCGTCATTTTGTGTGGAATTTGTCAGTAATAACCACGCTTGGTGGTGGTAACCGGCGCGTTGGTGAGCGCAGAATGGCTGCTGTCCACCCCTCTGGTTTAGAGTCCCTTAACTGCCTTTTACCACATCCACGAGAGCAGATGGACTGGTGCTATATCCGAAATCCGGACAATACAATGCAAATAGTCTTAGGTGAACAAATAAAATAATATTTCTGCATCCAACCTCCTTTTAATCCAACTTCGAATACTCAGTGGTATAACTGGTGTTGAACGAGAGCGGAGGTCGGTGATCGTTGTTAAGATTACACGGGTACAAGTTCACCCCTCATTGTCCGGGACAATGCTGGTAAATGTTATTGTCTTCACTATTAGGTTGGAGATGATGCTCAGTGTATTGGAAAAATACTTGAAAATATTTACAATAAATAAAAGATTAGTTTTTCTGTATAAGTAAATAGCCGTGTGGAGCCGGCTACGAATAGAACCAACCCATCTCATCCAGTGAGTGTCGTAAAAAGCGACTATGGGATTAGCCGGAAGATGGGCAGCAGCGTCCTCGGGGTACATTAACAACTCTACGATCGCCAAGCGTGGTGGTTATGGCAAAACCCCCCAATGAGCACACATCACACCCATGTTGGTCGTGGTGATCTTTGGGGGAAGCCTGTGTCCAGTAGTGAACCTGATTCAGCTGAAATGATTAATATATTATACTCAAAACACACGTCCAGTACTGATCATGAACCTCCCATGGGACTTCTACAATGAACGGTAATAGCGGATATTTCCATAATCACACGCTTGGCAGGCGATTGGCGTATGCTGTTATTAGCACACGGGAAGATGCTGCTGCCCATCCTCTTCCTATCAAATCTTTTTTTTAATTTATTTTTTTATTGGTGACCAGTGGAAATTCTTCATAACCTAAGTCTCCTTTACGAGACCCATAGGTGGAGAGGAGCGGTCTATTCTTTGCCAAAACGTACTCGGCAGATTCATAAAGAATAGTCTTTTTATTTTAATACTTTTTATTATTAGCTATGCCCCGCGGTTTCACCCGCCGTTTAATTTAAAAGAAATCTGTTTATTTATAAATAATTTAGAGTACTTCGGCATAGACAGTTGACATAGAATGGATGGATTTCATGGGCTTTAATTTTTTGGGGGGATCTATATCTTTTTCTAAGATAAAAGTAGCCTAAGTTACTCCTTTTAACATCAGCTACCTGCCCGCCGTTTCGGAGATTAGCTGGAACAAACGTACAGACAGACAACAAAAATTAAAGTTGATATAGTACCGTATATACTTTCATATGCATTGACATGGACATTACAAACAGACACTTCAATTCTATTTATTTGTATAGTTGTATAGAAGATACAGCGTCACAGCGTCTTAACTAACTAGTTCTCATTATATGGACAAATCACAAGAAACAAAATTATCAGGTCTGTTAGACCTGATAATTTTGTTTCCATATGATAACGTAGACTACACAAATACAATTTTTTTTATTGAACATCGCATTAGGGACCCCAAAATACGAAAGGTCAATCCACTGCGTTACTTTGGTGGTCTCGTCGTCATCATTTCATTCGGAAAATACCTCTATACCCCATAGATTACTACAGAACGAGCCAACCCGTGTATCGTTAATCTAGTCTTTTAATTGTCGAGGGTAAAGTCAAATGGTACCCTATTTTCCGAAAGATATCATCGTATTAACTAGGAGAGTCCCAACTAAATTGTACTTGTAGGCATAAGATGGAGCTCACATGACGATAGATTAAATCGATCGACGGGAATTTCATTTCTATGATTCTTTTAAGACAGTGTAAGTATGGATAGTATAGATAGATATGTAGCCGTGTGGTGCCGGAGCCGTGTGGTGCCGGCTCAGAATGCTACCACCCCATTCCATCCCGTGGGTGTCGTAAAAGTCGACTAAGGGATTAACCGGACGATGGGCAGCAGCGTCCTTCGAGTACCTAAACAACTCAACTGCGATCGCCAACCCGTCTGCCAAGCGTGGCGATTATGGCAAGACCCCCCAACGAGCACACAACACACCATATCGTTGTGGTGATCGTCGTGTGGGGGAGGCCTGTGTCCAGCAGTGGATTTCATTCGGCCGAAATGATGATGATGAAGTATGGATAATCATATCATCGTATCGGCCATTTATTCGTCCACTGCTGGCACTAAGGCCACCCCCATAGATTACCACAATTGTTTCGTCATTTTGGGGGGTACATGCCAATAATCACCACGCTTGGCAGGCGGTTGGTGAGCGCAGAATGGCTACTGTTCCCACTGATGCCCATCGTTCAGTTTTGAGTATCTTAGTCGCCTTTTACGACATCCAACGGGAGAAAATGGAGTGGTGCTATATTCTTACTCCGGTCAAGCACTGCCAGACATTCGCAGCCAAGCAGTGGCATTTTAACTTTACTGTGATCCGGTTAGGACACTGTAGCTAGTGAAATTACTGGTAGAAAATTAAAAGAAGAAAGAAAGAAAAAAGTATTATTAAGATCTCGCACAGGAAGTTACAAATAACATAAAGTAAAAATAAAAATATTATAATTAAATTAAGGCAACCTGAATGATGAATTACATATAACAGACTAAAAAAATACATATATCAAATATGTATATTTCGACTTGACGAGCAGGACTAATCGTTGCGTGAGGCGTACCACCAGGCGAATGTCTGTATCTCGACAACAGGTTGAATTCATAGAATTAAAAGTAAAAATTGGACATGAGATTCTAGTCAAGGTAGATAATGTAGAATTCTTGTTTGAACTAAATCAGAACTGTCAACCATTTGATGTTAAAGTATTTTATAAAGCTATCAAATCCAAGTAGCCAAATCATCAAAATGTAACCTCACCCTATACAGTAGTTGTAAACCGGCTAAACAGCAGGCGTCCCCGCGGGACCGACCTACGTTATCTTACGAGCTTCAGTTAGATTAGTTCTCGTTCTTATTATTGGAAATATTGTCTGCCCTATTATGTGCTGCTGATTTGTCTAGATAATAACATGTCTGTGAATGTATGGGTGATTTATTACTGTCTTCTTGATGTTTTTCTTTAACGTGGTGAGTAGAACTTTAATAAATTATTGCTGTTTGTATCAGTATTGTTAAGTCAGCAGGCAACAAGGCCTATAATGCAATACGCGAGATCTGTCAAATCTTGTTTAATTTTTCTTCTTCTCTTAGATTATGGCTTGTGTAGAGTATCTTCCACAATTTCGCCAATGACAAGTATAAGGCAACGTTGTACGGTGTTTAGATTAATCAATCTTTACATATTCATAAAATATTTCCCAAAAGTGAAAAAAAAAAAAAATGTCGGTACAATTGTTTTGTAAACATTTATTTGCAAATAACGCTACATGACAGCTTAGCGCCCAAAAGGAGAGCAACTTCAAGCGTCTGCCTGTCATTTTGACAAGTTCCGTGTGAGATAGTATCTCGCTTGGCCGTGTTATGTCTACAGAACAAAGTACGCTGTTAATGCTGACAATTTACCGTATTTACGCTATGTACATAACATATACGAGTATTATGCTATTTGTATTTGATGTGAAGTGCATTTTTATAAGTAGTACCTAGCTAGCCCGTGATTTTCGTTTCTTGTCAAATTAGCATGAAAATATCCAATTTATTTCATTCCACGATCACAGCTACTTAACATTCTAAAATTTAAATGAGCTCATCTCAATAACTGAACATCTTTGATCTAAGTAAAACACCCACAAAAAATATAAAACAAATAAAAGGAAATTGGAAATCTTCAAAAGTCCCATTATATCAAGACAAATAAAATTTCAGAATTAGCTCCTTCGAATATCGATGATGGTATTCTACTTGCTGCGCAACGCAAAGCAAACAGTTTTCGATCTTAGGGTATTAACAAAAGACTCCCCCTATTCGATTAAACAAAAAGAAATTGGCCCACCCCATCTCTATTTCATAATTTGCATCGTAGACGCAAATAAATTTAAAATATTGCTTTGCGAAGCCTTAATTTTCCCTTTCTGATGTTCCAATCAATCTTCGGTGTATTCGTGGGGTGGGTTTCCGGTGTTTTTCCGAACATACAGATAAACATGTTGGTCGTTTCGAATTGGAAAAGTTTGGTGCTTCATGTCGAAAAGATTAAAGATCTGCATGGATAATCACCCTCCAATGAACGTCAATATTAGCATAGCGATCGTCGTGTCACTGTAATAACATGAAAATAAATCATTTGATTTTGATTCAGCTTATGTGACCTATGTAGGAAATTATATTTATGTACTATCATTCCAGTGAAGGTTTGTTAGCACTGACATTTGAAACGCACTATCAAACAATTAGTATGTAATCTAGAATAATCTTTATGCGGGTGCATGTCGTGTACGTAAGTAGGTACTTACTACGTATATCTTTGTCATTATATTTGTTTATTAGATTAACGCTTACTCTGGCAAATATAGTCCTTGCTGTGCTTCAAGTCGCTTCAACAATTGCTATAGCTGAAGGCGTACAGCTCCTAACCGATCATTTCTAGCAATTCTGTCCAGTACCTCTACTTACGAAGTCACTATTTATTCATTACATCTTTAACCTAACACATTTTCCTGCACATTCCCAGCACTACTGATTGGTACCTGTAAAACAGACCGCTGGAGATAAGAGTTTGCTATATTGTATATTATTATTTAGAAATTAGGTGTTAGATTAGAATACATTGCGATTGTACCTAATATACAGTTGAAAATACTGTTAGAAGGGAAATGCATTTTTTATTCAACTAGAAATAGCAGGCAGCAGCTTGGTCGATATATTCGAAACCATTAGAACGTTTTTGTTTTTTATCGATTCCGGTGGAAATTCATCATGTATTTCCTCCGCACCAGGGAAGGGCGGAGGGGTATGCCGGACTCCTACTGGCTAAAACTACCAGAGTGGTCATCTTCGGCACCGAAGGCAGGCTCTAGGAACTCGAATAATCTCCATCTAGAGTGAGCGGCTCTTATTGGTGCCACGCCTTTAGGCACATCTCAAATGGGATGACTGTAAAAAGGTCGCCCCCAGGCAGTTCACGGGGAGGATTGTAAAGGATCCCCCAAGGCTCACCATGCCGGATACCCATCACATATAAGAAAAAATGTAAACATAAATTAGTAACTAGGTACTGATAACAAAAACATAGGTACATATGGTGCCGTGTGGTGCCGGCTCAGAATGCCACCACCCCATGTCCTCCCATGGGTGTCGTAAAAGTCGACTAAGGGATTAGCCGGAGGATGGGCAGCAGCGTCCTTCGAGTACATTAACAACTCAACTGCGATCGCCAACCCGCCTGCCAAGCGTGGCGATTATGGCAAAACCCCCCAATGAGCCCACAACACATCCATATCGGTTGTTGTGGTGATCTTTGGGGGAGGCCTGTGTCCAGCAGTGGACTTCATTCGGCCGAAATGATGAGGTACATATGGAAAGTATCTAACATCTTATAATCATCACTCTTCCTTATAACCGCCCCACAGCCAAGCAATAAGATGGTAACCATGATGCTACAATAATATCTGTTATCGATCAAAAAACATCCAAATATTATCACAGAACCTCTCCAAGAGAATTTAAATCGGAAATCAAATAAAATTGCGGATTCTGCGCGCGTTCCCTGCTGACAAGGAAGCCAGGGTTTGTTACTGCTACCCCAAGACGTGTCGCTATACTGTGACGTTTTTGAATGACAAGTACCTAAGGTTTTTATGACTGCAGCCCCCTGTTTGGCCTTTGATGAAGGTCATGCGTTGCCAAACGGAATAGGGGTTTGGTAGAAACTAGCTCCTGCTTGCGAGGCGTTTTGAAGATTTGGTATTATTTGTCTTTTATTGTTTGTACCAAAGAAAACGAAGTGCTTTTGTTTTCGTTAGTTTTGTACACCAACTATTTGGCAGTGATGGCTAAGTATCAAGAGATTAACACTTTTCTGTGTATCTAACAAGTAATTCTCCCTTTTCTACTATAACATTACCAAGGATGTATATAAGGGTGCTTGCTGAAGCTATAAATTATATATTTAGTTGTGTTATCAATAAATCTTCCTTCGCAATATCTAATATATAAAATTCTCGTGTCACAGTGTTAGTTACCATACTCCTCCGAAACGGCTTGGCCGATTTTTATGAAATTTTATATGCATATTCAGTAGGTCTGAGAATCAGCTACTATCTATTTTTCATACCCCTAAGTGATAAGGTTTGTCCAACCCTTAATTTTATTTTTTGGACAAAAAATTTAATTTGATTTTTTTAATAATGTGGCATTAATAAATACATACGACCCTAAATTTTCACCCTTCTATCACCAATCCCTATGTTTTAATAGTTGTTTTAGTAATTTTTCATCCCGCTCGATAACTGATCAATTATCACTTGGTAAGTTATCCCCCTCAGGCGTCTACCGGTGTCACTTCTCGCCCAGTAAACAGCACGGAGTAGGGATGAGACCGAAGCCGGTCTCCTGTTTCTCTCACACAATAAGCCTTCTCTCACACCCTCCGCAGTTTTCGGCCATTATATTATTATTTATGCATCAAGCGTAATAGTAACGTTTACAATTATCATTTTACTATACTGAATGTTATCTCGAATAGGCGCCGAAATGGCTCAACGGTTCTCAATAAAAATTTTCGGGATCAATACATGAATTAACTTAAATTTTCATGTGTGTTCCAATTTTATATCTTGCAGCAGGGTCCAAAATATATGAATAGGTGTTATAATTTGCGCCTAGCGTAGCGGGCGGGTACGGCTAGTTTCATATATAAATAGTGTTCTATCACAGTATATATTCGGCTTGAGGTAACGCTTCTTTGCTGCGTTTTCAATATAAGATAATATTGGCTAGTTTGTGTTCCAAATAAACTGATGATATCGACAATTATATCTTTGGGGTTTAAATATTCATACGATTCATTTGTTTTAATTGTAATAAAAAGTAAAAATGAAAATGAATCGTATATATATTTAAATCCCACTGATATATATAGAAAGAAAACTCATTTATTTTGCTCTCACACTGACATTAGGCAAGAGATGTAAACGTCGACAGTAAAAAAAATAGGACATACAATTTTATAAAATTAGTGACATGTTACCTGATAGACAAAAATGGAACTTAGCTCAGCATAGTGGTACTTCGTGATGAAGCAGCGCTGGTATTCTGCTACCTTTGGTGCGTTCACGGTTCACGGACAGTTATCTTGGTCACAATGAAAGAAAAAAATAATATGTATAAAATGTTAAATAAATAAATATACTTACAACATGGAATCATTCATTATTATATCATCATTTCGGCCGAATTAAGTCCACTGCTGGACACAGGCCTCCCCCAAAGATCACCACAACGACCGAAATGGAGCGTGTTGTTGGCTCATTGGGGGGTTTTGCCATAATCGCCACGCTTGGCAGACGGGTTGGCGATCGCAGTTGAGTTGTTAATGTACTCGAAGGACGCTGCTGCCCATCCTCCGGCTAATCCCTTAGTCGACTCTTACGACACCCGCGGGGGAGATGGGGTGGTGGTATTCTGAGCCGGCACCACACGGCTTATTCATTATTATATACCATATACTAACTATACCATAGATATTTAGACATGTTCTTAAAAAAATATGAAAATATAAATACAGTACAGTATAAGTACAGTATTCCATTTGTAATACTGCATTTAGTGGGTAGAAGAGAGTGGTGTCTGTACTTCATCAGTTTATCCGGAATCGTAATGCCAGTTTTATCTATATATTTGCTATGCCTGATAAAGCAAACAGGAGAATAATGCTATACTGGTAAATAACAGAAAGATTTTAAAGCGGTTTAGAGTCGGATCGTTCTCATTAATTTCTTCCCTATCAAGATACCTTCCGTCGATGTCATATAAAATCGCTGACAAAACTGTTCATATTTTAAAAAACAGTACTTACCTCCTTTATTTTGGATAGTATCTGACTATACGGGTATAATTCGATTTACAAGCCATTCAAATTAATATTCTAAATTCACAGAAATTATTATGAATTTTAGCGTGATATGATGTAATACTTTTTTTTTTCATGATCACGCTAGTTTGTTTCTTCATGCACGTATTAACCAGCACCCACTCATGATCATTAATCTGTTTATTAATATATATAATTCGTAAAATAAAGCGTTTACCGTTATAGTTCTAAAACCGCTTAGACATAAATAACGGTGGAGCTGTTATTGGAATAATTCAATTTCGCGATAGAAAGACTAAAGCAGCTATTATGTTAAGCCGGCCCCGTAATGTTAGTCGTGATCATATCTCGCTGCCACCGTTGGCTACTGACGGACGTTCCGCCTACCGATCTGCGCCGAACAGGAAATTGAATGGAGTTGTCGACGTAAATTTTATTTGATAAATATGTTTTGCTGTATATTGTGAATGTTTCAGCAAAATTCAGAGATAGTCATGCGGCGTTTTAGTTTATAAATAACAATGTGTTTCGGGGATTTGATAGATTTTTTTTTCTTTTTTTTCCGTTTTTATAATGAACGTTGCCCAACAATAGGATTTCTCCTGTCTTGTGGGTGCGTTTACAGACATGAGTTCCACACACAGTACACCCAGACCCGGAACAACTATCTGCAGATCATACAGACATTTGGTCCGTGCGGGAATCGAACCTGCGACTCGGAGCAGCCGACTGCATCAGCCACTGCACCAGCCGTGCCGTCTAAATTGATCATAGTGTCATAATATCAGACACACACTGCTGAGCAAAGGCCTCCCCCATAGATTTCACAACGGTGTCATGATTTCGGGGTGAAGTGTATGTAATTAATGTGTATGCTTTTTAAGTGGATTTTACCTATTGTATACACTCCTTTAGATTGATATTATGCTTCTTATTTATTTTACCTTTAATGAGCATTATTTTGTAATTATCGTGGGATTGAATAAATGGGTTCAATCAAGGTGGTTGTGTATTATTTACGATCTCATAGAACCCCCAACATCACAGGGGGGCAATACTCACCACGCTTGGCAGGAGGGTTAATGAGCGCAGTATGGCTACTGTTCCACAGAAGGGACGCTGCTGCCCATCCCTCTGGTTTAGAGTCCCTTAGTCGCCTTTTACGACATCCACGGGCTAGAGACTGAGATAGAGATTTTTGTTCCGAATCGGCATCCGAGAAGATTATCTTCATCATATCAGCCAAAGGACGTCCACTGCTGAAAAAAGGCCTCCCACATAGATTTCTACAATTGTATCGTCCTTTTGAGGGGCAATTTGCCATTAGTCACCAGTTCACCACAATTGGCAAGCGAGTTGGTGAGCGCAATATGGTAACTGTTCCACAGTAGGAACGCTGCTGCCAATCCCTCTGGCATAGAGTTCCTTAGTCGCATTTGCGACATTCATAGAGGAAGTTGAAGAGGTGCTATACTCTTAATCAGAACACCACTGGGAATCTCCGTGACGTTTAAAATTGCGAGGACTGGACTAGAATTTGTGCCGACAGAGTGCACAAGCATTCACGCACGCACGTACTTCAGATACTTTGAACCTTCGATAAAAAGAAATATATTATTTTCTTCCATTAAGAACAACGGACTTTAGTCCACTCATATACAAAATTAACCTCGGCTGGCTATCCAGCCAGTTACTATTAACTGAGCATACATTTTTATAGTGTCAAGCTGTTAGTAGAAAAAGATCGCGAAGACAATAAGTACATAATATATAATCGCCAGAGAATATAGCCTTAACAATCTAGTGCTCCACGGCAATTGGTAGCATCTACAGAGTACTTTGCCCGCAAGCTGGCCAATCAATATAGTGGCTGCAATTATGTTAATGCACCGCCCTAGGCCGCGAGCCCAGACGCAATTGAAAATGTAAACGACCGCTGCACACCTCTGCGGACCTATGATCGCCTGGTACTCGGCTCTGATGTAGCCGTTCAGTTTTAGATGGTCATAAACAAACTGGGGAGGTGTGGGAGAAAATGATCATTGCCTTTCAATTTATTCCCAGTTTTCGCACTGAAAATTTATCTGAGGTCAGATAATGGAGTTTCAATTGGTAGTATTCGGTTAATGCACGATTTCATTTAATGAAATATGTAGTGTAATTTGTTTCAATGCAATTTTAAAGGAATATATATTATTTGAGTACAAACTATACAGCATTTCGGAGAAACATAGCAAATCTTGCATCGGACACACGGTACGATGAACTAGAGCACACCTTAGTACAAAAATATCTCACACATTTGCCTGCATTGCGCTTTTCTAAATTATTCTAATTAAAACTAAATCGTGTCTCCACAGTGCGAGAATGTAACAATTATTACGAGAAAAATATTTCGCGTTAACATTATAAAAACAACACAAAACGATCAAGAGTATACAGATTTTTTTATTTCAGTATTACATTTGTATAAAATGTGAGAACGATGGAAGTATAAGACGGCTGTGTATAAGAATATTGTATTGACTTTATTGGCTAACATTGCCTCCAGCCATCGCATGAAAGCATCGATAATAATAATACGAGTTTAAGCCAAGCCGGGTGGTGTCCGGATTAAGAATATGGCACCACTCCATCTCATCCCGTGGATGTCGTAAAAGGCGACTAAGGGAATATAAACCAGAGGGATGGGCAGCAGCGTCCCTTTTGTGAAACGGTAGCCATACTGCGCTCACCAACCCGCCTGCCAAGCGTGGTGAGTATTGGCAAATTCCCCCCAAAGTGATGCTACAGTTGTGGAAATCTATGGGGGAGGCCTTTGTTCAGCAGTGGACGTATAAATGGCCGATATGATGAAGCCAAGTGTTACGCATTAAAGCCTCCTCCATTTGCGTCGTGTAACCTGTGAAGAATCTAAGTACTATCAAAATATTGTATCCTAGCTTACGTTAATGATGGTAAGACCCAAGAATTTTCAGATCATTAGACACATTTTAGTGGCTAATAAGCTGTCACTTCCTAAAGTAATACTCCGGGACTTTAATGAAGAAAAAATGTAATTACAGCATAAAATGTAAGGCCGGTCAGTCCGCCTGGCTGTGGCGTTGCTTGTCCGACGGAATAGTAATTAAAAGAGCCAAGCTTTTTTTTCTAATGTGTCAAGAACGTCTGTGTAATACCTTTTCTGTTTGAAACTGATTTGACTGGGATTGTGCGAATTTTTACGCGCTCTCTGTGGTCCCAGACAAAAAGAGACCAATCTTCTCCACCCTTTTTTTTTATTATTGGTGCCCAGTGGAAATTCATCATGAACTTCCTTCGCCCCGGGGAAGGACGAAGGGGTATGCCGGACTCCTACCGGCTAAAACCACTGGAGCGGTCATCTTCGGCACCTAAGGGAGGCTCCAGGTCCTCGTATGATCACACTGGAATCTTCTCCACCCTGGAGTGTAAACTGCAACTTGATATCAAGAGGACGAGCTGCAACATCTTATCACCAATTCAGACGGCATGGTTGGCGCAATGGCTGATACGGCTGTTGCGCTCCGGGTCACGGGTTTGATTCCCGCACGGAACAAATATTCGTATGATCTGCAGGCAGTTGTTCCGGATTTTGGTGTATTGTGTATGGAATTTGTGTCCGTAAACGCACCCACGACACAGGATAAATCCCAGTGTGCGGGCAACGTTATGTTTAACAAAACAAAAAAAACGATTTACCATTGTTTACAGCTTTGATGGCTATAATGGCCTTTATTAGTTTTTAAACTATCACGAATTTCGCTCATATTAGACTACGATTTCAGGACTTTTCGCGCACAGATAAATCAAAACAATATTTTGACTAAACTCAACGTTCCGGCTAAGTTGTATTGACCGTGGTCATGAGAAGACTAAAGTATGCGTGTGTCATCGTCTTGACCGGCGGGTGATTTTTAGATCCACCCGCGGTTGATCTTGCGTAACGTAACTTTTCTGTCTGTCTGTCGGTTTGTCTGTCGGCCTGTCTTCCTGTCTGTTTGTTCCCGCTAATATCCGAAACGACTGGACCGATTTCTACGGGACTTTCACTGGCAGATAGCTGATGTTATAAGGAAAAACTTAGGCAACTTTTATTTGAGAAAATAATTAGGGTTCAACGCAAAAAAAGCCATGAAATCCAATAAATATACTTGATGTTAAGTGTCTACGCCGAAGTACTCTCAATTATTTTTAAATAATCTAATTAATTTTAAATTAAACGGCGGGTGATACCGCGGGTCCCAGCTAGTTATTAATAAAATCTTTAAATTTGAATTTGGCTTTCTGTGCTACGTGTCGTGAGTTCGATCCCCGGACGGAACAAATATTTGTATGATCTACGGATAGTTGTTACCGGTATGGTGTTCGTGTATGTGAGATTTATGTCTGTAAACTGTATCCATGATACAGGAGAAATCCATCAAAGGCATCATTTAAAAAAAAAACCGCTCGCCAAACGTGATTTGATTGACATGTGTGGTGACTGGTATGTGTGTGTGTCTACATTTAAATTAAGTAAGTGAAATATAAAAGGCATTGCTCTTGATTAGAGCGAGACTCTGCTGACATGGGGCAAAAGAGCAAGACGAAAAATCAGCTACTGTTTTGTTTTCAGAACAATATAACACATTGTTATAATTATGCATTTATTGCCTTATGGTCTACCCCTAAAATAAATCACGGCATCATTTCCCATGGGTGCCGTAAGGTAATTAAGGGCTTGTATCAAAAGGATGGGAGCAACCACCATTGTAAAATACTGCGATCAGCACGTCGCCTTCCAACCCTGGTGTTTACTGTTTTAGAATCCCATGGAATGTTCGGTATTCGGATTTACAAATCTTTGTTCTTCAGCAGATATTTACGAGCTAATATTATATGAATACTACTCTAAATAGCGTGAAGCTTATGTTGATACTATGAAAACTTTCCTGAAAGTCAAGTAAAGAGAAAATTAAAAGGAAACCGCGTAGTTAGTACGATAAAATAAATAGTCTTGACACTATGTCGTACCGAGTTCCTGCTCCCTTTAAGTCTCGCTTATCACTGTCAGAAGAGCCAACTAACTAACTGCAAGTCAATATCTGAAAGTTTAACTAATTAACGAGGGGAATGTGTATCGTTCCGCCATATTTATATTTATTTAGTATGTTTAGATGTTAATTAAAAAACTTTTAACACCAGATAAGCAAGCTTGTTTATCTAATCAATTAAAATGTTCAGACTGTTAAATGATTTTAGTTATTCGGTATTATTTATTTAAATGAGTTTTAATATAGAAGAGACTTGCTGTATGGACTGCGGTAATTGATTGATTGTACCTTTTGGTGGTTAGCTAGTCTGGAAACCCAAAATTATCTTTTATCTATGCCTACGATAAAAAAATATTTTATCAGTAACTCTGGGGGGCCGCCAGAGCTATATGCTCGGGGGTGGAAGTGTCTAACGGCGTAATAACGGGGAAACCCGCTCCAAGTCTTCGAGACGCGCGATGGTGAAACCGGTGCCGCACCTCTCTACACCCCCAGCCAGTCACACCGATGTTGCTTCTTGTCGCCTGTAGTGGTGGCCATTTAGGGGGCCAATCTTGTGAGTGGCGAGTCACCGTCTGCCAAAGAATTTCACGGTCAAGGTTGAAAAGCAGACGCCGTTGTTCCTGTATTTATTAGTCTTTTTATTCCATGTAACACCCATTGCAATAGACTTTATCGTTATAGTTTCCATCTCATACAATAGCCTTACACCACTGGGAACAATCCATGTCTTCAATTTATAGTGCAGCTATGGAGAGTCCCCCGGTTGGTGTCCCATTACATTTTAGATTAAAATTCTCTAAAGGGCCTCTGCGTGTTGGACCCGTGTCCCCGCGTAAGCCTATCAAAAGACCGGGTTCCCCTTACGGAGGGTATAAACCCGTGAAAAGAGAAACAATGCAATCTGTGTGGTATCTAGATTAAGCTTATAGCACTATCTCATCTCCTCCCGTGGATGTTGTAAAACGCGCCTAAGGGACTAACTATGGGCAGCAGCGTTCCTTTTGTGGAACAGTAGCCATACTGCGCTCACCAACCCGCCTGCCAAGCGTGGTGAGTACTGACAAAGTCCCCCCAAAATTACGACACAATTATGGAAATCTATAGGCCATAGTTCAGCAGTGGACCTCCAAAGCTTGATATGATGATGATGATGATGATGATGATGATGACTACAATTGTTTTTATACTACAATATCCTCCGCACAATACAGGTGTAAACTATATAACGGTAGGACTGATGATGATCCCCGCGGGAAGTGCCTGGGGCGGCTTTTTCACAGTCGCGTTTCTCCACTAGAGGGGGTAACCGCATTACAGTCATCCCCTTCGAGATGTGCCTGTAGGTATGATACCAATGGGCAGCTCTAGTGTGATCGTACGAGGACCTGGAGGTCCCCTTCGGTGCTAAAGATGACCGCTCTGGTGGTTTTAGTCAGTTGAACACCGGCACGCCCCTCCGCCCTTCCCCGGGACGGAGAAAGCACGTCATATATTTCCACTGGGATAATAAAATAAATAAAAAATAAAGTATGGAACGAAGACGGCGTATTGTGCTTTTCAACACCACCCATCGTTAAAATAAAGAAGATGGTTTTTATCGTGATGCAGCAATTGACCCAGTTAACTACATTTTCCAGACTCGTATCGATAAAAAATATATAAAAATGAGTTCCATAACAAAATCCAATATATAACTGAACAATGCCGAACGAGTGCGCCGAAATTATCTCGTTTTCAACACAATGCCGTTATGTCGAATTAACAATTGACAATGTCACATGCAACGTATTACAACCGACCGACAAAGGGGGTTTCGTTCAAATAAGCGCATTGATCGAACATTCTCACGTAAGATCAAATCTATGTATTTTAATCAGCACACGAGTCCTTGAGAGGCAATTTTGAAAACGCGCACGTTTACGTTGAGCTAACCTCGGATTTTTGATGACATCGACCCATTTACCCGCTACGTTTGCCTGGTGGAACGTGTGTAGGATTAGTTCTCATTTTCTTTTGGTTTGTGTGTTTCAATATTTACGGTTCCTTTTAACGTTTGCATAGTAATTTTCTTTTTTAGGGTTCCGAACGTCCGAAGGAAAAAACGGCGGAACCCTTATATTATCACAAGTAAATCTGTCTGTCTGTCTGTCTGTTACAGCCAATTTGCTCCGAATTTACTGGACCAATTAACTTGAAATATGGTACACATGTGGATTTCTGCGACCCAAACACGTACGTGTAACGTAAATAAATTATTTTTGAATATGGGGGTCACTTTTAGAGAGCAATATATAAATTAAAGATTAAATATTTGCATACTGTACTGTGTAACATAATATGAAATGAAAGGGCTTGTTGCTAAGGGTTTCAAATTCATTTATTTTATAATTTTAAAATATATAGTTCTAAAGTTATTCAAGAAAGTAGACAAAAATTTACCACACCGCTTATCTCCGAAACTACGAAGGCTAAAATGTTGAAAAAAACTCTAGAAAATAGTTCTTTACCTATAGATTACAGGAAAACCTATAAGAAGTCTGTGGTCTTAAAATAATATAGTAAATCTTTAAATATTGTGCGAACAAACTTAGATTTGCAGTTGGAATGTATGGAAGAACATATTTTTCTACTATGATTGTTTGTTCTTGGGATAAGTTATTGTACAAGGCCGAATTCAACAATAGATACTTTATTTAGTTACGATTAAAAAAAAACATGGGGTGTAACATGTTCGTGGTCCCTCTCCACGCGAGTTCAACTCGCTTTTTCTTTTTTTTTTCTTGGTGGCAACACTATCAGCTGGTTGTAAAAAAAGGCTCTTTTATATCTTATTTAAAAAATATATAATTACAGTGGATATTATGTATTAAATTCATTAATTATAGTTAAGACTAATGTTTATATAATGTACTCAGTGTTTTTGCGGTGTATTTGACGAAAGATCTTTGTTTAATCAAGAAAACTCAACAGCTTGTACCGGCTGTCAACCGACGGATTTGAAATCTATAATCCCGGGGAGTATTTTGTTTTATTTATAATTTAATTGAGTGTACTTATTTAATATTGTTTATATATTAATATTTCTGCAAAGTTACACTACCAGTCATCCCAGTACTGCTCAGGATCCTGAGCTTCGTCCATCACACACTGGCACGGTTTAGATCTCCTTTTGCTTGACATACAAATTAGTGGAAGCAAAATCGACGATCAAAACATTAGCTACAGACATAACTTAACACTGCAAAGTTTACACCACAAAATCTTACATATGTATAGCAGAATATTTCCATGTATTCATTTTAATGTTGATCTTGTATGTTATTGTTTTTTCTACCTTAAAGTCCTTATTATTTCATAGCATTAAAAATCTCTTGACATAATATTAAATAATGAGCAGTAATACCAAGAGTAATTAATACTATATACTTTCAAAATCCATATTATTCACTTCTTGTATACTATTGTCTTTGCGATTAACATTTCACTTTTCATACTACCACCTCTTTCACATTATCTCACTCTATCCTTGTTTTTTCTTGCTATTGAGCTGTCTATTTTTCACATTCTAGTTGACTTTAAGAACTGGTGAAAATGATGACACGAAGTGCAATTGCCAGAGATATGGAGATCAAACTAAGAGCCACCCTTAAGGAACTAGAATCTTCAAAACACCTGTGCCAACAACTACTACAGGAAAGAGATGATAGTGAAGTGGAAGTTAAGAACATAATTGACAAGAATACCTTCCTCAAGAATGAGCTTGCTGAGCTTCACATACAGCATATGGACTTACTCGACCAACACAATCAACTACAACAATCAGTGTCTTCATTTCAACAGTGCAGTAACACACATGAAATGGCCTTACAGCGTATATCTAAACTCGAACAGGAGTTATGCAATGCTCATAAGGCCATTTCTGTCTGTGAGATGGTAAAATCTAGTGAAGAAACTGTGGACACCCATATTCTGTACAACAAATTGTTAGGGAGTAGGTCTGATGTGCTTTACAAGCCAGCAGTTACGATAGATTTGACTGGTGACGATACCATAACCACATCTCCTTTAATAATGAGTCACAATAAGTTAAAAAAGTATATAAATATTAAAAAGTTCATTAAAAGGTCAAAGCTAGCTTTAAAAAAACAAACGCTTTTAAAATTAAATATTTGCCTTAGAAAAGAACGCATGAACTTATTAATTAAATTAAATACATGTACATCTGAATTGGAAAACAGTAGGGCAATGTATGAAATTGATGTTGAGCGCCTTCAGGAAGAGCTACTTCACAGGGAAACTACATTAACTGATATTTTCAATAAATATGAGTCTGCTCAACAAGAACTCAGTGAGCGCATGCTTGAGGCTGGTGAGCTGGTGGACTTGGTCAGATATAATGCTGAGAGATATGAGTCTTTGACCAACAATCTCGCTTGCAGCTGTACATTTCACCCACCACCTCAGGAGCCTCTGCCTCTGCCCTCACCTGTGATGGCTCAACCAGTGCGAAGCGGCACCATCATCAAGCAAAATAAAACTTTAATATTTACTGATCAGTTAGGGTCAGGTTTTGGGTCTTTGTTGCAGAATTGTCTGGGTCATAGTGTACTAAATTATTGTTTTCATAACTTACACTTCAGTAAAATAGTTACAAATATTATAAATAGAACAACTGAGGAGGATAGTTGTGTAGTCCTATTGTTAGGTAATAGTTTGGGTGTAAATAAAAAGGACATTGTGGATGGTATAGACACCTTATTGAAATTAAATATAGGGAGGCTAATTTTATGTGCCTTTCCATATTCAAACTGTCTATCAGAGAGTGATAATCGTTATATATTTAGATTAAACAACATTATTCATATGTTGACATGTCGTTATAGTGACAAATTATTGTATTTTGACACTAATAAGTTTATTAGTGGATTTAAATTGACTCGGGAAGCTATGTTTCTTCCCAAGAAAAGCAAAAGCCTGATTGCTACATTGATAGCTTATAATATTAACGTTGTTATAACTGATATAACAAAATGTAGGATAAGGGACAAATCAGTATTGTCTAATTGTATTGGTAATACTGGCGATCGAACGAAGGGGTACACATCTTTTGATGCTGCAGCTTCTGGTGCCCACACCAGAAATATGGAGTATTCTCCTCATATAGTGGGGCATACAAGGAGTATCACCTTACTGTCTGGTGATGGCACTGGTACTGCAGAAATTACTCCAGATTGTAATTTAAACTAATTAATAAGACAAAAGAAGATATCCCTATCAATGATAATAAACTTATATTAAATATTTCTAAAAACATATCTTCTGGCAAATCTTTGTGTACAAATAGGGAGGGGGTTAATACTTTGAAATTTCTACATCAAAATATTCAAGGTTACTCTTCTAAAATATTAGAAGTAGAGCTTTTTTTGGAAAAAAGTGAATATGACATAGTTTGTATTACAGAGCATTGGTTAAAAGATTACCAAATGCTAATTAATTATGAAAATTATTGTGTGGCTAGTAGTTTCAGCCGAAAGTCCATGCTGCATGGGGGTTCATTAATATTAATTAAAAACTCCATAAAATCCAAAGAACGAAAAGACATAGTTGGATTGTCGGTTGAACATAGCATTGAAATGTCTTGTGTTGAGCTGGATAAGCATGTTATAGTTTGCGTTTATAGACCTCCACACAGCCAAAATTTGACAACATTTGGATCTGTAATGGAGGATGTATTAAAATCAGTAACTGTTAAAAATAAATATGTAATAGTCTGTGGTGACTTTAACATTAATATACTAGAAAATAATTTGATTAGTAACAATTTACTGTGTCTTTTTAAATCATTTAATTTGATCAATATATTCTTAGAGCCAACTCGTATAACGTCTACTTCTGCTACTTGCATTGATAATGTTTTCTGCAACTGTGATTATTCACACGAAGCCATTATAAATTGCTTGCCATCTGATCACAGTGGGCAAACCGTCACCTTTAATACCAGTAAATCACCAAATAAAATGCAGATTAAATTTAGGCAAATCACAATGGGTAAATTGGAATATTATAATAAATCATTAATTAGTAAACTCGCTGTTCAGAACAATTATAAAAAAAACGCTGATAAACTTTATTCGGACTTTTTTTCTATTATAAAAACAGAATTTGATAAAGTATTTAAATTAAAAGTAAAACAGTTTAATTTTAAATTTCAGTTCAGTGATTGGGCGACGACTGGTATACGCAAAAGTAGGGACCGTTTATTTGAATTGTATGGGTTAAAAAAATATATTAAAACTGAAGATTTCATTAAGTATGTAAATAATTTTTCAAAGATTTTTAGGAAAGTTTGTCAGGTCGCGAAAGGTAATCATATAAGTGATAAAATAAAGTATGCTGATGATAAAATTAAAGCAACCTGGAAAATCATTAACAATGAGACTAATAAATCTAAATCGAACAGAAATTGTTACACAATTCAAACGGCACGTGGTCTTGTATGTAAAGACATTGAAGTAGCTCAGGAATTTGAGGCGTTTTTTACTAAGATTCCCAAAATAACAACTGCATTTTTAAACTCTTCACCCTTGCATTCTCTTGCCTTACTGAAACGGAATGTAGTGGCCTGTACTGTAGATTTTACATTCACGCATATAATGCCCCAGGCTATTACAAAAGCTTTTAAAGAAATAAAAATCAAATCAACTGAAGACTTGTGGGGATTATCGGTAAAAGTATGTAAAGGTATAATTAACACTATAGCACCCTACTTAGCAGTAATATTTAACAGGTGCGTTGACCAGGGTACTTTTCTGGATTTAATGAAATATAGCAAAGTGATACCTTTGTTTAAATCCGGTAACATTCAAGATCCTGGAAATTTTAGACCGGTATCCGTTCTGCCTGTATTTAGCAAAGTATTTGAAAAAATTATGTTAAATCAAATGCTATTGCATTTTAATGTTAACAAGCTTTTTCACGACAAGCAATACGGCTTCACCAAAGGGCGTAATACAACTTACGCAGGTATCTCATTGATCAAGCAAATCTTCGATGCTTGGGAAGGGTCTCAGGATGCGATTGGTATCTTCTGTGACCTTTCAAAGGCATTTGATTGTGTAGATCACGAGACTCTTCTGCTGAAACTAGAGTATTATGGGATTAGGCAAAAGTCTTTAAAAATCTTAAAATCCTATTTGCAAAACAGGCAACAAAAAGTTCAGATAAATGGGGTTAATTCATCTGGCTCTGAAGTGATAATGGGTGTGCCCCAGGGTTCGATACTAGGTCCTTTCTTATTTCTGGTGTACATTAATGACTTGCCTTATGTGATTCAGGATCCATCCAGGATGGTGTTATTTGCTGATGATACTTCTTTGATTTTTAAAATTGATAGACGTTTACCAAATCTTGACGATGTAAATAACGCTCTTCTTAAGGTCCATGAATGGTTCACAGTTAATAATTTAGTATTAAATGGGCAGAAAACTAAATGCATAAAGTTTACTTTGCCAAATGTAGTAAGTAGGGATTGCGATATCATAATAGATAGCGAGAAACTTGAATTTGTCGATCAAACAGTTTTCTTAGGAATCACGCTTGATTCAAAACTTCAATGGGGTCCCCATATTACATCTCTAGCAGGACGGTTGAGTTCGGCTGCTTATGCTGTGAGAAAAATCAGACACCTTACAGATGTAGCTACTGCAAGACTGGTTTACTTTAGCTACTTTCATAGCATAATGTCCTATGGTATTTTACTTTGGGGTCGGGCTGCCAATATAGAATCAATTTTTATATTGCAGAAGAGAGCTATCAAGGCTATTTACAACCTTGGTAGTCGTGATTCCTTGAGAGAACTGTTTAAAAACATTAACATAATGACAGTGCCTTGTCAGTATATCTATGAAAATATCATGTACGTTAGGAAGAACATTCATCTTTTTACAAAAAAATGTGATCGGCATAACTATAATACAAGATATAAATCTAAACTAGTACAGCCAAAATTTCGCTTAGCTAAAGTCCATACTTCTTTTATGGGTTATAGTATAAAATTTTATAATAAAATACCGGAGACCGTGCTGCAATTACCGCAAAATAAATTTAAAATATTTGTAAAAAATACTCTGTGCAAACAAGCATATTATACGTTAGAGGATTACCTTAGAGATATAAATGTTTG
Source organism: Diloba caeruleocephala (assembly GCA_947459985.1). NCBI lineage: Eukaryota > Metazoa > Arthropoda > Insecta > Lepidoptera > Noctuidae > Diloba > Diloba caeruleocephala. The sequence continues at coordinate 5,672,887 of OX381609.1, forward strand.
GCAGAGTGCTTGTCCAGCTCCGCAAGACCACTATAAGAAATGATTCAAATTTTTTATTTTTTACTTATTGACATGCCATCTTGTTGTTGCATGTTTTGTGACATCAATTTATTCAGATTTACTTTTCTGACATTTCAATTATTATTTTTTGACATGACATTATTATTATTAATTATTTACACCTGAATTTATTATTGTATAATTTTTCTATATTCAACTGGTTTATGATTTGATATTGACACTTTTAAAAGGTTTAAGAGGTTAGACTTTACTATGTTTAATGTAGGAACATTGTCTTTATATAACCTGAATTTTCGAGAACATTGTACACATAAATATTGTAACATGATTTTAAAAGAGTAACCATGGAGTTTCTTGCCCGTTCTTCTCCATAGGAAATCTACATCTTGGAACGTGGCAACTTAAGTCTTGACGATTCATAAGTGCTATTAATGGTTTAAATGAATAAAAATCTTTTTTATCTTATCTTATCTTATCATTTGTCAGGCTTTTATTTTTTACAAAAACGTTGCCTGTCTTGTTTTGATACATCATACTTGTGTTTGCATCGTGGGTACAGTTTACAAACAAAACTCACACGCACAAATAGCCAGACCCGAAACAACTATCTGTAGATCATAGAAATATTTGATCCCGCGCGGATCGAACCTGCGATACGTACCGCAGAAAACCAATCGAACCAACGAAACAAACCGCTTAGCCACTGCGCTAACTGTGCGTTCCAAGTCCGTGAAAATCTTGCAGCTGTACATTAGTACGTGTTAATGTTGATTTTGTACAGGTTGTACAGAATTTTTGTACAGAAGTACAAATTGCAATAATTGAAATCGGTTTATTACCTTTATTGGCGTTTTCATTAATTATGCCTAATTGTGAATAACATACCTGAAACCAAAGAATTTATAATATAATTAATGGTTGAACAATAATGGGGAATCATTTTGACGGCTTTTCACACATAATTTATCATCTGTCTCTTATTACTGAGAGTATGCTGTTGATATCTTGTGGAGTCCAGGCATATAAAGCATCCTTCCATGGATGGCGTAAAAGGCAACCAAGGGACGCTGATCCAGGGGGATGGGTTGCAGCGTCCCTTCTGAGGAAAAGTAGCCATACTGCGCTCACCATCCTGTCAAGCGTGGTGAGTACTGGCAAATTCCCCCAAAATGGTGACACAATTGTGGAAATCTAAAGGGGAGGCTTTGTCAGCAGTGAACGACCTTTGGCTAATATGATGAGGGTATGCCTCCTTGTAAGAACGTAAAACTGATTCTACGAGCAATGTGCCCCGCCCATTGCCACTTCAGTTTACTAATCCTTTCAGCTATGTCGGCAACTTCAGCTTCTACGGATCTCCTCATTTCGTAATATTCTTTTTATTTTATATAGCATCATTATCTATACGCCCCTTTTTGGTTGGACAGGGTTTTAACATAATATAAAATGTACTCTATAAAGGTGGTCCGTGTGGTTTCCGGATTAAGAATATAGCACCACTCCATCTCCCATGAATGTCGTAAAACTCGACTAAGGGACTCTAAACCAGAGGAATATGCAGCAACGTTCCTTCTTTGAAACAGCAGTCATACTGCACCCACCAACCCGCCTGCCAAGCGTGGTGAGTACTGCTAACTTCCTCCCAAAATGATGACACACTGCAATGACCGGTTGATTTTAGGAGAGGCCTCAGTTCAGCAGTGGACCTCTTTTGACTGATACATTAATGACGAAAGGTGCTGATTGTGAGATTGTTAACAATTAAACAAACTTATATAAAGCATAACTATAGGTACCAAACCGGCACTAAGCGAATATCACTTATAATACGTGGGCGTTACGTATTTTAAATCATAATGATAAAATGTCCGCCGCAGGTTGCGTCACAAGCAACCGTATCTAATTTTGTATGGATAGGTTTTAGGTCGGATTAGTTGCGGTCGCGATTTACGCAACACTGGCCTACCGAACAGAGCAACTTGAATATGCCACTTACAGTATTAAAACCGACATTTTACATTTGAAATAGTCACATTGTAATGTAAACTTAAATCTATACAAATAAATAAAATTGAAGTGTCTGTTTGTAATGTCAAAATAACAGCTTTTTACTAAATGCATATGAAAGTATGTACGTTGCATATAACAAAAACACTATTTTTAATATTTTTGTCTGTCTGTCTGTCTGTCTGTTTGTTCCGGGTAATCTCCGAAACGGCTGGACCGATTTTGACGGGACCTTCACTGGCAGATAGCTGATGTTATAAGGAATAACTAAGGCTACTTTAATTTTAGAAAAATAATTAGGGTTCCGCGTAAAAAAATGAAACCCTTGAAATCCAATATATATATTCTATGTCAAGTGTCTATGTCGAAGTACTCTAAATTTCTTTTAAATTAAACGCGGGTGAAACCGCGGGTCCCAGCTAGTTGTAAATAAACTTATTATTACGCGACTTTGTAAGCATAGTTTGTGGTAGCGTCAGTCCACTCTTTTAAAGTTGAATTTTCGACAGCCATTCTTTGGTAAACTACTACTGTCCTTTGTACTGTCTCTAGCACTTGCCATGTGGCCAAGGGGTTGATGTGTAGGTCAGGCATCAGATCATCTACTTTTTCTTTTCATCTGAAGATTTCATGTGTGTAATAAAGTCCACTGCTGGACACAAGCCACCCCAAAGATCGCAACAACTACGGATCTGGGTGTGTCGTGTGCTTATTGGAGGGTTTTGCCATAGTCGCCACGCTTGGTAGGCGGTTGGCGATCAAATTGGCTGATTGGCTGATAGACAAAGTTGCGAAATTTGTGTAGTAAGAAACCTTTGTTAGTATTTGATTTTATTCATATTGCAATGATGACACACGACCTGGTGAAGGTCTCTGAGAGTCCTGTTATGCGGCCAATATGTACCTGGTTGCTGTGCTGTAATCTATAACGATACTTGTACTTGCCGATACGATACCGATTGTCATAGTAAAAATATCGGCGATAGCGATATAATCAGCGTTTGCGTTAGATAGCGCTTGAGATGTAACTACATATTTGAGATCGTATAGCACTTAGATGAAGTTGCCTTAGCTCGATTAGAATCAGCAGGTGTGCAGGTGCAGGTTTCAAAAATTGGCGAAGACGTTTCGGCGATTCCGAAATATCGGTAAGTTCGATACATTGGCATTGGAATCGATGTCATTACATCCCTAGTATTTACTAATAAAGAAAGTATTAGATTGAGCGTTAGACACACTAAGCAATGTTGCTAGCGGAATCAACTTAATTTCCCGTAGTCTCCCGTACAATGTGGAACATTGTCATGTGCTGCACACAGACATACACATAAATCAGTCCAGTCAATCATCATAATCATTATCATATCAGCCGAAAAACGTCCACTGAGTTCCTTAGTCGCCTTTTACAACATACGGGAGGAGACAGAGAGATGCTATATTCTTGATCCGGACCACAATAGTCCATATCTCAACAAATCCCACCCGACTGACCAACTCAATCATGCTTCACAACCTAAACGATTATACGAAAAAGTTAATCAAAACTGCAAAATGTGTATATCAGAAGTTGCGGCTAATGTAACTAGGGCAGAGTGGGGCTGTGAATAAATGAGGACTCCGCAGCAATCCAGTTAGCTGTACAAACATGGGTTGGGAACAAACAACATTGCCTTGGGACACTGAGTGACGCGCGATTTGTGTGTCTAATAACTTTAGACCAAAAATCGCTAGCGAGAACGGAAGAATTAACTCCATTGGAGGTTTCATTTTCCGTATATATATTGTAAGGCCATCAGGCCTATATTACCTTGAGGGTTATGCAGAGGTGTACTGTAGAGCTGGGTGTACATAATATAGTGGATTATAGTGATGGCAGCATTAAGCATCTAATAGGGCGGCGAGCGTATTGCCTGCAGTAGGTTAACATTGAGTGTACGGCTACGATCAGTAGAACTAAAGTAGCCGACAAAGTTGAAGTCGTAATGGGCGGGACACATTGGTCGTAAAACTGATGGCCGTTGGGGCAAAAAGGTTCTCGAGTAGAGGCCGTGCACAGGAAAACGCAGCGTGCGATGACCTGCAATGAAGACACACGACCTGGTGAAGGTCACTGGAAGTCCTGGTATGCGGGCAGTATGTACCTAGTCGCTGTGAAAATCGATGGTAGAGGTCTTTGTTCAGCAGTGGACGTTCTTCCTCTCCTGATATGATTATGATTATGGTGACATGATGTGATTAAATTCATGATGAATGAAATATCACCCAAGCAAGACGGAATGCCTTAGTATCTATAGTATATATAGTATATATCTATCTCTATTCACTCCTTAAAACTGAATTTGCATAAATTCAGAGTTAAAAAAAAAATCTGCAGTGAATTATACGATGCTTCATTAGTATTTATATTACTCGAAGGAATTAATTATTTATCTTTCTTTTTTAAGCTTTGCCCCACACTAGTGGGTGCGTTTACAGACATAAATTCCACACACAATACACCCAGACCCGGAACGACTATCTGCAGATCATACAAATATTTGTTCCATGCGGGAATCGAAACCGTGACCCAGAGCGCAGCAGCCGACTGTGTCAGTCACTGCATCAACCGTGCCGGTGCCGGTTTGCACAGATCAACAATGGCCTCACTCATAGAGTTCCACAACGATATTTGTGCCGTCCATCACGCTATACAGGCGGGTTCTTGAGCGCAGTATGGATATTGTTCCACAGAAGGGGCGCTGCTGTCCATACCTCTGGTTTAGAGTCCCTTAGTTGCATTTTACAATATCCATGGTAGGAGTTGGAGTATATAGTATGACCTTTTTACAGTCGCCTTCCCTCCGCTCGAGGGGGTCGAGAGGCGCTTTACAGTCATCCCCTCCGTGATGTGCCTAAAGGCGTGCACCAATGGGCAGCTCTAGTGTGATCTTAGGAGGACCTGTAGCCCTTCGGTGCCGAATATAACCGTTTCAGTGGTTTTAGGCGGTAAGAGTCCGGTAGACCCCTTCGCCGATCCCTGGAGCGAAGGCAGTTCATGTAGAATTTCCACTGGACACCAATAAAAAAAAAAAGAAGTTGGAGTGATATTCCAAATCCGGACACCAATGGAAAGATCTGATGATATTTATGCCAAAAATAGTGGTACTAACTATACAGTTATCACTAATATCAGTATATAATATCTAGAACAGAGGTATTTGCCGATTTAGATGAAATAAGTGTGACGGTGCGTACGCATATAACTGTTGTGGGTACTGCTTATCCTTAACTTCTAACTATCCGTGTGGTATCCGGATTAAGAATATAGCACCACTCCTCATGTGGAAGTCGTAAGAGGCGACTAAGGAACTCTAAACCAGAGGGACGTGCAGCTGCATCCCTTCCGTCCGTCCAAGGGTGGTGAGTATTAGCGAATTCCCCTCTAAATGACGACACGCTGTATGTAACCGGTCGATTGTGGTTGAGGCCTGTTCAGCAGTGGACGTCCATTGGCTGATATGATAATGATGATGAGGACCCTTAACTTTGGCTTATCTCTCGTAGGGAAGATCAGTTGGGAAGTAAAAATAACGACGCAGGTATTTAATGTTCATATATGTTTAAATGCTAGATGATACTCGCGACTTCGTCCGCGGGGAACCAGTCAATATCCTTAGAGAAACTTGCATTAAAACCTAAACTATGCTTAATATTTATTTTTGTAAGAAATAAATAAAATTGATGTATCTGTTTGTAATGTCAAAATTAACAGCGTTTTACTAAATGCATATGAAAGCATACACGGTACTTATAACAAAATAACAATATTTTAGTTTGTTGTCTGTCTGTCCATTTGTTCCGGATGATCTCCGAAACGGCTGGACCGATTTTGACGGGACTTAGTATCCCGGGTAGATAGTTGATTTTATAAGGAGTAATTACGAATAATTTTATTTTAGAAAAACATTTAGCATTCTGGAAGAAATAAAAACCCACAATTATTATTTATAAATAATCTGATTTCTATTAAATTAAACAGCGGGGAACAGTAATAAAATAGCAGTTATTTTACAAACACAGAAAGCGCCAAGATGAACTTAATTTGTTTCTATTGGTTCTATAATTTAACAACATTTATTGATTGATGCATGTGCTTTCTGAAAAAACATAAACTCAAAAGAGATCTAGAAAATTCAATGATGCACTAACAAAGCAGGAAAATAAATTGCACTATCGACAGCTCATTACCATTCATAAACAAACATTAAAATACACCGCGGATATTTCTTAACGGTTGAATAAAACATTTTACAAGACACAATCCCGCAACGAAAATTACACGCATACAGCCTTTCTGAGGCGATTACAAACAGCTATAAAAACAAAAACATAACCCCTCACTCACAATATACGTAGTAAAAATGAACTCTACAACCCTTATAATAGAGATAAATTCATGATGGAAACTTATGTTAATAGCCCGTCCACAGGTGATCCAAGCATCTGCTCGGTTATTTTGTGAAAATATAAAGTTTTTCCCCAATAAATAATGCAACGTTGCTTTGAAAGCGAAAGGTATGGAAATACGAGTAACTATTAAGTAGAAGATACAGTATATTTTTGTTGGAGAATTATTTCAGGGATAAAACTAATTCATCCGACAAGATAATGTTTGTACAAGTTATGAAAACATTTGGGGATGTGGTGTCTGTAATCCTGCAGATGTGACTAAAGAAACAAAGAGCTACACATTGACATGATATATGTGAAACAAAAAAGGCACAGATTATTTATTTTTATATGGAAATGGAAGACAAACATTCGGTTAGGCGTTGTTCCCATTTCGCGCAGGCGCCCGACGACAGTGATGGTGAAATCTTTTATACGCGTTGTCTATATATATCACCTTAGTTTGACAATTTTCTTATTTAGCTCACATATACCTAGCATAATAACATGTATAATATTTACGCTCATCACTGGCTCACTGACTGACTGTAAAGACCCTAAACGCCCACCACTGCAGGCGACAGGGAGCAACATCGGCGTGAGCGGCTCGGGGTGTCGAGAGGTGCGGCACCGGTTTCACCATCGCGCGTCTTGATGATACGAATCGGGGTTCCACGTTATTACGCCGATAGACATTTCTACCCCCGAGCAGAAGGTGGCCCCTTCTGATTGGCCAACTGAAGCAAGCTAGACACGAGGCCCATATTTTATTGGACCCAGTGGAAATTCTTCATGAACTTCCTCCGCCCTGGGGAAGGGAGAAGGGGCATGCCGGACTCCTACCGGTTAAAACACTGAGTCGGTCATTTTCGGCTAAAGGGGGCTCTAGGATCTCATATTATCACACTAGAGCCACCCACTGGTGCAGAGACAAGGTCCTGACCTACTCTCTAGGATATTCGGGTATGCAGTGTCGCTTCTAACATACACTTCGCCACGAGCTGCCCTCCTCTTGTAAGCTTAATAGATCTCCATCAGGTAAACTTTTATATCAAATGGGTGAGGAAGCTTCTTTATTATTAATACTATTATACATTTTAACACGTTTTAAAACAAGGCAAAAGCCGCAACTTTTCCAATATCATCGATTCAACTCGAACAAACTTCACAGCACATCAAAATATTCACGTGTAACCGTCGCCGCCGCGCTCACAAACAAAGTAATATCAAGACGTAAGATACTTACCGTCTACTACGAGGATTATCCTCAACTTGACTTAGATATTTTGATGTTTTAGCAACGAAATTGGTTTTTCCCTTCAGCAAAGAAAACCCATTATCTTTGCTGTGGAAGCCGTCTCGTTACCGCGTATCTAATTTGGGATCATCCAGATTTTTCTTTCTTTGCCCTTAGGTGTGAGATTGACAGCAGCGTAAGTAGGGATTTGTACAATATAATAGTTAGTTCAAGGGTGTGCTGACTCGCACGATAATGGTGTAAGATGGGAGGTATCGAGACCTGACATTGTGAGGCCGAATCCGTTTAGAAATGTATGATCGCGGGTCTTTGAGAACGGAATTTAATCGAATAAAATCTAGGTCGGTTGAATGGAGCTATCTTTTGTGGAATAGATACTATAATCTGATATAGGTCACGAGTTTTCCATCTGAGAAAACAATAAGTGTATTTGGATGTTTATCTTGCCGAGATTGTAAGTGAACAAAGGGAACGGAGCCAGATGTTGACTGTAGAAGCTAACTAGTAGTATTTGTTTCTATACTTTTTTTACCTGAATTAAACTTAATAACATGTAATGAAATCAAACTTCTATTTTAAATATAACTTGTCATAAGTAAGTACTTCCATTTTATATAAAATACTAGCTGGGATCCGCGGTTTCACCCGCCGTTTAATTTATATATACGAGTATATAGAAATGAAATTCATTTGAATTATAGTGGCGCCATCTGTCAAAGATTGGTCGTACCAACTCAGAAACCTTTGTGGGCTCATGCACAACACTTTGCTGAAGATCATGACATGATCAAATGCATAGTTTACGATTCTATAAAGGACATACACACAAACATTCATTTATATATATATAGATAACAACACAAACTTTTGACATTAGACCTCGCTATCTATAACTAATATAATAAAGTTGAAGAGTTTGTTGTTATCCTGGTGTCCAGATTAAGAATATAGCACCACTCCATCTTCTCCAGTGGATATCGTAAAAGGCGACTAAGGGACTCTAAACTAGAGGGATGGGCAGCAGCGTCCCTTTTGTGGAAAAGTAGCCATACTGCGCTCACCAACCCGCCTGCCAAGCGTGGTGAATACTAGCAAATTCCCCCCAAAACGATGGCACAGTAATGGAAATCTATGTGGGAGGCCTTTGTTCAGCAGTGGACGTGTTTATGCTGATGTGTGAAGAGTTTGTTTGTTTTTTGTTTGAATACGAACGTCCGGATTAGAAAAACTATTTTTGCATTTGATAGCCCAATTCTTGAGGAAGGTTAAGGCTATTTAACATCACGATACGTACCCTTAGAAGCTGTAAGCTGTAAGAAGCAAATAAGTCAGAAATAATGCTAAAACGAAATAATAGCGCGGGCGGGCGATGCGACGCGGTGGGTCGGGGACCGAGAGCGGCCCCACGATGAGAATCGAGCATTACCGAGAAGAGCCGAACTGTGCATGCCTGTCAGGAAAACCAGTATATACTAATACCAAAAAAACATTTACCGAAGTACTTTTACATTAATCGATGGGTAAAACTGTGGAGCATAGCTAGTGTTGAAATAAAATTTGCAAATTGATTACTGGCGTCATTCACGAGGCAACAACTGTTTTGTCACACACACGCGTATAGGGGTGCATTGTGTCTGGCAGGCGTAATGATGCATTTGGCGATGCACCCGCCAACCGGAGTGTGGGGAGTGCTTTGTGACGTGTCGTGTACGTTTTTAGGGGGGCGCATTTTGGTAGCCTATAATGGGTTAGACGTTTAGGTAGCATTAGCTTGACTGCGAATAAAATTCGAGAGCGGAATTTTTCAAAGAATGTTCTTTATTTGTGTGTGTTAAGGTTTATTATAGACATAATTACTATCCCTTCCCACCTGCTTGCTGGGTGCAAATAAAAAATAACTTTTGCTTGATGTTCTTTTTATAATTGAATGAAATGTACGTGAACATAGGCCAAACAAAGCGTAGCATAGCCACCAGAATTAAAGAACACATAATCCGCAGTGTGTGAAATGTAAAATGCCTTAGGCAAACCCAACCATTTTCTTTGATTTGATCATCGTCAAGTCCTCGCGAAAGAGAACCGTTATGTACCAAGAATGTTTCGTGGGGCTATTGAAATTAAAAAACATCCTAATTTTAATAGAGAAAATGGTTGGCAGGTACCACCTGCTTGGAATCCGGTGATTAAATTAATAAAATCCCAAACAACATACCACACTAAAAAACATCAAGACACTGTGAGTGATTACTGTGTGCATCGAAACAATTTGGTTTTGTACGGTAGATAAAATAACTTTTCAAATCTGTAACGACGCTTGTCACCTTAGTCATCCTGATAGACCACGAACCCTGCAAAGTGTTCGAAACGTCAGGAAAAACAAAAATCAATAATACACGCGATTTAATCCGTTTAAAATTGTTTTATTATAATGTGTAATAATCGCGAAAACCAAAGGCATTACTGAATGAAATGTATTGTTTATCCTATTTTACATATATATTACATAATCTACAAATCCTCTATGCCAAATTTCATAAGTATCTGTTCATTCGTAGTGTGATGGAGCCTTTTTTGTCGTGGGGTAATCCTCATGGACTTCCTCCGCCTTGGGAGGGCGTAGGGGCATGTCGGACGCTTATCGGCAAAACTCCACGGTGCCCTTCCACTTACCTCTGGCTGGGGGTGAGGTGTTCGCTTTGTCAACATTAGGCCGGACTCCTACCGGCTAAAACCACCGGAGTGGTCATCTTCGGCACCGAAGGGAGGCTCCAGGAACTCGAATAATCTCCATCTAGAGCCACCCATTGGTGCCACGCCCTTAGGCATATCTCGGAGGGGATGACTGTAAAGCGGTCACCCCCTCTAGCGGAGAGAAGGTGACTGTAAAAAGGCCACCTCCCCAGGCACTTCTCGGGGGGATTCCCTAGCCTTAGAGACAGACTTACAGATTTGTCAAACATTGGTGAGGAACAATTTGTTTAATATGAATACTCCCTTCCTACAAAATTTCTTCTCGCCAGTGTGTGACATTCCGTAGCAGAAACTTCTTGATGGTAACAGCCATTAAAAGCTCACCTAACGATGCGGCCCCTTTTATGGAAGCTAAGAGAGCGTTATACCAATCGAATAAAACATAAATTTGATGCAATGTAAACTACACATATTTGTATATTTTTTATTACGTTGTGACAATGCTCATATCCATCTCCTCCCGTGGATGTCATAAAAGGCGACTAACGGATTAAAAAATAATAATCGATCTAATACAAAATCTTAGGATTTCGGATTACGGATGTGTCTGTTTTTTGTGTTAAATGTGATCGTAACACGACTTTCAAAATCTTAAATCACAAGATTTTGGATTAGATTGACTATTAATTTCGGCCGTTAGGGACTATAAACCAGAGGGATGGGCAGCAGCATCCCTTCTGTGAAATAGTAGTTATGCTACGCTCACCAAGTCGCCTTCCAAGCGTGGTGAATACTGACAAATTCCCTCCAAAATGATGCCATATATCTGGTTACCTATGGGGGAGGCCTTTGTTCAGCAGTGGACCTCTGATATGATAAACGCTCGGACACAATTCCAAATATACTTTGATCATATTCCAATTAAACCTTAATAATGTAACTTGGAACTTATTACATTTTCTAAAGGATATCGCGACAATATTCGCAAGAATCTCTTGTAATTTAATTTATTTGTTTTATTTTGTCTCTCTTATTGTACTTTTGTGTACAAAGTTATAAGATTAACTCAATTTTTGGGGCCACGAGTATTCTTTTGTGATGAAAAAAAGTAAAAATATAGCCGGGTACTGCTGAGAGTTTTAATGGAATTTTGGTGAAGCGAAGTACGCAAATCGTTTTTTATTGTTCCATGAATTATGTATAGGTTTAAGCTTTACAATATATGGACGTTGGAAAGAATGGATTGAACATTTTTATACCAGAATACATTTGGGACTCGAAGTTATACATAAAGTATTATGATGAAAAAGTTATTAATAATACTAGTTGATAATTCAGTACTGCAATTTTTTTCATTTCACGGCACAATTGGTGGTGTCGCTGATACGGTCAGCTGCTGCGCTCCGGGTCGCGGGTTCAATACCCGCACGAAACAAATATTTGTATGATCTGCAAGTAGTTGTTTCGGGTCTGGGTGTATTGTAGTGGTCAGTTATAACGACACAGGAGAAATCCCAGTGTGGGGCATCGTTTTCAAAAAGAAAAAGTAAGAAAAGAGAATATCTGTGCAGTCCCAGTATTGTCGCCGACTACCAACGTCACTCAGGGACAATAATTTGAATCATACAGTACCACTATTTTTACAAATTTATTATTATTTTATATTAAAATGGAGCCCTTTATGCATGTACCGTGTGGTGCCGGTTAACAATACCACCGCCCCATCTCATCCCGTGGGTGTTGTAAAAAGCGACTATGGGATTAGCCGGACGATGGGCAGCAGCGTCCTTCGAGTACATTTATAACTCAACTGCGATCGCCAACCCGCCTGCCAAGCGTGGCGATTATGGCAAGACTCCCAATGACCACACAACACACCATACCGGTCGATGTGGCAATCTTTGGGGGCGGCTTCCGTCCTACAGTGGACGTTTCTCGGCCGAAATGATGATGCATACTCTTTTTTTATTAACTTTGCCCCACACTAGGATTTCTCCTGTGTCGTCGATGTGTTTACAAACACAAATTGCAAATTCACAGCAGCCGACTGTACTTATCAGCCACTGCACCAACCGTGCCGTCATGTTGAAATGATGAAAGATGAAAGTTATATAAGAGGTTCGCAATGCGTCAGTGACTGCTCTGATGTTACGGATGTTTATGAGGACCAGTGAATTTAAGGGAAAAGATCTAGAGAGATGCTCGATTACACACTGTGTTATAGAAAAATGAGCTACATCTCGTTCGATGAAAGTATTGTTTTATCTAATGAAAATTAGATGATAACTGGATAATAAAGTGGAACATCAACCAGTATCGGGGCCTGATAAAGTTATATCAACGTATTGGAGAGTAATCATCAAGAGAACTTTAACAAGAGGAAACAACTTGATAGAATCAGATACACAAGGAACAAGAAAATGGAAAAATTTCGCTTGGCACAGTTTATGAAAGAGTAAAATTGGACTTCTGGGGTGGAGGCCTGGTGACCTGAAATACAGGCTTCAGCCTAGTTTAGGCACCAGTTTCCCACAGTAAATTTGTATAATACTAAAACTTTTTCATTATTGTGGTGAGAAAAGATAAATAAATAAATAAATAAATAAAGCCTTTATTTCCAAATCCAAAAAGACAACTAAACAAATGGAAAAACAAAAAGATTTTTACATAATAGGTTACTGTACCTTAGATTTGCACAATAAACACATTCACTTTAACCATCACGAAGGCGAATAAATATGTTATCAGTTGTCTCAGGTAAAATTAACACTATTCTCCGAACTAGTAAAAACTGTATTACGGTAGGATAGGCCTCTTATTCCCCAATACATAGTTACAATAATATTTTAACTTACAGCTGTCAAAACTATTTTATATTAAGTGAGATGTGGTTAGAGATACGATATGTTATTATTGTACTTATTCAAAAGTACCTTACAATTTTTGAAGATTGCACAGTATATGTAAGAAAGATAGATGTTTGTTAATACTTATAATATAATAGATAAAGATAAAATAGATATTTGATTTGATCTAGGTAGTTCCTGTAAGTATTACGAAAACCGTTTTGATTGTTATAATATGATTAAATAATATTGACATCTTTTAATGAAATAATAATATAAATCACAAACCATAAAATTACTGAAGGCAGTAAATATAAGTAAATTCAGTTTAAGTCTTATGTAAATTGTTATTCTATGAACACAAAACCGAAATGATAAGAATACGTAGCTTAATTAACTCATCAATACACGTTTTCATTGAAAACACCATCGTGCGGCGAGGGATCTTTAGGTATTCCACGAGCAGGTTGTAAGTATCTAATAGCCTGTGGGACAAGTCACGAGAACCAATCTATGAACTATTAAGATGTTGAAGAACTCATAAGTGGAGAAGATAAAACAGAAAGCGTCTTGACGAACGATTGACAAAAAATAGTTATTGAAAAAGAATCGATTCAAGAAAACTGGAAGACAGGAAAAAAATATTATTAGTACTCTAATGAGAATATACCGCAAAAATGTTGTTCCTGAAAAGATTGCTCAGTTGGTAGGGTGTTATTTTTTACATATAAGATGAAATTCATCATTCTCTGAATGGAGAAACTGCCTGGTTTTATTATGTGATGAGACTACTACTTTCTGCGTTACGAGATAGGGTTTGGTACTTCCGCGGAAAAAGTATTTGTAAAGCTAGAACTGTTTTTTTTTTCTACAAACCGGTGACGCGTCTCTGCCATTCATTCGACTAGTGGTAATCATCTCGCCTGACATTGTACTGCTACTAAGCACAAGTACTGCGTACATATTTATATAAAAAAAAATATCCGGTTTAAACACATCATGTACTTCCTCCGCCCCGGGTAAGGAAAGGTATGCCGTATGACTCCTACCGGCTAAAACCACCGGAGTGCTCATCTTCGGCACCCAAAGGAGGCTCCAGGAATTCGAATAATCTCCATTTGGAGCTACCCATTAGTGTCACGCCTTTAAGCACATCTCGGAAGGAGATGACGGTAAAGCGGCCCGGGTGGCCGTAGGGAAGGCGACTGTAAAGAGGCCAGCCCCCCAGGCACCTTTCGGGGGGATTGTAAAGGGTTCCCCCTAAGCCTCGCTATGCGCACACGGCGGCACGTGACCACATGCACACCGCCGTACTGGAGGTCGCTCGGTATGAGCACGCACATTTCCCAATAGCGCAACTAATACCCACTACTCCTGCGTACCAACCACACCGCGTTTATCATTCTCGAAGTATTTCTTTATTCTCTTATACCCAGAACTTCACTAGCAACAGTACTCATTAAACCGGAACACAGTAAGAATTAAAGTGTAACTACTGATGCTTGGTGGCGAATATCTGGCTCTGCGGTGGTACCTAGGTAATTGGACTCTTGCAATACCTGAAATAAATGGAGCCCTACCACCAGCAAAAAATAAGTGGAGAGGACAAAGCACAAAGGCCTTTCAGGAACATAAATAACGATTAGACAGAAGATATGTGTGGAAAAAGAAATAATTGATTAAAGGAAAGTGGGTTGAAGGGAATATCTTTAAGGAGAATAATGCTTATATAATGATAAATGAATATAATGCTCTAATGAGACCCCATTAGAGCATTTATAGAGATTCCCTTTGCCCCCACTGCTTTGCTGCAAAAGATGTTTTACATATAAACAGTAATTCGCCATTTCATACATGAAAAACTGGCAAGAGCTTGTGTTTATAAGCGGCAGTTCAGCAGCTCTGTTGAGCAAACTAAATAAATAGACGACAACCATTGGCTCCTATCTATTTTATTAGTTGATCACACTGTTTATATCGCCCTTTTTTCAAACTATTATATAAAATGGCGCAGACATCATCATCGTCATCATCGCCAAGAGACGTCCATAGCTGAACAAAGGCCTCCCCCATAAAGGACCGTTTACATGCATGTCGTAATTTTGGGGAGAAATTGCCAGTACTCATCACGCTTGGCAGGCGGGTTGGTGGGCGCAGAATGGCTACTGTTCTGCAGAAGGGACGCTGCTGCCCATCCCTCTTGTATAGAGACCCTTAGTCGCCTTTTACGACATCCAGGCGAGGAGTGGTGCTATATTTTTAATCCGGCTAACACAAACAGGAATCTGCCATTTCATGCATGAAAAAACTAGCAAGGGTTTGTATTTATAAGCGGCAGTTCAACTACATATATATGAAGCAGACTGACTGAATAAATAGACGTTGGGACCTTTTTTATTTGTTGATCACACTCTTTTATATCAAACACTTTTTGAAGGTAAACTTTGGCGCGTTTGATGAGGTTCAAAGGGGTAGTTGCGCACGAATACTTTAAAAAAAAATTACAGCCTGAAGTTAGCTTTCAAAGTTCAAAGATTTATATTTTCATGAGAGTAAAATTGGGAGCTGCGCGTGCATGCCGTCAGAAATTCCAACAGTATGAAGTTGGGCATTAAAGGTGATTGTGAGAGTAAAATTGGTAGCTGCGCGCGCATACCGTCAGAAAATCCAACAGTATGAAGTTGGCCGTCAAAGACAATTAAAAGTGCATCTTTGTTTTACGGATTAATAATAATATTTTACTCGTTTATGACACTAAAATGTTAATATTTTGTGCACTGTGTAAAAATGAATATAATTTAAATTTATTTATGTTCTTTAATCAAACTATCAATATATAATTGTATTTAATATTTGACAGCAATAATTTTGTCGTCTTTCCTACTCGGGTAAATTATTGGTATATAAAGGTAAAGTTATACTTATTTGGGGTAACTTTTATTTATTTAAAAGTTACCCCAAATAAGTACGCGTTAATAGTACTTTTAACGCGTGCGTACACACACCATTTTTTTCACACTATTCTGAAAAAGGGGTTGTTATACATAGCGTGATCGAGTCGATAAAGTATTTGTTTTGTATTCCATGTTAGTTTTTAATTAAATAGTTCTCGTAGGTACTATTTTTTAAATTGTTTACATAATCTGTTTCTACTTCAATGTTAGTTAATGTAATTGTTATACCGTTTTAATTAACTATAATTAAATAAATAAATATTGTAAGCTTACTGGATTGCACCCGCTACCTTCCATATCTTGTAACCAAACAGAAGCGATTCCCCGGGCGAGCGCTTACTAGAGATCCTACCGCCTTATCAAGGCCCCGCAGGCATTGCGAGCCTCAGCGTATTTTTGTTAACAACTTCTTTTCAGAATTTTTTACTTGACGTACTACATTGTGACGAAGGAATTTGATTTTGTTGTTATCGTCTACCAACGACACGTAACTTTTGCCAAGAGTCTTGGTTTGTATTTTATTAGGTTTTCTTCAGTTTTTATAACTTACTGATGAATTATGAATTCATATGTACCTACATATATGTATGTGTAAAAAAGGGATCCTTCAAGAGATGATAAAAATGAGTGGACTGGATCACTAGTTGCTGGTGTATTAATTCAGCTCTACATGGCTTGCAGCTCGACAAATCTACAGCAGTATGTAGCGAATAAAATGGATACGTGTTTTCAATTGATGATGATGACAATGATTTTACAAACAGAATCAAAGGTCCTTAGACAATTTTGTATCAACGTGCAAAGAATATACTATAAACCTAAATTATTAAACGACAATTACAGCTTTTTTCAGGCCTCTGGTAAAAAGCAACACGGCATCCGCTTTTAAAAATCAAGATAGCACTTCATTTTAGAACAAACCAAAATGTGTTGTATTTCATGGACATAAAGACCATAAAATAGCTAAATCTTTCTGTAAAAATGAGTGAATCTTTTGTGGTGCGTCAAAATTGCTACTTTCGCTCATATCCTCCCTTTGTGTCGGCGGCGGCGGCGTTGCTTCAATGCACTTACAGTTTCAACTTTTATCAATAGATATTTTGTTATAACATATTGCTAATTGCGAACTGATAAATTGTATAGAGGTGTAAGAAATTTTTATGTCAGCTAAGTATACTCTTCAAGAGTACCACGGAGACATTGTAGGTACTCTAGAAGAGTATGTTTGCATCGTATACCTGAGAAATTTAGGAAAACTTGATAATGATGAATTCGGCGAACATATAAACATCAATCAACATCATATAATCAACAACTTTCGTCCGTGTGGTGTCCGGATTAAGAATATAGCGCCAATCCATTTCCTCCCGTGGATGTTCAAAAGGCGACTAAAGAACTAAGCATCATCAATGGGCAGCATCGTCCCATCCGTTGAACAGCTTGGTGAGCACTAGCAAATTACCCCAGAAATTTACACTTTTTATGTCTCACACAGCATGTAACCATGGTCGTTTATGGGGGTGACCTTTGATCAGTAGTGGACGTTGTATGGCCGATATGATGATAATGATGATGGTGACTCGATTAACCATCCGATCCTTCTGGTTTAGAGTCCCTTAGTCGCCTTTTACGACATCCACAGGAGGAGATAGAGTGGTGCAATATTCTTAATCTGTGGGTGTCGTAAAACGCGACAAAGGGATTAGCCGAAGGATGGGCAGCAGCGTCCTTCATATACAATAACAACTCAACTGCGATCGCCAACCCGCTTGCCAAGCGTGGTGATTATGGCAAAACCCCCCAATGAGCACACAACATACCGATGTCGGTCTTTGTGTTGATCTTTGAGGGAGGCCTGTGTCCAGCAGAGTTTATTCGGCCGAAATGATGAATATTCTTAGTCGATTCGAGTCCTGTACAGTAAAGCTTACTACCACTTACATTATAATACTATTTTATTTTATTAATGCTAATTTGCATGTATACAATGTTATTTTACAATCAAGCCTATAAATATCTTCGACTGTAACGTAAATCAGCTGACCAGTCTTTCCTTAACAGCCTGTTCACGTTCAATACATCCAACTTTATTTAACAATTTCCAATTTTCGATTGTTATACAGTATTATCGGGCCGAGCGGTGAATATTGTCGATATTTTATTACTTATTCAGAACTGGATTCCGTGCTTTTGTCTTCCTATAAAATACGATGTCGTGATACCGGTCATGGCAATATTGCTCAGTGGCTTTAAGTAGAAAATGAGCCGTTAATTTTGTATAAGAATATTTATGTTCAGTTGTATTTTAAAATTTGTGTAGCTATATTCTGCCATTTGGCATGCCAAACATACATTCTTATAATTTGTTAATATAAATTCACAAGTCACACAGTCCCATACATTTCAACCGAAAACGTAAGTTTGTACGAACAATATTGAAAGATTTACCATGTTATTTTAAGACCATAGACTTCTTATAGGTTTTCTTGTAATGTTTTCTTATATTTCATATGTTACACGATGCAGTTTGCAAAACTTTATTCTTTCATTTTCTATATTACGAGTACCCCTTATATTCAAAATTCATTTATTTACGTTACACGTACGTGTTTGGGTCACATAAATCCATGTGTACCAAATTTCAACTTAATCGGTCCAGTAGATTCGGAGCAAATTGGCTGTGACAGACAGACACATAAGTGGCCCTATAAGGGTTCCGCCGTTATTTCCTTTGGACGTTCAGAACCCTAAAAATTAAGAAAATGTTATTTGTCATTATTGTTAATTAGGTACGTATAAATCTAGTTTCGTTATTGAGATATTCAGTTATATTATAGTAGGCTATTAAATATGCTAAACTAAAGGAGCATTGAAAACAGTGAATTACGTTTTGTTATTATCTTGGTGTTTCATCAACTAAAGTTGCCGACAAAGCTGAAAGATTAGTAAGCTAAAGGTGTAACGGGTGGGGCATATAATTCGTAGAACCGATGCCATTGGGGTAGAAAGGTCCTCGAGTGTAAACAACCCACCAGCAATCGAAGCGTGGGATGGCCTTAAACGAGATGGACTTGGTAAAGTTAGTAAGGAGTCTATGAATACGGGTAGCATTTAACAGGTCGTTGTGGAAACGTTATTTGACTGATATGGTGAGGATGTCCGTATACACTGTAGTAACCAACGTTCACTATTTCTGGAGCACAAGGATAGAGTTGCATCAAAGACATGTGAATGTTAACGTGAGCGTCAAAGCACAAAATGCACTGCACCGCTGTCTGCACATACTAATACATACACTACAATTGCCGATACTCATTCGTCCTTGCAACGATTTTTTAAACGATTTACAACTAGTCTCCCTAAGACCAAAAAAACAACTATTTAAGCTTATTTAAAAATTACATATACAATTAATTACATACTTGACCTCTTAGGTTTTCGCGAGTATTACACATTATTAAAATTATAAAATTTATTTTATTTTTAAAATCTGTAACGACGCCTGACACCTTAGTCATCCTGCGACCACGAACCCTGCAAAATGTTCGAAACATCAGAAAAAACAAAAAAGAAACAAAAATCTAAAATATACGCGACAGAATCCGTTTAAAAGTGTTTTATTATAATACATACTACGAGTTGATGAAGGCTGGGATAGAATAAATGCAGAAGACAGCGGACCAGGTGATATAGTGCAACCTGGGAGAGATATGTATAGACCTCTCCCAAATGGCACTGAAACACCACTGTGACATTTACTGAATATAGAACTGTGGATCACGAACGTCTGAATTGATTTGATGTCTTTATATTAATTAAAAACACTAGAATGTCTCCTGTGTCGTGGGGATAGTTGACTGACATAAATTTCAAATGCATAAACACCCAGAATGATGCAACTATGGTGTCAGCGGAAAATCTTTCGTCAAACTGTGTTTTTACTTGAGAGGGAGAACCAGTCGGGAATCTTAATTTTAATTTTGAACCAAAACAAGTACCTACTTATAGTCTATACAAATATTTGTACGTGTGGGAATCGAACTTGCAATCCGTAACGCAGAATGTAAATTGCTTAGCCATTGCGTTAACCGTGCGGATTAGTACCAAGATGTTCTTTTTAATATATTTAACAACTACACACGGCCAAAACTACTTTGCATAACTAATATTAATAACATAAACAATCAGAATTTAATGAAAAAGAGCAAGTTTTAATGAAACAAAATAATTTTACTTAATTTTAATTACAAAATGAAATGACAACAAGCACGTTTGTAGTATTTCTGTATGTATGTAGTAATTGAATGTCACTAGTTAGATAATTTTCATTTCGATACGTGAATGTTATATTATATAACAAGCTACTTGCATAAGTATTGCTTATGCTGGATTAGTACATTATTTATAGAAAATATCGGGTCTATTCGCGCACAGATTATTATCAACATAGTATTTTGACTACGACTCTTCAATCAAGCTGTATTAACCGTGGTCAGTAGTAGTGTATGGATAAGCATAGCTTTGTAAAGATAAAAAATCCAAATTGGTCCAGATATTATTTTTATTTTTATTATGACTGGCATTTTTATTTTTTGAAAACGTTGCCCCACACTGGGATTTCTCCTGTGTCGTGGGTGCGTTTACAGACATGAATTCCACATACAATACACCCAGACCCGAAACAACTACCTGCAGATCATACAAATATTTGTTCCGTGTGGGAATCGAACCCACGACCCGGAGCGCTGCAGCCGACTGTATCAGCCACTGCGCCAACCGTGCCGTCAATTTTGTTTTTATACTAAAACACTTTCAAACCGATTACATCGCGTAGCTTTTGTTTCTCCGAACATACGCGATGTAATCCGTTTAAAAGTGTTTAATTACAATATATTTAAACCACGGTTACAACTCTAAAAAATATAATTAAGTAAGAAAATAAAACATATATGATTGTATTATATTTTTACGATTAGTACCATACAAGAATAATAGAGTTACAAATTACATCAATAGTTTACTTGGTACTGCGTCTGGTATTTCCATAATTTATTTGCTCGCCGATCAGTTTTACATTCACCTAAAACCACTGGACGTAAACTATGCTTAGACAAAGGATGTTACGGACTGAATCATGTCTGGCTTCGACGGGATGTGAACTATCGACAAGCTGAAGACGTGGAAAACGTTCCCTCCAGTTTTCTACCCCAACCGATATTTTCATTTAAGTTTGAAAATTGCCAGCGCTTGCCCGCGCAACTCGCAAATTGTACTGGAATAGGGATCGATAATAGGATTGTAGGTGCGATTTTCTTTTGCCAAGATGACTGGAGTGTAAATCTTTCTGATAGAAAAATTTCGGAAATTGTCCTGGAGATTTATCGCCGCTCCCGCCGTCGTTGTCGCGTGTGCTACGGTAAATTGTCTTTTGATATTACACTGACATTGGATGGGTTATGGAGTTGTACGTAAATATGAGGGAAAGTTCTCGTTATTCTTTGTAACAGTTTCGGATTTTAACGATATTGACAAGGAGCCCGAGGATATGTTTATTTTATAGATGGATGATGTGCCAAATTCTAGTCTAAATTGTTATGAAAAAAGTCGGGAAGCTCACTTGTACGTCGTTGTGATACCTTAATTGTTTATAATTTCATGAATGTATATTGATTACTCTTTCTTGTTGGTGCTGTCTTTTGTTGGCGTTCCAAAATAACTATATTTTTAGTCTATTATGAATCAATGACGGCACGGTTGGTGCAGTGGCTGATACAGTCGGCTGCTGCGCTCCGGGTCGTGGGTTCGATTCCCGCACGGAACAAACATTTGTATGATCTGCAGGTAGTTGTTCCGGGTCTGGGTGTATTGTGTGTGGAATATGTCTGTAAACGCACCCACGACAAAGGGGAAATCCTAGAGTGGGGAAAAGTTTTTTTAAATAAAGACAAAAAAATAAAGAATCATCATTTAATTTAATTTATGTGTAAATGTAATTGAAAACAATTACTATTTGTTTTTGATCCCCGGTTACATCACCAATCTACATTAATGTGATGAATGAGTAAATTGTTTCGTTGATCCACATACAGAAACTTTTGACTATCACAGAATTATCATAGTAATGTCTTAGGTTTTCGCGATTATTACACATTATAATAAAACAATTTTAAACGGATTAAATCATCCTGCGACCACGAACCTTGCAAAGTGTTTCGAAACGTCAGGAAAAACAAAAAATACACGCGATTTAATCCGTTTAAAATTGTTTTATTACAACAGAATTATCAGACACATTATATAAAAACAGAACATATTATTATAAAAACAATTGCCGCTAATGAGGTTGTTCAAAATTAATTACTCATAGTGAATATTAATGTCCCTTTACCGCTTGAAATACAAATATTGTTAAAAAATAAAATGTATGTTACTGACTATGAGTTTGATGTACTTACATAGGCTGCACTAAAAGTATCGGGAATGGAATATTTCCACTGTTCCTGTCATATTAAAATCTTTTTAATTGAAAACTCCTTGGTTTTACAAATCGAATACCATTTATTTATTTAAAAAAAGATTCACGGTCTTGTCACAAGGTTTTGTCAAACTTGTTTAGTCGTTGAGAAAATGGAATTAACTCGAGAAAATTCAAGAGCGATGATTTATTATGACTTTCGAAGTGGTTTAACACAAAAACAGTGTGTTGACCGGATGATTTCTGCTTTTGGCGATTTGCTATGTGAAGAGCAAAAAGCGGCTCGCGTTACTTGGTGCGTCAGAACTCTCGAAAGATTCCACGCAGGATCCTCAAATGCTGTATACAACATCGTATCAGGTGACGAATCCTGGATATATGCGTACGAACCCGAAACAAAAAACCAGTCACGAGTTTGGGTGTTCGAAAATGAGTTAAAGCTAACAAAAATTGTTCGTTCACGGAGTGTTGCAAAAAAAATGGTGGCCACGTTTGTCTCCAAAACCGGCCATGTTATGACTATTCCTCTTGAGGGACAAAGAACGGTTAATGCAGAATGGTATGCTAGCATTTGTTTGCCACAGGTCGTTTCTGAACTCCGTAGAGAGAACTGCAACCGCCGCATCATCCTCCATCACGACAATGCGAGTTCTCACACCGCGCACAGAACAAAAGAGTTTTTAGAGCTAGAAAACATAGAATTATTAGACCATCCGCCGTACAGCCCCGACCTAAGCCCTAATGATTTCTATACTTTCCCTAAAATAAAGAATAAATTGCGTGGACAGAGATTTTCATCACCTAAAGAAGCTGTGGACGCCTACAAAACGGCCATTTTGGAGACCCCAACTTCCGAATGGAATGGTTGCTTCAATGATTGGTTCCATCGTATGGAAAAATGTGTCAAATTTCGCGGAGAATACTTCGAAAAGCAATAAATACATTTTTAAATAGTAATGTTGTGTCACTTCCTTGATTCCCGAAATTTTCAGTGCCGCCCTCGTAAGAGTAAATAAATTTTCAATCGTCACACATGGAAATCGTAATCGCAATAACAACTCTTTAAAATATAAACACGATAATCTGAATCCCAAATATACCTATAATAAATAATATAGGAGTGCTTTCCCAAACCTTCAAACTCAAGATTATTACGATTTCAGCCTTTAAGCCATCAGAGGAAAAAAAGATTTACATAAAAAGAAACTTCCAGTCTCCTAAATTATGATTCAATTAGTATTAAAGGATTGGTCCCTCAAAGGACTCGTACTTTTTCGGGTCTGGTGACTCGGTACTGAACTCCTTTGTGCTTTCGACCAAACTAAGAAGGTTGTAGCTTTGTGCCATGGTTTGTCGCATAAAGCTTTTGGTACAAATTACAAGCGGATTTACTTGTAAGATGCTGATATGGCAAGGTATAAGCGGAACCTAGTTAATTGATTTTCTTTTTATCTTGTATGTTTGAATGTTCCACAGGGAGGAAACTTAGGGTCGCATTTATATGTTATGGCGACGCTTCTCGCTCGAAACTTGTACACGGGTCACACAAACGTAGTAGAAGATTTCAGTTCATTACACATTACGATATTTCTTCCGTCGTCTTCCGTTTTCGGGTGAATTTTTACGCTCAATGTACTGTGAAAATCTACTCTAATGTCGTCCCTTTGCCACGAAGTCCATTTTAATATGCCTTTAATCGTTTATTTTACGTAGAAAATGATATGGGAATTAGATACTCATTTGTTTAAGTGTCTAAAGTAAGATTTTAACAGGCTTTTACTTTTTTATGTTTATTTTATTTAGTTTTGTTTATTTCTACTCCCTGCATGTCTTTACTTAAAATGCTCTTTTTTTGCCTGATGCAGCCATGGTGTCTACGGAATTTCTTTCTTCCAAGTACGTTTTCTACTTCAGAGAGGGAATCCGTCGGGTATATTAATCTTATTTTTGATCACATAAAACTCGAGCCTGCGTTTGTCACAACTAATACTAGGTATTTGTTTGACTAACCCCCTCGAAATGCTCGGATTAAGTGACGAATTATATAATTTTTTTTAGCGCGTCACAACCTTGCGATTATTCCGCTACGTCCGTGAGTTTGAGATATTCGTCTTGAGGATTAAGGGGATGTCTTGAGCGAACGAAATTTCACAGTATCCCCTTGATGGATGAATACGGAAACATTAATTCCGCAATTTCGGGGTGTAAAATAGTGAAAGACGCGAGAAGCGCCGCCGCGCTGTAGCTAATAACGTCATACTCTTTCTATCTATTCTTATACATTTACTAATAGATTAATGATCCTTCGTAACACTCATTCCACATTTGTTTTGTTAAGTCTGACTCGACGCGATCATTAAAACAGGACGGCACCATATGGAAATTTAAAAAGGCATTCATTCATTAAACAAACACACATAAAATTTAACGAAGCGCTGCCATATTCGTTAACGAATTTCCGGCTTTCATTATGATTATCCCACGGTTACTGAAACTCTATGCATATGCATCTCTTTCTACTGCACTAGTGGGGATTAAGAGGGAACGGGATGAGTATTGGTTTGTGATTCAAAAAATCACCGAGAACCATCTATCGCTCGGCGATTCGTCACAAGCATGCATTTAATGGCGGCAATTAAAGGCGACATTCGGTAGGTTTACCGAAATATCGCGACATAAAAATGTCATTGTTACCGCGTATCAAATTGTTTAACACATTCGCTGGGCGAGATCACATTTACGACTTGTCGCCTGTTTATGACGGCAATTTGAACGATTTGTGATACGCAATCGTTTTTAAGCATACACTTAATTCGTCGATTGGTCCGTGGTGTAGGGATTTAGGTTACAAAAATATATTGTTACAAATAATCGAGAAAGTTCCTTTCATAATAGCTCAGCGCCTAAGAACTTGCTTTCAGCTCCGTAAGGCTAAAGAAAACTAATTTCTTTATTAAAATTGAAGACACGAAAAGTTAAACTTAGTATAGTTTCTGAAGTATGTTGTAAAATATGCTTATATATAGAAATACTAACATACCTATTTGAAAGTCCTCTATATGTTAACCACATATAGAGGACTTTAAGATAAACATTAACGTAATTATTTGTTTGCAGAAACAAAGCGAACCCTAAATGGTGGACGTCATAATAAAAACAGAAATTGAACAAGCACAGATATAATTTAGTGTGCTTCATACACTTTTATGAACTACACCTAAACTACATCTTATTACTTATGTTAATGTACGTCCGTTGCTTAAGACAGAAAAACGCTAAATAGGATCGTATCACTTAGTTTAATTAACGAGTGGAAATGAACTCGAGTGACACAGGACGACCCAAATTAAAGATGAAACGTTACATCCATTACGTACGGACAAATTATCCCGGAATTTGGTGAAAGCAAAACACAGGCGGAATAAATTCAACACCACAAACAAAGGTCCATGCACAAACCGCGGAACGACAAATGTTGTACTAAACGACAAATAAAAGCTGCGATAGTTTAAATTAAATTGGGAACCCAAAAACTGTATGTAAACAAACATTGGGCCCAAATTTTCAACTGGAAAGTTTTGAGGGACCAAAGTGAAACATTGAAAACACGCGGTGGGTATCGGCAACGTCCGTTAGTAATTTGTATTTACAAGTTATAACTAACATTATTGGAAGCAACACGTAACCGTTTAACGTGGAACAGGATAATGTCAATGTTGGACGGTTTCGACGAATTTGGAAGCTAAAATTTGTGTTTGAGTTTGTTACGAGCTTGTTTGTATAAGCTGCTAACAATACTAATCAAACGAGTTACATAATATAACTACATACATGTTATATCTATCTTTATAATTATAATAATTTTATTATTGAATTGATATGTTACCCAATTACATATTATTAACTGCTTTTCTAGGCAAAGCCTTTCAGCAGACACAAAGTAAACTATTGTTCTCCTTCTTATTTACTTTTAAAGTATAACTACTTCGACCAACTATATAGAGTATTGTAGATCACACATCACACATCATCACAATAGTATAGGTATATGATATCGAATTTTTACCAAAACGAGTATAGCGTATTAATTAGTGTATGGATCATAATTATCAACATTATATCAGCGATAGTGCGTCTATCGCTGAAAAAAAAACCTCAATTATAAATTTCCACAATTGTGTCGTCGTTTTGGGAGGAATTAGCTACGTTTAGCAGGCGGGTTGGTGAGCGCAGAATGGCTAATGTAGGGATAAATAAGGGACACTACTGCACATCTCTGGTTGATAGTCCCTAACGGCCGGAATTAATAATTCATCTAATGCAAAATCTTTAGTTTTGGGATTAAGGATTCAGTGTTTTTATTTGTGTAAAATGTGATCTTAAAACTAAAGATTTTGGATTAGATTGTTTATTCATTTCAGCCGTAAGCCACTTTTTACGACCTCCAATGGAGAAGATAAGTGGTGCTATATTCTTAATCCGAACACCACATGGATAATGAATGTTATATTATGATCTAATAATAATGAAAAACTAACATTTTAATAGAAACGTATCAAACTGATAATCCCAAGAACTTAGATGGCTTAGAATAAAATACCAAATAACGTCGACCCACAAACGCGGTCGATTCAAATCACAGCGAGGAAATTCCAATTAAATTGCATTTCAATGAAATCTAGAACGATTATAGAATCCGTTGGTTGGCAAATTAAAACCGGAACTCCCTAGGATTTCCTGTTCAATTTTCATGGAGTACGACACGATAAAAATCCATTAGGAAACCGTCGCGAGAGGCCTCTGTGACACAGTGCTTTGCTAAATGAATTTAGGGGACCACTGGAAGCGATATTAACAAGGAAAAAATTAAAAATCTTACGTTCATATTTTTTGTTGCCTAAAATGATTTCACAAAATCCGCTAGAAATTTCGCATGTAATAACAATAGGAAGTCTTTGGATGAAATAACCTTACAACTATGAAATTTACTGCGGAAATTAATATTGTTTGCATTTTCAGTAAATCTCAAAAACAAGTATTAACTTCTTGCCATAAATGTAACCTATATTTACATATTTAGTAGCCTACTAGTCAGTAAAATGGAAATATCCTTTCCAGTGACACGGGTGAGTATCCAGGACTGGCATAATGCGATTCCGTAGCAATCACATGCTTCATTTTGCATTCCAGCAAACACTTTTGCCGCGGATTCTCGCAGCCTCTTACATGAGAAGCGGTAACCCTTCGGCTTCAACGTTTAAGTTGTAATCAATAACGAAGATATCTGCTGGAATTTGATATTTTGATTTATTGTAATTTTGAGTTCAGAGTGCTGACTGAAATATTTTTTGTAACATATAAATAAAATACTTTCCAGTGAAATACAAAGTTTGTTAGTTGATTATGAATTTGTTTGCCTGAGCTACCAGCTATACGATAGTGTATGTATACTTTCAGTATGACAATAGCGAATCAGTCAATAATAGTGCTTTTTACATTAGTACAAATAATTATCCCTTCTAAGCTTGCTTAGTGAAATAAAACATTATACCAGTGTCAGTTGAGTGAAACAGAAAAAATAATTAAGTAACATGAAGCAGTAGAACTAAATGTAACGAATTTTACCCCTCGGAAGAACACACGCTAATTACTTTCGACACATTAAATGTAACTTAAACTGTTACTCAAGCATTAGATTACTTTGCCACGTGGAGAGACCCCACACGAGCAAAAAGTCTATACAACAGTATTTCAGTCATATTGTTACATTTTTAGTAAGCGTGATTTTTAAGCGGTATCAATGAGACTGTTAATGGCAAAGATAATGTTAATAAACATGATAGTGCAGAAGTAAGCAGCAGAATAAGTAGTGTTTACTTTAATTTGGGAGGAATATGCTGGAGATGGGATGACACGATAAAATTAGACGTACGATACGAACCATAGGAGACACTTTGGTAAGAAAATATGAACTGTTCCTCGATTAGACTAGACATGGGTATTACATAAATCTATATATAAGTTAACCTACTAAGTGTCATTTTAAAGTATTGGAGTAATATTATATTAAATAATCTTATACTGAAGAATTATTTCTAAGTATATATGGGACATAGCTTCCAACTTAAAGAATTGTCACCTTTATGTGTCAGTAACGGTTACCAACAAATAGGATAACTATTCAATTGAGCTGTTCAAAATCCCAAGCCCAGTCCCCGTGGGAGACAGAACCTTGTAAAAACATAACTCATTAGGACTGAAGCTCACCGTTATGCAGCAGGGTAGAGTCTCTAGCGAGCGGCAACTCTGAATCCGTGAGGGTTGCGTCAGACGCGTTGTCGGAAGCCGACGTGGGCGTAGCGGGAGCGGTCGGCGAGTCGGAGAGGCCACTGCGCGCGCGCCGCCGCCCGCTTCCGCTGCTGGATCCGCTGCCGCTGCCCGAGCCGTACGGGTGCAGCCGGCCCAGGCCTGGGGATGGAGGATACTCTTTATTGATATTAATGTTTCATGCTGATATTCTTATAATTTAAGAAGAAGAAACATTATTAATTAAGAGGCGATGGTTACCAACGACAAGAATATCATGATGATTTGGGAATAATATTAACCTCGCCTATTACACTTGTCAACTTTATAGGGAATGTTGTTAGTGCTAAATGCTTGGTATTGGCTATAACACTCCCTTTCTTTATTTCTCCACGTTTTTTTGGGATTTTTGCACCTTCAATGCCGGAGCTAAATAATTAGAGCCATGGACTCGCCACTGGGTCCAGGTATTTATGTTGCTCTACTCTGATGTCATTTACACCAGAGCCTTTGTCATCTTTGAGTTTACCTATAGCTTTAATGATGTCAGTGAGATTAAAAGGCGGCTTGCGGGAATTGATCTGGGAGTCGAGGCAGTTAATAAGGAGGTTTTCCGTTAAGAAGTAGATTAGTGGTGGGTGATCGGGCCGGGTTGATAAAACTTTGGAGGGTTGCTATGCCTGTATAGTTCTCCTTTCTTACTGTTGTGGGCTATATAAGGTAAGGGTAAGGAAGGCATTTGCCCTGCACTGGGATAACACAGGCAGAATTATCATACCAATGCAAGGAAATGTTACAATAGTAAAAACTGCATGAATGATTAAAAAGGCACGAAAAGAAAAACACGAACAAAAGAATATCAATAACACACGAGAGAGAATCTTAAAACACTCAAAGAGTATATGTGAAGTAAAAACGTTTTAAACGTACTCTGCATTATGAATGAATAAAGGAGATACTATCGACAATAAATAAAAGGAAAAGAAGCCGCATAACGAAGTCGGAAGGAAAGGACAAAAATAATTAGGAGTAATATGGCTTCCGAACATGACAAAGAGTACAATAAGAATGCTTCGCGAAATGATTTTAATGTTGAGAATAAAAATAAGAAAATACGCGGTAAACTTAGACAAGATAAAAATTACTGGAAAATCCGTTGTTTAAATTGGAGACTTTTTCCAGTCCCAAGTGATTATATGTGACGAAGGATTTCATCATTTAAGCCAAAAAACGTCCATTGATCGACGTAGGCCTCCCCAAAAAATTTAATGATCACGCTTTCAGCATTTGAACTTGCTCCACCTGCAATAAAATAGGCTGCATCAATAAAGCTAGTGATTTTGATAATTTTTTTGATTCACTGAATATTTTATAAAAAAGATAAATCACCTAATTGGCAAAGCACTGATAATGGACATGACAATATCAGACGAAATAACGTGTGGTAGGACGTGTAAGTTTAGTGAACTGTAATGAACCAGCCGTGCATAATATGATGATATTTTTATATGAATACCTACATTTGTGCCGTGTGGTGCCGGCTCAGAATACCACCACCACCATCGTAAAAGTCGACTAAGGGATTAGCCGGAGGAGGTGGGTTGGTGAGCGCACAATCATTGTTTTTTCACAGAAGGGACGCTACTGCCGGTCCTTTTGGTTAAGAGTCCTCTAGTCGCCTTTGACGACATCCGAGGGAGGAAATGGAGTGGTGCAAAATTCGAAATCCGAACACACCACGGACGGACCACATATCATCATCATTTCGGCCGAATGAAGTCCACTGCTGGACACAAGCCTCCCCCAAAGATCACCACAACGACCGATATGGGTGTGTTGTGGGCTCATTGGGGGGTTTTGCCATAATCACTACGCTTGACGGGTTGGCGATCGCAGTTAAGTTGTTAATGTACTCGAAGGACGCTGCTGCCCATCCTCTGGCTAATCCCTCAGTCGACTTTTACGACACCCACGGGAGGAGATGGGGTGGTGGTATTCTGAGCCGGCACCACACGGCAAAGCCGGCACCACACAGCAACATATACATAATGTGTAAAATTTTATAGCTATTGTATAAGAATACAAAAATCTGTAAATTAGCTCGTAGATTTCACGTTTAACTTTCACTATCCTCCCTATAATTGTGGCTACCACTGATGGACTAAACGCGAGCGCAGTTATGGTGGTTTAGCTTATATATAGTTCATCTGGATGTGTGTATGTCACTGAACTCATCCTAAACGGCTGGACCGATTACATGATTCTTTTTTGTATCTTTGAGTGGGTTCCTAGATGGTTTAGATTTACAATTGGCCCCAGTAGGTGGTGCTGCAATCGGGTTTGCATGAAGTATGCAAAGCTAGGGCAGGCAGCTAGTATAGTATATAATTAAAATTAGTTGATTAGAATTACCAGATGTTTCCATTTCCGCAATCAACGTTGATGCTTAGGTATTATAATACAGATATAATATAAGCAGGAAGTGTTAGTGATTTCTAGTAGAATTTTAACTCATTTTTCTTTTTCAATTTGGTATACAAACCTTGGAAGTAGGCTAACCTCATTAACCTCACATGTACATTTTTTCTGGATTACTTCAAGTTGTACAGTAATCGTATGGGATCATTAAGGAAAAGCATCGGAAATAAATAAACAGGCCACAGAGGAAGTGCTTTTGAGATGTAAAGAGGAAACTTTTTAATTTAACGTAAATATTCCGGGAGGCCCTCACAAAGAAGTGGAAGAAAATAAAATTAGTTTCAACTCTGCCTCATTACTGGACCTGGAGTTACTGAATGTTTATTGCTTTAAGTCTTGGACTACAGATTTTGTACAAAAACATGAGTTTAGATTTGAAAGAAAAACTTTTCCTTGACGTGACCAAAGAGGTGGCCTATTTTTGGACAGAATCAACATGGCCATTCAACGTGACAATGCTGGGACCGTTACCAGTTTACAGCGATGAGGAGTAGGCACTTTGATGCCTAAAAGATTCTTCTTTATTTAAGTTTTTTTGTGTTAGTTTAGTTACATAAAGAAAGAAACTATTTATTTCCGCGACACATCGACGCACAATACAAATTAAAAATATAAAATCGACAAAAGGCTACAAAAGCTTAGAAACTACACAATCTACTAAAACTATGAATATAATAACTAACCCTTTACATTTTAATGCACGTGCTGGCAACACTGATAATAATATAATGTAATAAAATAATAATTCCTAGATGTAATAGTGCGTCACACACAATGAATGTATGAATTATGACAGCTTTTAGGCTGTATGACTCTGACCTTTGCCTGCTATTTTAGCGAAACTATTAAAATACAAGAACGTTATAAATTAAGAATGGAAAAATGGAAATTGTGCGTCATATCTGCGCAAAAACTTGGTCGCTGCTCAGCGTAATGCTGTAGCATCGGAACAAGCCAACAGCGCTGATTTTCAGCAACAACCTCGATAAGTGACGTGGTTACGATTATTAGGACATAGTGAATGATATACTATTTATATGGTTCCGTTTCTCCAGTCTACTACGTCCCTCGGCGGAGTAAACCATACCCACTAGATAAGTAGCGTCTAGAGTCTTTTTTTTATTTTTTATTGGTGCCTGATATAATAAAATATATAGTAAAATACATAGTAGTATAGAATGTTTTTTTTTTAGTTTTAACTGTGTTGTTATGAGGATATTATATTAACTGTTTACTAAGTGAACATTGTCAAACCGAAACTAAATCCACAGCTGATGAAATCGTGAAATGGGTCACCATGGTTAACACTATTGAGCAATCTTTAATCCTATTATTACTAATTTCGATCGTTATTTCATGCCATATGGCATTACCATGCGTGGCTTAAGCTGTTTCAGCACTTTATAAAATAGCTTCCGTTTGAATACGATACATACTTGCATAAATAGAACACATTTTAAACGTATCGATTCATTATGAACTGTGTGATCCAATCTTCGAAGTATTTTTTTATTCAAAAGCATCTAGTAAAATCCTAGCAAATTACTGAAGCCGTTAATTAAGTACTGCGTAGGAACCCTTTTGAATAAAAAGACAATGAGCTCGTTAGGTAGCAATTTTTGCCAAGTCCCCATCTACTGTGTTGGTGGGGACTAGATAAGAATGCTAATTGAAAACGAGTTGCATATTAATGACGATACATTTTTGTTTTTGATTAATATTTGTGTTTTTTTTATTGTTAAAACGTTGGCAACGCACTCTAGGATTTCTGCTGTGTCGTGGGTGCGTTTACATACACAAATTCCACACACAATGCACCCAAACCCGGAACAACTACCTGCAGATCATACAACTATTTGTTCCGTGCGGGAATCGAACCCACGATCTGAGGCGCAGCAGCCGACTGTATCAGCCACTGCACCAACCGTGCCGTGTAACTTCTTTGTTACGACACCATACTTTTAAAACCAAAAGCAATAACTAAACTAGACCCAAAACGCCGTAATAATTGAATACTAGGTTTTTTAACACTGGTGACGGACTTGAAGCTAAGTTAAAGCGTATTATGGAAGTTAAGTATGTCTTGAAACATCATCTTTTGCATTATTGTAAAATATGAAAAATTTAATGATGTTTTGATCACAACGAAATGGTGAACGGATTTAATATAAATTTGTTCCAGACTTCTATTATATCTTGGATAAGGTGCCCCACTTTATTCCAGAAAATATGACGTTATCGCACGAGCGGAAAGGCTAGTAAAGCTAGGACCAAATGAATTTACTTCTCGCCTGGCAGTATTAAACTGACAACGGCAGGTCACCGTCGCAAGGACAATGCACTTATCAAATTTTATTACATAATATGTACGTGCAGGGTGCTATCCATTCTGCTGGGGGCGCGGTCTAATGCAGGCAAAGCATGAAACTCACCCCCAGCTAGAGGTAAGAGGAAGGACACTGTCGGTTTTCAGCCGATAGGAGTCTGGCATGGCCCTCCGCACTTCCCAATGCGGAGGAAGGCCATGAGGATTTCCCCAAGACAAAAAATAAAAACTATAAAAGGGTGCTATCCATACTTTATTTTTAGATCTTACTACTATTATCTTAACCAATATTATAAATAGAGAATGCGAATTTTGTGTGTATGTGGAGGAAAGTCTCCGGAACCACTACACCTATTTTAATTATTCTTCCACCATTTGAAAGGTAAATTAATTCTCATGGACATAGGCATGTATATTATGGGCAAATCAGCTAAAGTAATGATGATATTCGCCAACTATGTCGGAAAATGTCGTGCCTCTGGAGAGCTAGCACGGCGTGCGCTGCGTGAATATTGAAAAAGGAATTGTTCTTCTTAAAAGCTCTAAAAAAAGTCCACAACAGCATATTATGGCATTACTCCTTTTTCATTACTTTATGTCATTTATTTTTCTATTTTAAGCAAAAATCATCGTATCGCAAGCGAAGCTGCGGATACCAGCTAGTGTGATATAATGTGATCGTTTGTTTGAGGCTCCATCACACTCAAATGGCTAAACAGATTTGAATGCAATTTGCCACAGAAGTAGATTATGTTACGGAATAGGATATATAAATCTTAAATAAGAAAAAAAGCGCCTAATGTCCAGAGAAGCGGCTGGGCAGCGGCCAGTCTTTTAATGAATTTAACATTAGCGATTACCTTGATTTTAAATTTGGAACAGTTAAGAGAATGTTCACGATAATCGTGAATATCTGATAACCTAAAAAAATATTATAAGTTTATATTTACCTTTTTTTTTATTACAGCAATATTCAATATTTGGTGTTTGATCATTAACTTCACGTACCTAACAATTTTTCATTAAGTTTGGTCACTGTGTGGCAGATATAATTACCGAACTTGAAATCTCACTTTAATATAATCTATATTCCACAGAAAACTCTTCACAGATAAATTATTAAAAGGCCTTAATAAATTGTCTTTGCTTAAGTTTCACATATATTAACTATAACTTTCGCACTCAAACTAGGATCCAAGGTTTTTCAACACCACTGCATTAATCACGTTCATCCTTCAGATAAAATGATGCGAAACTAATTCGTGTTACAAAATCATGGATATTCTAGACTTCAGTACCATCACGCGTAGGTGGTGGGGGGCTAACATAAATAAAAATACTGTCTGTTTCCTCTTTTGGTGATAAAATGGATGATAAGAGGTCGGCGCAGGACGTCCGCGAAGATAACTGTTGACCGGTCAATTTTAATGAAACGAATGTTGTATTTGATGTAAAACAGTTTTGTTGATTTAGTAGTTTATGTATACTGACTCATATTGGTACCAAAAATAGTGACAGCAGTAAACATTGACAAATCAGACGCAACGTATGAAATAAAAAATAGCGGCATCCTTATATTTGTTTTTATTATGAAACTTATTTATTTTGTAACAGCGGAAGAGGGTAGATCGTTTTGTCTGCTCATAAACATCCACCCGCAAAAACTTTAGTTTATCCGTGAACATGGCGCTTGCAACAGCGCCGAAATATCGGTAACTCAAAAGTAATAAAAAACATGGTAAATATCCCGTTTTTAGTTCCAATAATAGCGGAGCTTCCGTTGATATATCTATGGTTATTGATATTATTTGAACAAAGCAATGCAATATACAACCATGTCATGTGTCAAAAATCTTGCTCAAGTAGTGGAAATCATTTGACTATGTTTCGTCAATCCGTGTGGGTATTAAGAATATAGCACCACTCCGGCTCCTCTCGTGGATATCGTAAAAGGCGATTAGATTCCTAAACCAAACGGACAGGCAGCAGCATCCCTTCTGTGGCAAAACAGCAATTCTGCGCTCACCAACCCGCTTGCCAAGCGTCTGCAGTAAGATGTTTTTGGCTAACATGATGATGATGCTAATATGTATGTTTTATTTGGTATAAATATAACTTCTAGTTGCAACACACTGAATATATTCAAACCGCAACAATAATTCATAATCGTTGAATGTTCAACTTCACGCCGACTAATCCCCAGCAGATTCAAATTGATATTACAATAAAAAATCTACACAGCAAAATAGTAAACTCATAAATATACAATTGGTGGGTTGCTTGCCTAGCTGAATCACGTCTGCTGCCCTCAAAATACGCTAAAAAACACATAGAATAAAACGCAAAATCCTCTTTCCGCACGTATTGTTGCCAGTTCGTTACTAGCAGAAAGGAAAACTACGATTTGAATTCGACAAAGTCGCATAAACGAACTGACAAATCTCCTCCCTAGGGGGACACCAGTTACAATTGGTGCAAAAAAGAGACATATAGACAATCGTTATTGCACACCCCTTGAGATCGGTGACGTCGTATATTGATTTATCGATGAATACAATTAGGGTTGTGCTGATATGGGAATGAAGAACAACCGACATATATCAGCTGTTCTTCACGTAGCCATAAAGTATTCATTTTTTTTTCTTTTTGTGCAAGTGGACGTAAGGATTTAACTACACACATGGACTATGGCTATGACTTCTGCAAGAAGAAGGAATTATTTTACTCTATGGACTGAAAGTTTACCGATATAAGATTTTAGTAGCCTTAGCCCTATAAGAAAGCTCAAGGTCACTCAGACGAGCTATGGACAGAAAAATACGGGCAGAACTATGCTTGGTATTTATCTACGAGATCGAATTAGAAATGATGAGATCCGTAGAAGAACTGAAGTTGCCGACATAGCTGAAAGGATTATTAAACTGAAGTTGCCGACATAGCTGAAAGGATTAGTAAACTGTAGTGGCGGCAATGGGCGGGACAAATTGCTCGTAGAACTGATGGCCGTTGGGGTAAAAAGGTTCTCGAGTGGAGACCGCGCATCGGAAAACGCAGCGTGGGACTAGCTCCAACGAGGTGGACAGACGACCTGGTGAAGGTCGCTGGGAGTAATTGAATAAAGATTTTGTCATTTATGATATTAAGATTAGATCGGAACTATATTTTCTAGATTAAATAATAATTATAATCAAAAATGATTGTAATGCTATAAAAATGGCGCGCTCCGCATATGCGTTCAATTAGAAAAAACAAATGATGGAATCTCCTTGGTGATAACTTCTTGGATTTGCCCTGTAGATATCGTAATGGAAAAAAAATGTATTACAACATTATTTTGTTAGATAAAAGGTGTTATAACTTGATTATTTTTTAAATTTCGTTGTTGTGTTTCTAAAGTATGTCAATATAAACTCGTTTTGAAGTTTATAATTCGAATTTTACGATATGAGAGTAGATAAAACTAATTACAATATATACGATTAGTTAACTTTAGAATCTAGCTTGAAATAATTGAACAATCTGTATAATCTTACAGGTAATGTTTTTATCATACAGGACAGACGATCCGGTGAAGGTCCTCGGGAGTCATTGGATGCGGGCGGTATGTAACCGGCCATTGTGGAAATCTATAAGGGAGGCCTTTTGTTCAGCAGTGGACGTCCTTGAATGGAGGAATGACGAATTTGAGACTTGTGACAATGGACTGCTGGGCGAATGATCAATTGCCTTTAGAGGTCACAGATTAGATAACTGTTTTATAAATGACATTAGGAAGGGTATGTTTATCAGTCATCATTGTATTTGTCATTGTGTGACACATTCGCCAGCATTATTCTTACATAAATATTGTAATTTTTTTTCTTTTTTATAAAACTTTGCCCCACACTAGGATTTCCCGTGTCGTGGGTGCGTTTACAGACATGAATTCCACACACAATACACCCAGACCCGGAACAACTACCTGCAGATCATACAAATTCTTGTTCCGTGCGGGAATCGAACCCACGACCCGGAGCGCAGCCGACTGTATCAACCACTGCACCAACCGTGCCGTCCATTGTAATGATCAAAGTACTAATTTTAAAAACAATTTCAGTGATTTTCTTACAGGCCTTCCTCTATAGAACTAGACAGTTCATAAACATATCAGCCAAAAAAACGTTCGCTGTTGAACAAAAGTGTACCCCATAAGAAGACCGGTAAGATAGCAGCCAGTACTAATCACAATTGGCAGGCGGGTAGATGAGCGCAAACTGTCTACTGATCCGAAGAAGGGGCACTACTACCCGTTCCTTTAGTTTACGAGTCCCTTAATTGTCTCTAGTAGTTAATTTAAATTGTGATTATTGTTTATAATTGTCTATAAATGGTTTACACGAACAAACTGCCTTGCACTAAGACATTTGACACCAATCACAAAGGAAATATAGTCCGGATTGGGAATATAGCAACCACTCCATATCATCCCGTGGATATCGTAAAAGGCGACTAAGGGAATCTAAACCAGAGGGATGGGTAGCAGCGTCCCTTCCGTGAAACGGTAGCCATACTGCGCTCACCAACCCGGCTGCCAAGCGTGGCGGTTATGGCAGAACCCCCCAATGAGCACACAGCACACCCATATCGGTCATTGTGGTGATCTTTGAGGGAGGCCTGTTTCCAGCGGAGACAGCAGACTTCATCCGGCCGAATGATGAAGTGAAGGAAATCAAGGTCTGCGTAAACGAAAACAGAAACATAATTATGTTTGCTAAAAATAAATATTGACGTCAAAAATATGATTCCTCGTAACACAGGTTAATTCCTAGCATTGGGGTCGTGTTCTTTCCACCAATGTAATTTCTGATGTTCAAATGTACCCATCATACAATATTTAAGTTGTACCCAAATCTTAGCAAATATAGAAACATTATTATTACATTATTACTTCCTTTCATATACCGTACGTTTCCACCTCACTCAGGATTCATTTCATTTGTCCAGAACGCTACATCCTTTTTTCCTTATGTAAATCAATATGACTTCCCAAAGTCCCTACTTCAGATATAATATTCTAAACACGGTGGCCCGCGTTAAGGCAAACGTAGAAATTTGTCACATGAGCGATGGTTCGCCTACGTGTTTCGTCGTCCAAATCCCAAATATAATCCGTCGCAGCTCAAATAAAACACACCTTTATTACTTTAAAGAGAAAAGCTTAAATCCAGCGTGCCGTTCTCCGAGGATTTCATATTTCATACGAGAGCGGACGTAGATTATCGTGCGAATTTATGTCTTAGCGTTCTAATCAAAAAGTACGCTTTCTGTCGGCTCGCGAGCTCTCCACATTTAGTGTTGTAGTTACGCAAAGTGAGACTGTATGATTTCATGCCAGCAAAAGTAAAGAAGGTTGACAAATAGGACAGGCGTGCCGATGTTCAGTTTTATTAAAATTAAAATGTCCTATCGTGACATTAATAAATGCGCCAAGGTTTAGAATTGCTTGCGCATCGCCGTTTAAATTTACAACGGGAACACGAGGGATAAGCTGAACATTTTTATTATCATCGCGCTAGTTTATTGCGTCTCGAGTTTGAGCATTAGAAATAATCTTCAATATAGGGTGTATTATTTACGTTTCCGAGCGTTGGAGGTCTTCGAGAACAGACATAGTAAGAGAGGTCTTAATGAGGGATTTTCTGTCGATAAAATAAATGCAGATAGATGTCAATAGGCTTTTCCGATATGGAAGGAAAGTCGTTTACGAAGGCGAGAATTTCTTAAACAAAGCGAACGATAAATCTGTCGGTTCGGAGCAAAACAGCGGAGTCGAAGGGCCCGTCCACAACCGTAACTCACTCCACGTACAATTTTACCGACAATTTATTCGACATGAACTGTACTTGTCAAACGCTGACGTTTGCGTATCGGAAGAATAAATGATAGACATAAACGAGTGGCTGGAGACAACTGTGAGTTAGATATTGTGGTCACGTAGGAGCCGCGAGACGACGGAGGCGCAATCTTCGAGGAAAGAATTACATTTATCCAAAACATGGCAAAATCGTGAGTAATTCAATGCATATACCCGTTGAATAGACGAATGGATGGAGAAAGCTTTTGAAATGCCTAATACGATGACACCTTATATTATTTATTATACAGCACAATAAAAAGAGAATATAAGAATAACAAATTCACGTTGAAAATAAATCCTGAATCCTGATGATTTAGTGATTGGATTTGGTGCGAAACTCTATAACTCCCGACAGCAGCTTGTCTAATAAATTTTGGGAGACTAGAATATATTTGAATGGATTTTTATTGTGCTAACACATATAATTCATAACAGATGCAACATAAAGAAGTTTTGTACTTTATTACATGGTACAAGGTTTTTTAGCCATACTGGAGCAAATTGAGCTTGTTTTTTCTTCCTTTTTTTTTTTTTTTTTTTTTTTTTTTAAATAAAACGTTGCCCCACACTAGGATTTCTCCTGTGTCGTGGGTGCGTTTACAGACATGAATTCCTCATACAATACACCCAGACCCGGAACAACTACCTGTAGATCATACAAATATTTGTTCCGTGTGGGAATCGAACCCACGACCCGGAGCGCAGCAGTCGACTGTATCAGCCACTGTACCAACCGTTATTATGATTAGGTAGGTGATAGTGCCGTCTCTACGGGGGGTCGAGCGGTCCGTGGCCGTCTACGGGGCACCTGTATGAACAGCTCGACTGTCAGGTGCCCAGCGCTGCAAAACAAAACCCTGTGTCAGAGTTGTTCAAGCCGCCCAAAAGCCTCCAACATGGGTTAACGACTGCCGCCTAATGACAACAACCAGGATTGATGATTTTACGTGCCCTCCGAAGCACGGAGACGCTCGATTTAAATCTCAGAGGGAATAAGGCGGTCACCCCCTCTAGCGGAGGGGAGCCACTGTAAAAAGACCTAATAATCAATTATTGCATTCTGTTTTATACAATTAATATAAGACGTTTAAAACAGTAGCGGTCAATGTTCTTTTTATCCTTTCTTCTTAAACGATGCCCCCTCTCTATGAATTCTCCTGCATCGTGGGTAACAGTTTACAGACATAAGTTTCACATGCACAAACAGCCAGACCCGAAAAATCAAACAAATATTAGTTCTCTCCGGGGATCGAACCTGTGACACGTAGCGCAGAAAGCCAATGGCTTAGTCACTGCGCCAACTATGGTGGGTTTCCGAACACTGTTTTTCTTGATGTTGATTTTGACAATCTGCTTGATGCATGATGTTGAAGTGGGGCCTCGATGTGGCGTATACAGTAGCCATAAGATCCAAACAATTGATAAGCATTGATAGATTGCTTTTCTATCGTCGACGGGCTTCACTGTTATTTTACTGAGTTGTCTTTTACTTCTCGTACGAGTAGATAAGCTGGATTAGCTTGTTTTTCTTAAAGTCGCGCTCACACGGATATGTAAAGCTGTTTCAAAGGCATGTTTTGTATTATATAGTAAGTTAACGAGCATACGGTTTGCCTAAGCGATCATCACCGCCATCATCATAATAATTTCAGCCGAAAAAGGTCCACTGCGGGACAGAAGCCTCCCCCAAAGATTGCCAGAACAACCGGTATGGGTTTGTGTTGTGTGCTCATTGGGCGGTTTGCCATTTTCACCACGCTTGGCAGATGGGTTGGCGATCGCAGTTGAGTTATAAATGCACTCGAAGGACGCTGCTAGCCATCCCCCGGCTAATCCCATAGTCACTTTTTATGACACCCACGGGATGAGACTGAGTGGTGGTATTTTCTTAGCCAGCACCACAAGGCAAATCACCGCCCATAAACATCCACAAATTCGGCATGCCCCTTCGTCCCGCATTGGGCGACCAATAAAAATAAAATGTGGTCGCTGATCATAATACAATAGTATTTATAGTCACCGCTTAGTGACACTAAGGCTATGTTTTATTTGGTGTCTTTTGTACTTATTTTAAATAATTATTTATTTGTATGCCTCGCTTTTTATTTTAAGTTTACACCTCTATAAGGAAAGGAAAGGAAGAAAGCCGGTCTTTTGATAGGCTTATGCAGAGACATGGCTTCCAACACGCAGTCGCCCTTTAGAGAATTATAATCTCAAATGTGATAGGACACTAACCGGGGACTCTCTATAGTTGCACTATAGAAATACAGTCACAAATTGTGCCCAGTGGTGCACTGTTGTATGAGATGGAAGCTACAAGGTCTATTGCAATGCGTGTTATATGGATTGAAATATTTAGCTTAACATAAACAACGGAGTCTGCCTTTCAAATGAAGTTATGAGACGGTGACTCACTTATTAATATTAACTATGTATTAACAATGAATCCATTAAGGGGTCAAAAATCTCAAGTAGGCGAACTCTCAATTTTCCAGATCCGATATTGATGTTTTTACATCGTATAGAAACAGTTGTTTTAATCACATACAATTTGCTGTTGACAGCTTATAGACCCCGAAATCCCAGACGTACAATCACAACTCTACACACACGATGATTGGGAATCATCCGAAACTTAGATCCGAAAATCCCAACAGCGAGTGTTTGTTTTCGATTTTTGTCTAACGAGACAATGGGGAAATGATGAGCACTGTGCCGTACGTCGCCTTTGGGATTTCACCCCATACACACCCCTTGTGATGAAACTCCAGTAAAATTTGAACTTTATT
Organism: Diloba caeruleocephala; assembly: GCA_947459985.1. Classification (NCBI taxonomy): domain Eukaryota; kingdom Metazoa; phylum Arthropoda; class Insecta; order Lepidoptera; family Noctuidae; genus Diloba; species Diloba caeruleocephala. The sequence continues at coordinate 5,715,365 of OX381609.1, forward strand.
TAGCACGCATTAGAGTTAGAGTTTATTCAAAATAATGATGGAGTACGGATGTTTTCTTGCTGGCGTGGTCACATATGGCGTCGAACGGGCCACGTAGAGTGACGGCATGCCACTCGAGGGACTAGGATTGGCCTCCAGTGCTCCACGGGACATTCACTATGTCGTTGGACAGGGCAGTTGTAACGAGATTTAAAAATCAGGTGAATTTGCTGTTTTGCCGTTACACGGACTTATGTTGTTTTTAATCTTACATCTATTGTAATATTGACAGCTTGTCTTTTTTTGTTTTGTCTTTTCTTGGCTTATAGTTTCCAGTTTTGGGACAGCTTTTTTGTGTTCGTTCCTGATCGTGTATAAGAGTAGACTTTCAAACAAGTAGCAATAATAACGTGCATCATTTGAATTTCGAACGTCGTTTCAAATCTGTTGTTTTCATACGTGGCAAACGAGATTAACAAAAATGAAAATTTTGTATCATCATTTGACTAACATTATCTGTGGAGGTCATAAAAGGCGACTAAGGGACTTTAAACCAGAGTGATGGGCAGCAAGGAAGGGACGCCCCTTCTGTGGAACGGTAGCCATTCTGTGCTCATCAATTCACCTGCCAAGCGTGGTGAGTACTGGCAAATTCCCCCCAATATGATGACACAGTTGTGGAAATCTATGGGGGAGGCATTTGTTCAGTAGTGGACATTGTATGGCCGATATGATTTGACTAACAACTGGAGCAATAATTGAAATATGTAACCATTTTTTTTTTCAATATATTCTCATAATGTCACAAACCTACGTAAATTATCATTCACGTTATCTGAACAAAGTCAACCAAAAACTTGTCTGTAACTCTTCCTCGTCCTGGCTATCAATTTAAACTCAACACATACTAACAGTAGCAGGCAACAGCCTAAATTGATTGAAACAGATCAAATACCCTAATTAACAAGAATTCCTCACTTTGATAAATCTTTAACGCAGCCACATCTGTAACAAGTTTCATACGCTTAAACTGTAAGCTTGGCAACACCACATCATTTGCGCAATTAGAGCAGCGAATCAATGGTTTACTAAATTAATAGCAGCAGTCACTAAATTTGTGGATTAGTCAGTGCTAACCGAAAATCGATAGAGTTACGTTCATGTGTTGCTAATTAGACGTTCTTGTTTACCTTTGTAATGATCTGACATCAAAGAGGAATATTGAAGGCGCTCCTGTACGATGAAATTTGAAAGATGCGCACCGGTAGATCAAGTAGCAAGATCTTAGCTACGATTTTGTTATATATATTTATTTAAATTAAACTTCTTTTGGGACGGTGTGAATTAGATTTTATAAAAGTCGAACGTGTAACGTAAGAGAGACAACTATAAACGAAATTATAGGGTTAGGCTGTGAGAGAATGAGATAAAACACGTTTCCCTATTCCCTATTGTCAGTCGATCGCTCTCTCTCACTCTCTCTCTGTTTATCACCTCCATAGTGTACTCATCTCATTCTCTTAAAAATTAACCAAAATACAAAGTTTCACTTCTAGTGCGTGTGAACTCACACAATGTTTTTATTATATAAAAAAAAAAAGATGTTGAAATAGATCCATCATCATCATATCAGCCGAAGGACGTCCTCTGCTGAACAAAGGTCTCCCCCACAGATTTTATCATCTTGGGGGGAATTTGTCAGTACTCACCACACTTGGCAGAGTCGCTTCTGTGGACAGAAGGGTGTGCTGTACGACCGCCCATTGTACACTAAGCTTTGTAAATGTTTGTCTTTTATGTCTTATGTGGTGGACAATAAAGAGTATATAAATAAATTCATGTTTTATCTAATCGTATAATGTCTGAAATGAGAATATAGCACCACTCCATCTCCTGGATGTCGTAAAAGCTGATTATGGGACTTTAGTACACACGGCTACAAGCTATACCTTCCAGTATAAGCTGATCTCGTATTGTATAGGCTTTACTTACGATGAGAGATTAGTGTGTATAGCTTGATGTGTAATTTTTTTGTTGTCCATTGGAAATTCTTCATGAACTTCCTTCGACCCGGGGAAGGGTGAAGGGGCATGCTGGACTTCTACCGGCTAAAACCACTGGAGCTGTCAACTTCGGCACCGAAGGGGGGCTCCAGATCCTCGATACAATTACACTAGCGCCACTCAGGCACATCTCGGAGGAGATGACTGTGTAGCGATCAGTACCTCTATCGTTGTGGAGGCGAATGTAAAAAGGCCACCTCCAGGTACGTCTCGAGGGGTTGTGAAGGATCCCCCAAAGTCTCGCTGTGCGCTGTGCAGCGCACACGGGGGCTCGACACCGCGTGCGCGCCAGTCATCCCGAGGTTCACTCGGTATGACCACGCAGACTCCCCAATTCCGTGCCCGTGATCCCAAAAGGCCCCAGCCACATGAAGACAGCAGGGAAACTACGGACATTCTACCTAATGATAAGTAGCTACCGTACCCATGGATCCTTCCATGGAGTATTCGAGATCCAGTACTAATGCGCGACCTGAAGCTTAAGATGGCATGCCTTGTGTTTTGGTACAATGGCCGTTCCTACCCTTCCCGGGTCGAATCATCATCATCATCATTTCGGCCGAATTAAGTCCACTGCTGGACACAGGCCTTCGCCAAAGATCACTAAAACGACCGATATGGGTGTGTTGTGGGCTCATTCGGGGGTTTTGCTATAATCACCTCGCTTGGCAGACGGGTTGGCGATTGCAGTTGAGTTGTTAATGTACTCGAAGGACGCCTCTGCCCATCCTCCGGCTAATCCCCTAGTTGACTTTTACGACACCCACGGGAGGAGATGGGGGTGGTGGTATTCTGAGCCGGCACCACACGGAATCACGGGTCGAATGCGGCATTTGAATTTCACGGCACGGTTGGTGCAGTGGCTGATGCACTCTGGGTTGAGGGTTTGATTCCCGCACGGAACAAATATTTGTATGATCTGCAGGTTGTTATTCCGGATCTGGGTGTATTGTGCGTGGAATTTATGTCTGTAAACGCACTCACGACACGAGAAAAATCCTAGTCCTAGTCATTAGGATTTCTGTAAGGATTTTTGTAGCATCAAACATCAGGATGTTTGATCCTCTGTCACGACACGGGAAAAATCCTAGTCCCACATTAGGATTTCTGTTAGGATTTTTGTAAAATCAAACAATCTTAAACGCAATATTGTAATACTGCCCTAGTCGAGTCCTTCACTTAGAATTACGAGTACTAGCTCTGAGTACAATGAACGATTATTACCACCATTGACGGTCGCTACATGTAATTCTAATACCGAGTAACATTTTTGTAACTGTAATTAATATAGTTTAGTTATATACTAGTTTTTATCTATTTTTTTAAAACCATAAGGCTTAACTAATAATACGTATATTACCGCGACCATCTGTACCTACTCTTTTTGCTAAAAGATTTTTATTTTTTTTATTATTTTTATATGTCTCTCTATTCGCGGGTTTCTCTCCCTTGTAAAGGGGAAACCCGGTCGTTTGATAGGCTTACGTGTGGACTTGGGTCCAACACGCAGAGGCCCTTTAGAGAATTTTAATCTACAATATAATGGGATTCTATCCGGGGTCTCTCCATAGCTGCACTATACAAAGAAGCCATAGATTGTCCCCGGTGGTGTAAGGCTAGTATGAGATGGAAATTATAACGATAATAAGGTCTATTACAATAGGTGTTATATGGAATGAAAACACTAATAAATACGGGAACAAGCTGCGTCTGATTTTCAACCTTTAACCATGGCAGACGGTGATTATTAATAATGACAAAGAGGTTGATTGAATCTGTTCTACCTTTAAAGATTTACACAGGATCAGGAAGTGTTCTTATGTTTTCCGGTAATATGGTAAACGCTCTCGTGGTTGGATCACAAGCTGTAAAGTATTATTTTAATTTTATTCGTGGAGAAAAGATATATTGTTTTTGCATAACTGTTAACGATTCGCTCCCAATGATACACAGGGGAGTAATCCAAACTTGTACTACTGAACCTGTCTGTTACCGTTCGAGCAACTGCCGTATCGCGAACTCAAACTTAGTGATTTATTTACGTTGCTGTATTGATCGACTGAATGAAGGTACGGTTTAGGGAGAAACGGGGTCAAGTAGATAGGATACTCCATGTCATTTTGTTTGTTTTACACGAGCAAATAATCTTCCGAGATTTGATTGAGTTGTTGGAGGGGGAGTTGTTTGATGTCTTGGAATTTGGGGCTTTAAAGTTAATATTTTGAGTTCTAATCCCTCAGTCTATAGAAATTTACAGGATGTTTATTGTTTGATATGATGATGAAAAAACTTTTAAAGGTATTGATCATTCCTAGTCTTATCATTCAAGCTATCCTACGTAGTCCAGAAGTAGGATTGCTCCCAAAAAGCCCGATGATTAGTTATCCATCATCATATCAGCCAAAAGACGTCCAGTGCTGAACAAAGGTCTCCACAACGACCGGTTACAAGCCGATCTGATCCAACGACTCCCAGCGACCTTCACCAGTTCGTGTGTCCACCTCGGTCGACGTCTTCCCACGCTGCGTTTTTTGCGCGGTCTCCATTCGAGAACCTTTTTTCCCCAACGGCCATCAGTTCTACGAGCAATGTGCCCCGCCCATTGCCACTTCAGTTTAATAATCCTTTAAGCTATGTTGGCAATTTTAGTTCTTCTACGGATCTCCTCATTTCTTATTCGATCCCGAAGAGAAATACCGAGAAGTAGCTCGCTGAGTGACCTTGAGCATTCTTATGAGGCCCATAGTGAGTGACCACGTCTCTGTCCCATATGTCATCACTGGTAACACACACTGGTTAAAGACCTGTCTTGAGTCAAGATTTGCTATCCCTAACCCATAGATTAGGGATCATATGCCACTCATCAGTTGACATACGTTTTACTCTTCTGGAAACAAGGGCATGATGGTTGTGCTCGAACTGAAAGATTCGCATCAACGACCTTGCGCGCGCAACACTTGTGCGAAAACTTATAAGTGTATTATAAGATGTAATGTGGGTTATTGTGATAGGCGTAAGTATTATTCTAGGCACCTGCAACTAGACAACTAGATATATTATTCTAGTCACCTGCAACTTAGACATATTTCGTTTCAGATACTGTAATTTTTTGATTAGGCAATTTACTTACTGCTCATGAATGGTAAAAAGAAAATCAGTTGAGTTAACTCATTTGAAGAGTTTGTTGGACTGTGTTATTAAACAAGATCAGAAATTAAAATGGGGTGGTATTTTCAGTTTTCCTTAGGAACTTCTATCTGCTACATAGTTACAAAATTAATACAATACATACACAAATTGTATACGAACGTGTGTGTGTGTGATACCAAAATGATCGTCTCCCGACCAGTTTGGTCTTATACATTTTGATTATGAAGCACTTTCAATTTCGTCATAATTACATCAGTTACTAGAGCATCGCTAATAACGCGGCGGTCGCACATGACATGTTTGCATAGGCACGCATATGCATGTACGTATACATACAGTATTGATGGATACTGTAACCAACCAGCTTAATTACTTTGTATATCGTATTCACATTATTTATTACGATATTAATTGGAGAAATGTACTACTTCTACTCTTTGGTAATGGCTTCTGTAGAGTATCTTCCACAATTTCGCCAATGTCAAGTATAAGGCAACGTCGCACGGTGTTAAGATGAATAAATCTTTACATTCATGAAATATTTCTCAAAAATGAAAAAAAAATAAAAAACATGTTGGCAATGTCGTACGGTTAAATTGTTGTTTGTTTTTTTTTTGGGAAATGTTCTTCTTCTCTCAGATTATGGCTTCTGTAGAGTATCTTCCACAATTGGTCGAAGCCCTTAGAAAAAAGTCCAGATCGCTCTGGAAACTTATTAATATTTTCTTTTTAGGGTTATGTTATTAGTGTCCAGATTTTTTCTTGGCCTTGATTGGCCTTTGTTGACAGTGATGTAGTGGTAAATATTGATAAGAAATACTTTTTCTGTCAGTGTACTATTTGTCTCTAACTTCGTGCAAGTAATACCGCATGATGTATTTAATGTGTCGTAAAAGTCGACTAAGGGATTAGCCGGAGGATGGGCAGCAGCGTCCTTCGAGTAAATTAACAACTCAATTGCGATCGCCAACCCGCCTGCCAAGCGTGGCGATTATGGCAAAACCCCCCAATGAGCCCACAACAGATCCATATCGGTGGTTGTGGTGATCTTTGGGGGAGGCCGGTGTCCAGCAGTGGACTTCATTCGGCCGAAATGATGATATAGTCTTACTTTAAAAATTAAATTTATTTTAATGCACTAGCTGCTTTGCCCAGGCAGATACATGCAAACCCGATTGCAGCGTGACCTGCCAGGTCTAAATGCTAATCTAAACCATCCAGGGCCATCCAAACCACTCAAACATACCTACACAAAATATTTCATCAAAATCGGTTCAGCAGTTTAGTAGGAGGTTAGTGACATACACAAGTACGTAGAATTATATATAAGACGTTAAGCAAAACCTTCACCTTACGCCTGTTAAATAATTACTTTATAATACATTTATTTTAGCTGGTACGAACTATAAGATAAAAGAAAGAAAAAAGACGAATAAGAAGTTCTCCATCTTCAATAAAAAGACAAAAGAACTGAACAAGTTTTAATTACAATTAGGAAGACACCGATAAATAATTCAAATTAAAGGCGAAACTATCGAACTGCAGAACACTGTCCCGGAGGTAAATAATTGAAGTAATTGTTGGGTCAAATCGGGTCAATTAATCATCGGACGCGGTCCAAAGCCGCATTATCAATTTATAAGCCGACCAAAATACTCTATAACGTTCGAAACGCAAGCATTTGGTTTGTTCGCTACAATTTTCGTCGTAACAATGTGGCTGATTTTAGGCTAATACATATTTATGCCGGAATAGCAAGCTGTCAAGCTGTGAACTACGGGACGCGTAGAGTTAATTTTTTGTCAAAACTTGTAGGGTTGTTTGGCTGTCTGTCGTGTTTCTATTCTCGTTGGAAGCGAGCTTATTGCTTTAATTCAAATTTTGATTATTTTGTTAAATTTAAAGTTGCGTTTCATATGTCTAATAAAATATATACTTTCTTTCATTCTATATTCTGCTCTTTTATATATATTTTTTTAAACGTTGCCCCACACTACGATTTCTCCTGTGTCGTGGGTGCGTTTACAGACATACATTTCACACACAATACACCCAGACCCGGAACAACTACCTGCAGATCATACAAATATTTGTTCCGTGCGGGAATCGAACTCGCGACCCGGGGCGCAGCAGTCGACTGTATCAACCAGTGCACCAACCGTGTCGTCGTTGAGATTGAGGGGTGACAGTCGGATCCATAAGTGAGATTTGTCGATCTCACTTATGGATCATAGTCGATGTCGCATAAGGAATCTCCCTTAGCATTCAGGGGAGACCGATACACTTTTATACTAATTTGGGCCCGTTGTAAACGTTATAAACGATAATGGATTTGAACATTGTTAAATTTAATTATGTTCTTAGCATGTAAATTTTAAACGATATAATTATTATGATTAGATTAGTCATCTGGATCCTGCGTTATTTTATTTAAAAATGTTTGAACTTATTCGTTTCGATCGATTGTAATGTAATGGAGTATCTATCGAGTCCGAGTAATAAACTAGATTTTTTTCTATAACAAGTTTATGAAATGCTATGATTTTATATTTTGAAATAGAAAAACATAAGATTTTTTAAACGATATTCAACTTGTTACAATTTGGCCTAAAATACTCATCTCCTTTTAAGTACTGTTTAAAATTTCTAGCTCTGACAGTAAAAGTTACCGCACAGTTACAGTTTTAGCAACACAATATTAAGTTTATCAACAATGAGTAGTTTATCGGAAGAATCAGATTTTACGTGGACCAGACATAGCTGGAGAAGCAAAGATATGCTATCTAAAAATATCTTACCTACTGTTGAGTACTATAGCCTGACCTGCACCTTATCGCACCTTAGGTATGCGCGGTGAGGTGGGGCGTGAGAAGGAAAGAGAAAAAATGTCAACATGGAGCGGCTGCTCGGCCCGGGCCTTGCTACTCGCGAGCCTAAGGCGCGGTACAGTGGTATTGGTTAGGCTATATTAAAAAGAGCAACCATGGAGTGTCTAGGCCGTTCTTCTTCATTAAAACCAATATTTTGGAATGCGGCAACTATAGTCTCTAGACTATTCATTAGTGGTTGCAATTAGTTTATGAATTAAATTATATTTATCTTTAGAAAATAGATTAGTAGATATAGATTGTTCCAACTTACAACAATGTTGACTTACTATTCTGCTTATTGTTGTAATTAATAGTAATAGGTTATTGTGTACATATTTCTTGTATCGGCTTGTGATTATGGTAAATAAACTATAGAATATTATTTCATTCCGTTTGGTATCAGAATGAAAAATACCTCCACCACTCCATCTCCTCCCGTGGATGGCGTAAAAGGCGACTCAGGGACTATAAACAAGAGGAATGGGCAGCAGCGTCCCTTCTGCTGAACAGCAGCCGCCGCTCGTCAACTCTATCAGGAAATCTGCGCTGCAGCGTAAATGTTTGCAGCATATGCTGAGACTGGGACCCTTTTCGGCCTCGTACAGCACTACTATCGTCATATTTTTTTATTTTGTTTCCATTGATATTTTGTACTAGGACAAAATAAAACATTTTCTTTCTGTCAACCCACCTGCCAAGTGGTGGACGATTTTACGTGTACCTCCTCCAAAGCACGGAGGTGTTCAGTTCAAATTACGGTCACCCATCCACCGACTGACTGTGCTGAGCGTTGCTTAACCTCACCGATCGTTTACGAACCAACACTAAAAAGAAAATTAAACTGACACAGTAAATGTTTTGTGCTGTTGTCAATATGTCTTTGGAGTATTATGTACTTATTACGTAAAACGCTGTTTTTCCCTTAATTTTCTATAAACCACACTCTGTTCCAATAAATTTCACCTGTGACCGATCATGGTAGTGATTGGGACATTTGGGTGTAAATGACGATGAACATCATCAACACCTAGAAAACCTGGACTCGTTTAAGGGTTACAAGAGCAAGAGAGAGGTAAGAAACCTCCTTAGATGACAACTATCGTGAAGGTATAAACAAAATTTTGCCAAAAACATATTAATAAAATAATCTCTTAGAGATAATCTGGATATATGGAAAGTAAGTGATTTAACGCCTCTACACTTCCGCCCAAGACCCCATAAAAAGTGATAAGTAACGCGAACCACCATAAAATCATGGATTCATCCCGTGGGACACGGTACTTTAGTGTCAATATCATAACAACGATACACACCAAGGGCGGGTTGCGTTGGTGGTACGATAAAGAAGACACAAAAAATACTGGCCCACATAAATTGATCTGCGGAAATATCCTGAGAAATACTTTATACATCAATTAAATAGGGGTCTCGATAAAATAGCCAGACCAGCGCGTGGGTGATCCAAATCAGACTATTTCTTTTTAAAAGATTTCAGTGGTTTAAGAACGCCTAGTACACGTATTGTTCAAAATTAATCTTTATTCAAATAAACAAACCATTGATTATTCTAGTAACAATGGAGCTATTTTCTACGGAATGAGCTATTCAAATGTCGGACTTACTTAAAATAATTATGTAGATAAAAACAGAACACAAAGAACTTAATTTCCTTCTAGGACATAACCTCACAAATAGAGTTGGTCTGACAAAAACAGTGACGGCAAAAAAGAACTATATCGTTCTAAATTCAAATGCGACGAAAAACTCATAAATATTATATCATTCGAGAGTGCAGCACGCTCCTAAAAGCGCACTAAAAAACCTTTGTCCCGTTTCAAACAATAAACCGAAATATCCGAGTGACTAGAGACGGGACATTCAAATGCAGTAAACTTTATCTTAATGTCTCTATACAGTTTAAAAATATCCCGTCCATATGTTCATTGCGTTCGACGGCACAACAACGTCCGTTGTTTGTCGTCCCACTTTGTAATACGCGTGTATTGATGGTCGAGTTTCATTGTTTTTTTGGCCTTTCAACGTGTAATATATGGAGTATGACAGCCGACCACAGAGTAAAGGTTGTTTTAAAAGTTGAGAGCCGAAAAATCATAAAGCTCGATACGTGTCCAACGTGAATCGTTTTGTCAATCTTTTTACATTGTAACCTATTATTGTGAACGATTTTTGCGGTCAGTCAATCATGTTTTTTCCTCGATAGCTATGTTACTCCGAGATTTACAGCTAAAAATTATAAAATAAATGTAGCTATTGGTTTTATGTCACTTGTTTTTGGAAAGACGAATGGCATATTGGGGACAAATAATGTTGTAAGAAGTTGTCAAAGTCTACAAAAAGTTGACGATTTTTAGAAGTCCTAATTTATAACAATACAGGATGTATGTACGTGTTGTGTTTGCGTCCATATTTTCTTATTTAAACATTGTAGTTTTACATGAACCGTCAACAAACGAACAAAGCATTCTATAACAAATATTTTGTTATAAATAACGACCATGCCACCATATCTCCCACATAAACTAGTCTAACAAGTACCTCCATTACCATGCGAAGTGCCTCCCATTTTCAGGTATCACCACAGTTGCATTGCTTTGCTAGGCCATAAAAGTAACGCACTGTCTTATCAAATTGCCACAGGAATGTGATGGCATCGCGATCCATGGCACCGTAATAGGCAACAGGGGACCCATTGAATATTACCTTACACTTGGCGTTTGAAATTCAAAATTTGTTGTCTACCAATGCTGGCTTAGGTTAGGGAGAGAAATGTATTTAAAATATGCATAATTTATACATTTGTTCTTTGAAACGAAATTGTAATTTAAATGCACTGTGAAATGTTGTTTTAAAACTAAATACAATGAAAAACATTGTATTTAGTTTTCCGGTTTGCTTATAATTTTTATTAGTTTTCCTTACAAATAAAACTTCTGGTTTCTATTCTGGTTCTTATTTCTCTATGCATACCATGCCGATATAAAATATACACGGACAAATACCCAGAATTGGAATAACTATTAGTAAGCTATAATTTATTCTATACGGGGACCGAACCCATGACCAGGTGCAAAAACCAGTCTCATAGCTACTGCACTGGCCGTACCTCTGTATCGGATGAAATAGTGTGGTCTCTTGTGTTTCACGCTTTATTCTTTACAGTATATATACTATACAGTGTCGTTGAACCGGTCCCTATTTATTCGTGTGGTGTCCGGATTAAGAATATAGCACCACTCCATCTCCTCCCGTAGAGGTTGTAAAAGGCGACTAAGGGACTCTAAACCAGAGGGATGGGCAGCAGCGTCCTTTCTGTGGAACGGTAGCCGTTCTGCGCTCACCATCCCGCCTGCCAAGCGTGATGAGCACTGGCAAATTACCCCCAATACGATGACACAGTTGTGGAAATCTATGGGGGAGGTTTTTGTTCAGTAGTGCACGTTGTATGGCCGATATGTTGTGAGCCGGTCCCACATTTTAATATTTAGTCCTTTATTTCACTGCGATAGAAATTCTCATGTTATTCCTCCTTCTCTAGCTAGGTGGAGGGGCACGCCGGATCCTCACGGGCTAACTTACCTGGTGGATATCTTCGGCATCTTAAGAACGAATGCTCTGGAGCCGCCTTTTCGTGCCACATTTATAGGTATATCTCGAAAGGGATGACTGTACAGATCACACCCTCTAGTAGGGGATAAGCAACTGAAAGAGGCTGTCTTCACAAAGGATCCCCCGAACATAGCATTTCGTACAATGTGAAGGGTAGCGAGTTTATAGTGACTTGCCGGCCACAGCTCCTGTCTGTCATCAGCCTGAGCATTTTCTTACAGAAGTCTCTATAACGCCTTTCCCGACATGGTTACTAAATATAGGACCTCTCGCTCAGCTATCCTATCTACGTTGTGTCGTTACGACCAATATACCAATCACGCAAAAAAGAAGTAGGTAATCGGTTGTTGGCTAAATGGCTAAACTCCCCTATGAGCACACAACACACCCAGACTGGTGGTTGTGGCGAATTGTTGAATGTCCAGCAGTGGACTTTGTTTGGCTGAAATTATGGTATTGGCTGATATAGTCGAATGCTGTGCTCTGAGTTGAACATTTTATGATCAGCGAGTAGTTATTCCGGGTTTTGGTGTCATCATCATCATTTCAGCCAAACATCCACTGCTGAACAAAGGCATCCCCCATAGATTTACACAACTGTTTCATCATTATGGGGGGTATTTATATATATATCTATAGATACGCGCTTGGCAGGCGGGTTGGCTAGCGCAGTATGGCTACTGTTCCACAGAAGGGACGCTGCTACCCATCGCTGTGGTTCACAGTCCCTTAGTCGCCTTTTACGACATCCAACGGAAGGAGATGGCTGTATTGTGTGTAAAATTTGTGTATGTAAACGCACCCACGACACAGGCGAAATAATATTGTGGGGCAACGTTTAAAAAAATATATAGCACACACTCATATTTATACATCCCTACTCATATGCCTATAATTTTTCGCCGAGTCAACACTCGACGATGTTCGCTCGTGCAAGCTTTCAAAACGCTTTTTGGTATCAACATACATAATTGAATCGTTTACTCGCGAAGTGAGTGATTTAACGAATGTTTGAGTCCCAAAGCAATTCCGTAACGATTGATAAAAATATGATTTGGCAAGCGATTAGATATAATTTGCTGATATTTTAGGATGTTAGTACTTCCAATCAGGTGGTTTTTTAAACTTAATATTACACAGTAAAACAAGTCAGTGTTTTTCATCATTATTATCATCATCATCATACATAGGCTGCACTAAAAGTATCGGGAATGGAATATTTCCACTGTTCCTGTCATATTAAAATCTTTTTAATTGAAAACTACTTGGTTTTACAAATCGAATACCATTTATTTATTTAAAAAAAGATTCACGGTCTTGTCACAAGGTTTTGTCAAACTTGTTTAGTCGTTGAGAAAATGGAATTGACTTGAGAAAATTCAAGAGCGATGATTTATTATGACTTTCGAAGCGGTTTAACACAAAAACAGTGTGTTGACCGGATGATTTCTGCATTTGGTGATGAAGCCCCATCCAAAACCACAATTTATCGCTGGTTTGCTGAATTTCAACGTGGACGTGTCAAGCTCAGTGATGATCCTCGTCAAGGTCGTCCAAAAACTGCAGTCACCCAAGAAAACGTTGATGCTGTGCGTAAGCTGATTGAGGAAGATCGACATGTGACATACCGCGAATTTCAGGCAACTTTAGACATTGGCATGAGTCAAATACAAATAATCTTGCATGAACAATTAGGTGTAAAAAAGTTGTTTTCCCGATGGATACCGCATTTGCTATGTGAAGAGCAAAAAGCGGCTCGCGTTACTTGGTGCGTCAGAACTCTCGAAAGATTCCACGCAGGATCCTCAAATGCTATATACAACATCGTATCAGGTGACGAATCCTGGATATATGCGTACGAACCCGAAACAAAAAACCAGTCACGAGTTTGGGTGTTCGAAAATGAGTTAAAGCCAACAAAAATTGTTCGTTCACGGAGTGTTGCAAAAAAAATGGTGGCCACGTTTGTCTCCAAAACCGGCCATGTTACGACTATTCCTCTTGAGGGACAAAGAACGGTTAATGCAGAATGGTATGCTAGCATTTGTTTGCCACAGGTCGTTTCTGAACTCCGTAGAGAGAACTGCAACCGCCGCATCATCCTCCATCACGACAATGCGAGTTCTCACACCGCGCACAGAACAAAAGAGTTTTTAGAGCAAGAAAACATAGAATTATTAGACCATCCGCCGTACAGCCCCGACCTAAGCCCTAATGATTTCTATACTTTCCCTAAAATAAAGAATAAATTGCGTGGACAGAGATTTTCATCACCTAAAGAAGCTGTGGACGCCTACAAAACGGCCATTTTGGAGACCCCAACTTCCGAATGGAATGGTTGCTTCAATGATTGGTTCCATTGTATGGAAAAATGTGTCAAATTTCGCGGAGAATACTTCGAAAAGCAATAAATACATTTTTAAATAGTAATGTTGTGTCACTTCCTTGATTCCCGAAATTTTCAGTGCCGCCCTCGTATTAGTCAAAAGACGTTTACTGCTGAACAAAAGTGTCGTCATTTTGAGGGGAGTTTACATACCACGCTTGGCAGGCGGGTTGGTGAGCGCAGTATGGCTGCTGTTCCACAGAAAGAATGCTGCTGCCCATCCCTCTGGTTTATAATAGTAATAATATAATAATAAACTTTTATTTGGACAGCAAGATACAACACAATAAGAATAATAAACAATTTAAAAGAAACATAAAACTATTTATATAACAAGAATAAATAAAGGAAGTTTGTAAAAAACATTGATAGGTATAATGTGTCTCATGGCTGCCCAAAAAAGTGTCCAGATCAGCTTAATGCCAAACCCTTACGTGCTTGGCGCTGATTTTCATCTGGTACCTTGTGCCCGACAGACGTCAATGCTGTTGCAGTACCCACGTACAAAATATATTAATTTGTGTTCGTAAATAAATTTGTAGTAAAAAATAAAGTAAACTTAAATAATTCATTATGTTAAAAATTATAGCAAAAATTAAAGTGTCATCAAACTCAAGTATACATTTATATATGTAATTGTAAATATAAAGGTATGAGTTAATAAAGGCTGCATCGGAAAATCAGATTTTATGACCGGTTTACTGTACAGTACTGTTATCCTACACGACATAAGAAAAGACACTATAGTCGCAAATTCGCATCAACAAACTGCGCAACAGTCGTTCAAAGAACATATTCAACTAAAACCTCCAAGCGATTACCAAATAAACCATTAAATTTCGTTACACGGTCAAGATAAATAAAACATGAAAATGTATTTTTAATTCGTCCTCCGCGTCCCGAAATGCAAACTAAATAAAGCGTCGAATCGAAATAACGACGGTGCGAATGCAAATTATTTAATCACCTCACCGTGTAGAGTCGAAATATGAACAAAAAGTAAAAAGTGACCAAACAAAAATATTGGCGACAGAGACGAAGTTCCAACAATTATGCTGTTTTATTAATTATTTCGTGTTGGAAGGAGACTGGAGAAAAGCGGGTGCACGGGGTAATTTCAATATTTTTTTATGATTTCAAAATTAGAACAAGGCTTGTGCGTTATTTATATTTTCGTATATCGTTGTTCCCTTTATGTTTTAATGATGTATTTATAAATCAATTCATTAAAAATCAAAACCGGTCAAGTGCGAGTTGAACTCGCGTGGAGAAGGTTCCGAAATTGCCGAATATATTGTCTATTGTTGAATTCGGTCTTGTACCAATTACTTATCCAAAGAACAAACTTAACATCGTAGTTGAAAAACATGTTTTCCCATACATTCCAACCGCAAACGTAAGTTTGTACGCAGAATATTGTAAGATGTACCATGTGATTTTAAGACCATAGGCTTCTTATATCTTTTCCTGTAATCTATAGGTAAAGCTATAGGTAAAATAAATATAGGTAAAATAGCTATTTTACCTATTTTTTTTTTCAGAATTTCAGGCTCGAGGTTTTGGAGATAAGGAGGGGGAACGGTCAATATTCGTATATTTTTTAAAATAACTTAAAACTGTATATTTTAAAATTATAAAATAAATATATTTGAGACCCTCACAACAAGCCCTTCCATTTCATATGTTACACGGTACAATTAGCAAAACTTTATTCTTATTTTTTTATATTGCCAAAAATGACCCTATATTCAAAATTCATTTATTTACGTTACACTTACGTCTTTGGGTCGCAGAAATCCATATGTGTACCAAATTTCAACTTAATCGGTCCAGTGGATTCGGAGCAAATTGGCTGTGACAGACGCACAGACAGACATACACACGAGTGATCCTATAAGGGTACCGCCGTTTTTTCCTTCGGACGTTCGGAACCCTAAAAATCGAAAACGCATCGTGGGACGACCTCCAACGAGGTGGACAGACGACCTGGTGCAGGTCGCTGGGAGTCGCTCCTTGTGGAAATCTAAGGGGAGGCCTTTGTTCAGCAGTGGACGTCCTCTGGCTGATATGATGATGATGATGATTCATAAATAAAATATTGATTAATCTTGGTTAATTGTCATTGCAAAACATAAATGCCCATGTACCTAAATAAACAAATTTAACCAACTGGCATATCTATTTAAACTCAACGGAGTTTATTTATTTGGGGATCAAAGCTCATTAAAAATATAAATGTGTGTCTGGTTATAATTATAAATTTATTATGATCTTTATTTCAGGCGACTTTTGCTCCATAAAGTGTTAGTAACAAGATAATTATAGCCTTTTGTTAGTAAACACATCCATAAACGATCGGTTACATGCCGTATATCATCATTGAGGGAATTTGCCAGTACTCACCACGCGTGGCAGGCGGGTGGGTGAGCGCAGAATGGAGGCTGTTCCACAGAAGAAACGCTGCAGCCGATCCATCTGGTTCAGAGTCCCTTAGTCGCCTTTTACGACATCCACGGTAGGAAATGGAGTGGTGCTATATTCATAACCCAGATACCACACAAAAGCTATCTACCTATTATATACTATGTAAACATGAAGATTTCATTAGACTTTATCTATATATTAATACGTGAAGATAAAATTTTGTACCCCTTTTTAAGCACATTGCGCGCATGGAAGCGTGTGAGATTTGGCACAGTTAAAGTTAATAGTGAGTAGGAGCGCAGAAAGTTAAAATGTATCTACAATATGTGTCACAAATACATTAATCAAATTTAAAAAAATTAATGAGTCAAGGTCCAATTTCGACCCCTGGGCGAACCACTAGTACACATAAATGTCTGATCAATATTTTTACAAAATTTGCGAGCATGTTATTATGTTTCATATTATGAAAAATTGATTCTCAAAATAGGCGCTGTAACAAGCTTTGTGTACATAACTCTGTCGCTTAAATAGAAAACAATGAACAGAACAACGTTGAGCGGCCACACAAAGCCTATCGAGCCCTATGTGACTTTGCGATGTCGGCCTCTATAAAATATTTTCAATACCGAGGGAAATTGGTCAAAAATGACTCCCCAACAAGATTATCTCGGCTGCTCCGACCCTTAAGCAAAATTGTGACTTACATCTTTTACTTTAAAGTTGATTTTTCTTTGATAATTTTCAACTATTTTAAGTATACTGTTTCAGCATTATGTAAGTTACTTCGGGGACTGGAGAAGTAATTTGTTGGGGGCTTATTTAGTGTTCTTTGCTGAGAGATGAAATTTATTTCGTAACATGTATATTGCGACCGGCTCGGATAACTTCAAGTAGCGAGCATAAATTTGGAAAAAACAGGGACACACAGGAGGATATTATATATTTGGCGACAAGCTCATATTTATCACATTGAAGCCTTTTTTAACTATCGCTTTATGTCGATGAATGATGATAGTCACTGCATAAAGGGTGACGTGTGACGTCTGTAATGAGCTGTGAGGTACGTGGGTACCTCACCGCTCATTGTAGACCAACTAAGTAGGTACCTAAAGATATACAGTGCTAGCTCTGCAATTCTTTCAACGTAGGTTTGACTTCTAGCTAGAGGGGGTGACCGCTTTACATTCATCCCCTCCGAGATGTGCATAAGGCGTGGCATCACTGGGGGGGCTCTAGTGTGGTCTTAGAAGGACCTGGAGCCCCTCTTCGGTGCCGAAGATGACCGTTCCAGTGGCTTTAGCCGGTAGGAGTCCGACATACCCCTTCGCCCTTCCCCGGGGTGAACGTGAAGTTCATGTAGAATTTCCACTGGATATCAATAAAAAAATAAATTTAAAAAAAGGTTTGACTACTAAGAGATTCTGGAGGATCATCAAATAACATGGCTCATCTGGAAATGTTGACAGAATTGTGCAATTTTACGAACGGATACCCCGAAGACACTCAGTGACAGTGGAGTCGCAACCGAGACCACAGTGCAGTCATCATATCAGCCAAATAACGTCCACTGCTGAACAAAAGCATCCCCATAAGACGACCGGTTACATGCCGTGTATCGTTATTTTAGGGGGAGTTTACCAGTACTCACCATGCTTGGCAGGCGGGTTGGTGAGCGCAGAATAGCTACTGTTCCACAAAAGAGACGCTGCTTCTCATCGCTCGGGTTGAGAGTCTTTTAGTCTGTATGCTATATGCCAATAAAAGGAAAACACTACTTAGATCTTTAAATTTGTCAGTGATAGATGCTGGTATGTTTCATGGAATCTTAGCTAAGCCTAATTCTGAAGCAGCAAAAATATTGTATACATTTTTATTAGATAAGCAAGTTTAAAGTTATTTTAGTTTTATTGGCTATGTCTGATTAGAGTTAGTTACTTTTTGCAAAAGCACGATGGGATTGACATCGTCGCAAATGTCTACATAAATCCCTTAAATAAAAAAGGAAAAAAAAATTGTCCCTTAGTCGTCTTTTACGATATCCACGAGAGGAGGCGGGGTGGTGCTATATTCATATTCCGGACACCACCCCAATAAACTGTGTAGTAGTAGTTTATACACATATAAACGTGTACATAAAAAATCTTGGCAAGGCAGTTGACGTGGCAAAATTTTCGTCAAAATTCATTGACATTGAGTGATTCTTGAAAACCACAGAATAGCATAAAGAAACATATAACATTGACATTGCTACATTTAGCTAATATAGCTGGCATTGTAACCTCACCGCGGGGGAAAAAAGCACAAATAGAAGCAAGCCTACTGACTCCCTACACAAAGACATAAAGACGCACTTTCCCAATTGACAGTACGTATTAGAACAGCGAACCACCCGTGGGACGCCGTAAGAAGACAGGATCGCCAACTTTTTCCATCTAAAACTTGCACCATAAATCGGCACGGACCACCGAACGAGAACTATCGAAAACTAACCCCCCACTCCCTAGTTTATTGACAATTTATGGCAGATTTGCATTAGTACTGACTAAATGACTCAGCGAATTCCAAGTTGGGATCGGGTTGGATTCAAATTTACTTTGTTTAGTTTTTCGGAATTGGTTTATGGGTTCATAAGGGTTGCAGCGAAGATTTAATGTTGGCATCGTTAGTGGTAAGATATTTTAGGGTTTATTAGAATGTTTTACCATTGAAGTATTTCGTCATCATCATATCAGCAAAAAGACGTCCACTGCTGAACAAAGGCCTCCCCCATAGACTTCCACAACGAGCGGTTACATGCTGCCCGCATTCAATGGCTCCCAATGTCTCTCACCAGGTCGTCTGTTGCCCTCGTTGCAGGTCGTCTCACGCTACGTTTTCCGGTGCACGGTCTCCACTGGAGAATCATTTTATCCCAACGGCCATTGGTTCTAAGAGCAATATGCCCCACCCATTGCGACTTCAGTTTACTAATGCTTTCAGTTATGACGGCAAATTTAGTTTTCGATGTGTCTATTAGTACTAAAATATTTGCCCAAAAACCTAGTCTGTCGCTTGGATATAAGCACAAGCACAAGCACAGCAACGATTATCGAATCTAGAATAATGTTGAGTTTTGCGTAGATACTTCTTTTTGACGAATTTGAAGAAAATCTGGGTTCCGCAATATCCAAAACCTATAATGTGGGTACCATATTCTTAACCTTTTATAGCAAAACTGATTCCAAATGATACCAATACAGAGTACACAGTAACATCAATCGAAGCCATAGCAAGTGGTGGATTTAAAAAGTAAAGTACGGGCCAAAAGATATCCTATTTCACATAATGCAATCCTTTGTCTTATATTGTATTAATAATGAACGCCATTGGAATAAACAATAGAAATGTATCTACTATACAAGAGAGAATGTCTCATACAATACAGTATGGTTAAATTGTGCCCATATGAAATTCTATTAGCTGCCAATTTGTTCCCGCTTCGAAACAGTTGTTTCTTCGAAGACTGTATAAGTAAGAAATAGGATTTATGTAGATTAGACAAGGGAGAAAATAAAGAAATAAATATATTAGAGATATGTTCTTTCTAACTACAGCACTACAAGTCTGATGGGAATTACGTTCTACAGAATAAACGTAAGATTATCGGTACATATAAAATATACTTTCCGTGTTGTGTCGGTTACGAATAACACCAACCCATCTCATCCCGTGGGTGTCATAAAAAGAGAACAATGGGATTAGCCGGAGGATGGGCAGCAACGTCCTTCGAGTACATTAGCAACTTAATTGCGATCGACAACCAGCCTACCTTTTTTTTATTGGGCCCAGTGGATGCGATTGCGTTTATGCAATTACCCATCCATGAACTGACCGCGCCAAGCGTTGCTTACCTTCACCGAACATTTATCGATCTGTGAGTGCAACTAGCTATGACTCCTTATGCAATGACTGATTGTCAATTTTAAAGGAAAATCTATCTAGAGCCGACTATAAGAAGTTTCAGATGGAATCGGTGACCAATGATCTAACCACATATCATCTGATCTACATACAATAGGACTACTTTTCGTGAACATTCCATTCTCGGGTATGTAATAGAGTAATACTTACATGTTGTCTTTATTGATTTCTTAACGTATTTTTAATGACTTCACAGTCTGTCGGTGTCAAGTATCGATACTGAGACCACGCTAACCGCAAATGTAACACGATCAACTCGATTAGATGTCTGCTCGATAAATAATCGATATCCCTCATTCACTCCGACGTTCAAATATAACATATAAATGTTTTATTCGACAATTGTATTAACACTAATTAATATTTTAGAAACTATTGAAACTCTGAATTTCTTTTTTTTTTTGTTTATAGTGGTCTGTTAAAAAGATTTAATGTTCTATGATTTTTTTTTGCTAAGATTCGGTTTGTCAATATAATATATTGCGTCATAAATAAAGCTAAGTAGGCATCATGCCGTGTGGTTCCGGGTTAGAATACCACCACCCCATCTCCTCCGGTGGGTGTCGTAAAAGGCGACTAAGGGATTAGCCTGAGGATGGGCAGCAGCGTCCTTCGAGTACATTAATAACTCAACTGCGATCGCCAACCCGTCTGCCAAGCGTGGCGATTATAGCAAAACCTCCCAATGAGCCCACAACACATCCATATCAGTCGTTGTGGTATCTTTCGGGGAGGCCTGTGTCCAGCAGTGAACTTAATTCGGCCGGAATGATGAGGCATCATGGCCAGTTCTGCGAAGTATGTGAGCTGTGCGTCAATGATTTTTTTATTTACTTAGGAAAATAAAAACCTATTTTTTTATATACTGAACAGTTATGGTGGCAAACATATTTACAGTGCGCCTGATAAGCTGTTGCCGTAACCTATGAACGCTTGCAATACCAGAGGTAACAAATCACGCGTTGCCGAATCTGTAAAAATATTTTCATGCCCTTTTTGAAGAACCACATGCTGTAGTCTCTTGGAAGAACTTCGGTGGGCAGTTGATTCTAGAACCTGAGCGTGCGTGAGAGGAGGTTCCTCTGTACGAGACCATTTTATCTCCCAACTAGGTATACGGATAACATGATTGTATCTATGGAGTTTCTTGCCGGCTCTTCTCCATAGATCAACTATTTGGAACCGTGCAACTTAGATTCTGACGTTTCATAAGTGCCAATATTTGAAATAAAAATATTTGACTTTGACTTTGACTTTGACATGTGGCGCGATGGTAGAAAGTTAGTATCATATCGAACAATTCCTCGAAATACTGTCCAATTCCATTACAAATGGAGGCAATGTCTCTCAGACTAAAGGGTTCAAGACCGCTTTCTAGCTTGGGATCATCGACAATCCATACTGCACTCACCGACTGCTAAGCGTGCTGAGTACAGGCAAATTCCCCTCAAAATGGCGCCACATGGCATGTAACTGTTCGTTTATTAGGGAGACCTTTGTTCAGCAGTGGATATCTTTTGGCTGATATGATGCCTTATCCTTACACAATACTAACATAGCTAACAAACTACGCTGGAAGTTTCTTTGAGGGTTTCGGTTTATTTGGTTACAGTTTAATTCGTTCAGGACCAATGGTATGTATCACCGTGGGCTATAATAGGAAGGACGCAATGGGTAAAGAAGTTTGTTTTGAAGCTTTACGGTAGGCAACATGAAGACTTGCCAAATGCTGTCCTACCAATCTGGATCCTTCTGTCGACTTTTTTCTTCAAGTTATGAGTGTTGGGTAGATATTGATTAAAGACATTATTTCTATTGATTTGCGAGTTTTAGGAGTTCAAGCAGCTGCAGTTGCTTTAGTTAAAATCAAAAACTCTACATATCATATTGCAGAAGATCATGATTATGTTTAATGATGAGCGTACGACGGCCAGTCATATTAATTAGAGATCAACCGTTTTCTTGACGTACACAATTTCGTGAATAATCAACTATTCGGACTTGAATCTTTGGTCATGCGCTCATGTAATAGCGAGATCAGGAGCTATACGTATCTAAATCGAACCAGGCACTTATAAAAATGAAGATCACTAACAAAAATTACAATATACAGACTAAAAATAGGCCATTGCCTGTAAATACTGAAGAATAAACAGTTTCTCTTTATAATTATTATACAAATAATTTGTAACGATAAACGGCTGAGAAAACGTCTCTTTTTGTGGCCAAATCAGCTTGAAAATGCCAAAACTAAAGTGCTGTTTTAATTCGTCGTGTTACTTAACAAGTGGTACGTAGGTATTCAAGTTTTCCTTTGATTAAAGACGCCAAGATTTCTTGATTAAAATGTCTCAACAGAGTGACTGCGGTTGTTACTATTGAAGAGCTTGTTTTGAGTTACGTTCGCCTCTTTGAAATTTGAAAACTTTAGTTTATCTCTTCTAAGATTGTTGGTATACTGTTATAGCAATGTTTTAATAAGTTGTACATTATGTATATTGGTATTTGTTTGTTCGTGATTTTAATGATCGAAATAGTAAATTTAAGAACATTTATATTTATATAAGTCAAATATCTCGAACTTACGAGTTTTGTCTTAGTGATTTTATATCTGGAAGAGTCATCATTTCGGCCGAATGAAGTCCACTGCTGGACACAGGCCTCCCCCAAAGATCACCACAACAATGTGTTGTGTGCTCATTGGGGGGGTCTTGCCATAATCGCCACGCTTGGCAGACGGGTTGGCGATCGCAGTTGAGTTGTTAATGTACTCGAAGGACGCTGCTGCCCATCGTCCGGTTAATCCCTTAGTCGACTTTTACGACACCCACGGGATGAAATGGGGTGGTGGCATTCTAAGCCGGCACGATTGATTGAGTGATTCATTAAAATCTTGTTATGAGAAATAATAGTTATAATAATGTCTTAGGTTTTCGCGAGTATTACACAATATAAAAAAACACTTTTAAACGGATTCTATCGCGTATATTTTAGATTTTTGTTTTTCCTCACGTTTCGAATGCTTTGCAGCATGAATCCGTTTAAAAGTGTTTTATTATAATAATAGTTATATTGATAGAGACCCAAGTCAGGATAAATAGGCTGATTATGTTAAAGACAATTTTGTCGTTGATGAAGTAGGTACAAGGCAACCAATTGAGGCAACCCAAAATCTTGGCACGTAGGGGTGCCCGAGTCGGCACTTATGAGAACCATAACACATAAATACAATTTTGGTCGGTATCATATCCATATTTCTTGCCTCACTGATTAGATATGAAGAATAATATTTTGTCGGGGTAAAATAATATCCTGATTTATTCTTACGGGCAAGATAACGGCGCGAAGGATGTGCCCATAATGGTCGGCACCGGCTCGAAATTGTCCGAAATGGCCCGAAACGGGCCGAAAGTGGCCCCTACCCAGCGCGTATTTTTACATATTATTTTCAGGGGAAGCATTAAATTACAGGGGATTTTTTGTGGGGAGTTATGTAAGACCATATTTTGCGGAGGTGTGTGGAATGAAAACGACTCCTGCGTTCGAGAGGCAAGAGAAAAATATAATTATATGTTTTATGTGGTTCTACTTTTTATTAGGGTAGGCTTTTGTACGTAAGTTTCGGGGTATTAAATCAACGTGGAAAGCGTTAATGTGCTATTTGTCAGTGTTAACGCCAAGCTCAGATATTTGGCTTAGAAAATGCAATTTTCAACAAAGCGTAAAATACTGGAAGGTTCTACAGATTACGACCATCTTCATCATTTCAGCCGAATGAAGTCCACTGCTGGACACAGGCCTCCCCCAAAGATCACCACAACCACCGATATGGATGTGTTGTGAGCACATTGGGGGGTTTTGCCATAATCGCCACGCTTGGCAGGCGGGTTGGCGATCGCAGTTGAGTTGTTAATGTACTCGAAGGACGCTGCTGCCCATCCTCCAGCTAATCCCTTAGTCGACTTTTACGACACCCATGGGAGGAAATGGGGTGGTGGCATTCTGAGCCGGCACCACACGGCACGACCATCTTGGTTATTATGAAATATTTGAAAATAAGCATCACACATAACATTATGATAATCCAGTCCATCTTTTTTACTGTAGGTACCGTATATACTTTCATATGCATTTAGTAAAAAGCTGTTATTTTGACATTACAAACAGACACTTCAATTTTATTTATTTGTATGATAGATGGTAGATGTATAGATTATTTTAAAACATAACGGGTTGTAACAACTCTACACACTCTATGACATAACAAGGTTAACGACGTCACAAAACAAATGCTAGCTATAAGGTCGTGCTTCTGTGGTTCTGCAAGGATTTAGAAGCGGTGATCAAAGGTGATGAAACAGTTCAATACCTTCACTATCAGATCATCTCCGTGGATCCAGTGTACCCAAAACTGGAATAAAAAAAGAGTTTTCAGAACAAGCCATTTCGAAATTTTTGAATTGTACTTGTATTTATGAACATGTGATTCGTTTTTGGCTTCAAAATCCCAGTAGTCTGAACACATCTGGTAGTCAGGCCCACCAACAAAATGTTTGAGCAAACACAGTTTAGAAGTGATGAACTTCACTCTCGTCGTGCCCAAAGAGGGCACGACGAGAGTGAAGTTCCAAGTTCAATAGGGCTTAACCCCATCTCATCCCATTCGTTGGGCATTTTTCAATACAATAATACATTTGTCAATGAGTGTATTTCTTGGACGCTGTGTCAACTTCTAGAAGAATAAGCACTTGTTTATGATTTATTAGTATTTTATAATTTTATTATGTAACGTACGAGTATTGCCCAGTTGACAGCACGGTTGGTGCAGTCGGCTGCTGCGCTCCGGGTCGTGGGTTCGATCCCGCACGGAACAAATATTTGTACGATCTGCAGGTAGTTGTTCCGGGTCTGGGTGTATTGTGTGTGGAATTTATGTCTGTAAACGCACTCACGACAATCCTAGTGTGGGGCAAAGTTAAAAAAATTGTGGGCTAAAAGAATAAAAAAAACTGCTGAAAAGCCTGCCCCATAGATTTGCACAATTGTGCCATCATTTACAGGGAAATTTGTCAGCACCATGTTAGGCTGACGGATTGGTGTGCGCAGAAAAGCTGCTGTTCGAAATAAGGGACGATGCTGCCCATGCCTTTAGTTTAGAGTCCTTAGTCGCCTTTTACGACATCCATCACGGGGGAGATAGGTGGTGCTATATTCTTAATTCTGACACCACACGAAACACTGACTGTATTTGTGTTTGATTACCGTTACTACTCGTATAATAAACCCTGAACTAGAATTATTCTAGGAATTTAAAACATATGACCAATAAACACATCAAGAGTTGAGTAATTCAGTCATAGCCCAATATGTTAGCATTATCCTTGGGGGTCATGACGCTAACGGTGAGGTCAGAGCTCCTATTATGTATTCAGTGTACCGTAACCATTGGTACGACTCGAATTTTTTATGTGTAATAAAATATTGATGAGCGATCTAGAGTCGTGAGAAGAGTTTTAATAAGAAGACAGAGTCAGTACTGGCTTAAATAAATTGGAGATTCCTGTTGCGCCAATATAACATCATAGTATTCAATTCATAATTACAATAGGTTGGTGCACTGAGCTAGTCGCTTGGCTTTCTTCGCTACCTGTTACAGGTTCTATTCCGGCACGGAACAACAGTTTGTATTATCTGCAGGTAGTATTTCCGGATTCGGTGCTTGTGCATGTATGATTTGCGTTTGTAAATTGTAAACTGTACTCACAATACAGTAAAAATATAATTATGGGACGTAGATTTAAAAAAAACCATTACCTACACTGCATATCGACACTGGCAATATCATCATTATCATATCAGCCATTTATACGTACACCGCTGAACAAAGGCCTCCCCCAAAGACTTCCACAATTGTGGAATTTTGGGGGGTATGTGGCGATACTCAGCACGCTTGGCAGGCGGGTTGGTGGGCGCAGTATTGGTACTGTTCCACAGAAGGGACGCTGCTGCCCATCCCTCAGGTTTAGAGTCCCTTAGTCGCCTTTTACGACCTCCACGGGAGGAGATGGAGTGGTGCTGTATTCTTAATCCTGACACCGCAGTATGGCTAAGGCAATCTGGCGTTTTTCGTTTTTTGAAGTGAAAACTTCTTTTAGCGCGGTACGCATATTTTTAGATGAGATAAAATCTCTGGACTTGCGACACCGTTACGAGACGTTTGAAGTGAAAACTTCTTTTAGCGCAGTACGCATATTTTTAGATGAGATAAAATCTCTGGACTTGCGACACCGTTACGAGGCTCTTGAAGTGAAAACTTCTTTTAGCGCAGTACGCATATTTTTAGATGAGATAAAATCTCCTAACGCGCCAAAATAAGTTTTCACTTCTGTCGGCACTCCCGGAGTGCAGATTTTTTAAACATTTCCCCACACTAGGATTTCTCCTGTGTGCGGTTGTGCCGTATTTTGGTTTTAACCATGAGAGCCATAATGCAAAATAAATGTTTTTTTTATACGATTCAGTTATAACAAACAAATACATCTTACATATACCCAATTTCCGTCCGAACAAAATGCATTGTCTGCTGCCGAACCAACAAATTGTGTGAAAGTAAAGCAAAATCAACCGTACTTTAAAAATCGTGTTACCCAGGAAAAATTCAACGTGGTCCCGCTCATATGTGGCATTCAAAATCAGTACCTCGACGACGGCCTGTTCGAAACAAAACGTGAGAATAGTACCTTTGCAATCGGCTTTCTGCAATCCAATGCACTCGAACGAGACAGCGTAACAAAAAAGTGGGTGAACAGAAAAGGATAGCTGATATGCGGACAGTCTGAGACGCGAGTTGAATTGTAAATGCGAATTTCGAGTCGTGGATGCAGTTTCAGTCCTATTTTGCGTCACAGGTTAGTTTTCTGTTGTAAATGGACATCATTTGAAATTCTTTCTATTTAAAACAGCAGTCACTTTGCAAAATTAGGCAAATAAAAGTGATGTCTGCCTCGATATGGACGGCACGGTTGGTGCAGTGGCTATGCGTATGGATTATTGCACCATGCATTTTGGCGGTCATGGGTTTAATTTCCGTATAGGCCTTTGTGTATGTAACCTGTAAAGTGTACCCACCATGCATATCAAAATTATAGGGCCGATTTATATTTTAAAAAAGATAATGCCAATCTCTTACTTTATTTAGGTCAAATAGTCTCATTCCAAGCTAGAAAAGGTTGCAAGACGTACGGAAAATGCCTGGAAGATTGGTCCATGAAAGACCTTATGAAAGGCAAACTTCCTCTATCCCTTAAGCGGAGACTCATGGACTTATGCATCCTTCCCACCCTTACATATCGTTCTCAAACATGGTCTTTGACAAATTAGCAGAGATCCACGCTCGAGGTTTGCCAGAGAACAATGGAACGGAAGATGAAATTTGTAGACTGGATCAGAAACATAATAATCCGTTCCAGAACTAAAATATCTTACGTCACTCGGAAACTCGAAACCACCACGCTTAAGTGGAACTGGTCTGGACACATCTGCCGTATGTTCCTTCGTAGCAATAGACAGGGGAAATGGAATGCGAGTAGGGACGCCTTTGTCTTGCATTGGGACACCTCCTGCTCTTGATATTCATAATAAAACCAATCTAGAAGTCTTGGAACGAAATAAAATGTTCTAAGATAAGTTAGGCAAGCTAATTGGTTATTTTAGTGTGTTGTTTTTAGCACGCAGAAGCCTTTTTATGACACCCATTACTGGAAAGGTGAAGTTTTTTGTCCGGAACCACACGTCCATATCATCTGGACGTCATGGGCGACAAAAATGCTTGGGATTGAGCTGCTCTAATTTTTAATTTAAGTATCAAATATAATTGCCATTTTTTATCTTGACATTAAAATTACGTTACTATTACCTATAATGGATTATATTTAATCATTTAATGACATTCGATTATTCTATTATTAATTCATATAATGGCATTCAATTATTCTAAATTTGTTTAAATGACTCAAGGAAGAAATGGAGGAATCATAGAGACCCATGTTCAGCAGTGGGCGTTAACAGGCCGATGTGTGTATGTGCGTGTGTAAGCACTGGGAGCGCGCGTGTAAATTAAAATCTATACAATAATTTTAATTTACAACTAACAGCGCCAGCTCCCTCACTAGCACATGTATAATCATTATCATTCCCTAACGCAATAACAAACGCAGTAACAAGTCCAAAGAGATCTCCGAGAAATGAATACAGACCAGCATTACTAATTAAGTTATTGAAGAGTCGAACAAACTTGTTGAAATTCAAAGTGGATTGTTTTTACGCTAGAGCGTAATCAAACTAAGGATTCCCACAATTTTAGCGAGATATTTTTAGAGGTGAAGTGAGCTGGAGGCACCCGCCTTGCAATCTTATTATCGTGGACAAAGTTACCTGAGTTTGTTTTTCAAGTATCCCATGGATATTTTTAAGGTAATTGAGATTTTATTATGTTTACATTTGACTTGGGAAACACTTTAGAATGAGTCGTTTTTCTTGATTCAGTGAAAGTGGAGTGATTACGTGTTTCCGGATAAAAAATGTAGCCCCACTCCATCTCCTTACGTAGATATCGTAAAATATGACTAAAGGACTCACAACCAGAGGGATGGGCAGCAGCGTCCCTTCAGTGAACCACTGACCAACCCGCCTGCCAAGCGTGGTGAGTACTGGCAAATTCCCCCCAAAACGCCGAGTCAATTGTGGAAATTTTTGAGAGAGGCCTTTGTTCTGCATAGCCGTCCTTTGGCTGATATGATGATGATGATGGAGTGATTCGACTTAGTGACAGTGAGAAGAGTTACATTTTAATATGTAGACAAGTGGATACTGTTTTTATATCATAAACATAAATGTTGCGTGTCAACTCGTGGAAATAAATGGTTGCGGTCAGTAACCGCAAAAATCTTAACACAGTTTTATAATTATAAGGATGACATAACAATTAATGATTCATATTTGGAATAGTTAAAAACATGACAAATATGTATGTATTTATTCCTGAATGATTTATATTATATTAATTTTGTACTAGGCATGCCTTTTAAGTTCTGTCGTTTCCATATTTCCCGGCAATTTTTAATTTGGAACTGTTCTATATTCGAATGTGATTACATTTTGAATCTCATAACAGTTGAAAGTATTAGGATTAATGCTATTGTTTAGTCACAGCGTCGATTGGAATCTGTCAGGTTACGTACGAAAATGAATCTTTCTAAGGAAAATGTTCGTGCAATAATTTTCTAAAACTTTAGAAGAGGCCTGACACGGCTTCAGTGTTTTGAAGAGCTAACATCTGTGTTCAGTAATGAAACTCTATGTCTGCGGACTGTCGAACGCTGGTATTTAGAATTCCAGCGTGGACATACTAGTGTTAGTGACAAATCTCGCGAAGGACGCCCAAAATCCGCCTTCACTGAAGATAACATAATTGCTGTGAGACAACTAACTCTCGAAGATCGTCATGTGACGTATCGAGAGATAGAGGCTCTATTAGGCATCTCAGGGACAACCATTCAGAAGATCTTGCATCAAGCGCTTGGTGTGAGAAATCTAGTTTGCCGTTGGATACCGCATCATCTGCTTTCCGACGATCACAACGCGGCCCGCGTCAGATGGTGTAAGAAAACTCTGCAAAGGTTCAACCGAGGAGAGTCAAATCACGTCTACGACATCAGTGGTGACGAATCTTGGATCTATGCCTACGATCCTGATTCCAAACAACAATCTACAATCTGGGTCTTTCAAGACGAGCCAAAGCCGACTAAGTTGTTCGTTCTCACTTCAAAGAAGATGGTGGTCACGTTCGTTGGAAAAACCGCCCATGTTGCGACTATTGCACTTGAAGATCGTAGAACGGTTAACGCAGAGTGGTATACCACAGTTTATTTACCACAAGTCATCGCCGAACTTCGAAAATCTAACTCAAAGCGACGCATCATCCTGGACCACGACAACGCAAGCCCACAAAGCGCTCGTCAAACGATTGAGTATTTGAAGCAGGAAAAAGTAGAAATTCTTGACCATCCTCCATATAGACGTGACCAAAGCCCTAACAATTTCTTTACATTTCCTAAAATTAAGAAAAGTCTTCGTGGTCAAAGGTTCCAGTCCGGTGAAGAAGCAGTCGACGCTTTCAAATCACTTTAGAGTGGAATAAATGTTATAATAACTGGTTTGAGCCAATGGAAAAGTGTATTAAGCTACGTGGTGAATACTTTGAAAAATAATAAAAAGTACTATAAGGTTCTAGTTGTGTTTTTTTCTTCAAACGACAAAACTTAAAAGACATGCCTCGTATTTAATATTTTATGCACTAAATTTGTACAGAGGCAGATTTAATGCCATTAGACATTTTCTACCAATCAACCTAAGGGTGATGTAGACTATGCAGACATACAAAACATGGGAGGTGCACAAACAGTGTAACTGTCAGCAGTCAAATAACAAAAGACACTTTATGCAAAATGTTTTAAAGTGTTAACACAATACTTTTATGTTTCTCTCTTTACGGGTTTATAGCCCCTGTGAGTGGGAACCTGGTCTTTTGATAGGCTTACGCGGAGCCATGGGTTCAACACGCAGAGGCCCATTAGAGAATTTTAATCTAAAATGTAATGGGACACTAACCGTGGACTCTCCCTGGCTGCACTGTAAAAATTCAGTCTTGGATTATCCACCGAGGTGTAAAACTATTGTATGAGAGGAAAACTACAACCATAAGGTATATTGCAACAGGTGCTAAATGGACTAAATACTTAAAAAAAAACTGAAACAACAGTGTCTGCCTTTCAACATTTATAGTGAAATTCTGTGGCAGACGGTGACTCGCTTATTATTTTTATTAGTATACTAGCCGGGACCCGCGGTTTCACCCGCGTTTAATTTAAAAGAAATTTAGAGTACTTCGACATAGACACTTGACATAGAATATATATATTGGATTTCAAGGGTTTTTTATTTGTTGCGCGGAACCCTAATTATTTTTTTAAAATAAAAGTAGCCTAAGTTATTCCTTATAACATCAGCTATCTGCCAGTGAAAGTCCCGTCAAAATCGGTCCAGCCGTTTCGGAGATTACCCGGAACAAACAGACAGACAGACAGACAGACAGACAGACAAAAACTTTAAAAATGGTGTTTTTGTTATAGGTACCATATATGCTTTCATATGCATTTAGTAAAAAGCTGTTATTTTGACATTACAAACAGACACTTCAATTTTATTTATTTGTATTATTTATTTGTATTAGTATATATAAAATAATTAATCGGATTAATCGGAATAAATATAAGTATGATCAACAGATAGTTTTTTCGGATCTGGGTGTATGCGAGATGTATACCTGTAAACTGTGAAACCTATATGCAATGCATTGTTAAACACATTTCAAGATCAAACGGCCGAATATTAGACATCCAACATTGCTACAACTGTTCTCGTACCACACGTAGATAACCAAACAATCCAGTAAAGGGCTGTAACATCCAGATCCGAGATATCGGAATTCGTATTAGGAGAGTACATTATCGATTCATAGAACATCGAAACATTTCAATTAGTTGCCCGTAGTTTGGGAGCCTGTTGCCTCTACACCTCTATAAATTCGGAATGAAGGCATTTATAATGAGGTCGGATTACGCTTAAACTTTTGGTTTTTATTCGGGTTTACCTGTACGTGTCCTAATACGGTGTCCAATTTTCCAGCATTTTTTTTATGTACTTAGTACTGGCTGGCAGGTATAACCTCACATTGAGGCCTTTAATATAATAACCAAGATAGTGAGATAGTTAATGATTAGTATTGAGGAGATGAAACTATTTTATTTCGATGTTAACGAATTGATGTTGATAAGTTTTTGATTATATCTTACCTATCTTTAATTCTTCTTTGTTCCTATACTTTGAATGTTTAGAAGTTTGGCAAGCAGTGGTTTCCTTTTTATGTTCATCATATCAGCCAAAGGTAGTCCACTGCTGAACAAAGGCCTCCCCCATAGATTTTCACAATTGTGTCATCATTTTGGGGGGAGTCTGCCAGTACTAACCACGCTTAGCAGGCGGGTTGGTGAGCGCAGTATGGCTACAGTTCCACAGAAGGGACGCTGCTGCCCATCCCTCTGGTTTAGAGTCCTTTTTATGTTACATAATAAGTATAGTAAATAATGTTTACTCACTTATATAACTATAGCTGCAATCATCCCCATTCTGTTGCGACTCACCTGTAAAAAGGAAATATATTATTAATATTGACTGAAACATAAGCTACGTCTATTCATAATTTTATTTCATAAAGTTTTGGTGTCCTTAAAATGGGACTAAGTACATTTGAAGGCCTCAAGTTCTGCGTCGACCGCAGATCGAAACTTTGTGGAATTGTACAAACAAATTCATTCAATTCCTTTACGGAATCGTGACGTCACGTACAGGAATAAAACACGTTTAACCATCTAAACACTTTTATAAGTATACTTTACACGGACAGTTCATTCACAAAATAATGACTTATCTTTTGATAAGCAAACGTATACTTTAAACAGATGTAATAAAGACTAAAATGTAACCTAAGTTTCGATCACAGTGCGGCAAGCTTCACGAAAAACTCGACACGTGTCATCTTATTCAATCAAAATTGAATTCTATTTCTAAATGTACAGGGTTGTGAATTGGAATGGTGGCGGTACACGTCATAATGTCACGTCAAAGTATATCGCACCGTCACGCGACATTAGATATGAATCTGGTACTCCTTTAAAATGTCGTAATGATGTCTTCCGTGTGTTTTGTTTAAGGATTTTAAAAGAAATTCTTCAAGACATTCAGATATGGTTATAGAAACGAAGTGAAGATTTAAACATTACATAATCAATTGTTTAAGCTTGTTTCATTTTTGTTCGTACCCTTGTTTAGTCTTTTAACAAACAACCATTGTTTAAATGTCGTTTAGCCTTGATTCATAATACAGAAATAATTAAATACAACATGTGTTTTTCTTTAAAAATCTGTTACTATGTTCGTCAAGGGTATTATTGCCTGAAAAATATCGCATGACAAAAAGCGAGAAAGCTTTGGCGAAAAATCGGCAGTTGTCTTTTAATCCATAATGACGTAACTCTATACTTTATGGGCCGGTAGGAATTTCATTTTGGGCCTTTATATTTTTGACCACGCGGTCCCCATGGGGAGGGGGTGAGGTTTCGGGAGGGGGAGTGTTCTTTATCGTAGCCATTGCGGGCTCTCTCACGTACGCATATTAGGAGAAAGGTCCTTCTAAAAGTCGTAAAGAGGTCGGGTAAGGTCGGTGCGTCTATGATGTGTCTTTAGGCTTCTTTTTTATTTCTTCCGATCGACTTTTGGGTTTAAAATTATGTACCTATGTGAATAAAAAGCTTGTGTGACCTTTTTCTATTATGTTACAATAAAGTAAAGCGATAACTTGTAACCTTAGGATGTTATGAAGACGGTAGCACGCATGTGGTCACGCGCTGCCGTGAGACGGTTTGGGCGATCCTTTACAATTCCCTCGCTTTACAGTCACCCTCTCCGAGATGTGCCTATAGGCGTGGCACCAGTGGGCGGCTCTAGTGTGATCATACGAGGACCTGGAGCCTCCCGTAGGTGCCGAAGATGACCGCTCCAGTGGTTTTAGCCGGTAGGAGGCCGGCATACCCTTCGCCCTTCCCCGGGGCGAAGGAAGTTCATGAAGAATTCCACTGGGCACCAATAAAAAAAAGCATGTTATGAACGGCGTATTAACTTTTAGTACTTAACATAATCATTTTGCTCACGAACTTTACGTCAACCATTTGTCAGAACCATAACACTTAATTATGGAAAAAATCAACAACAGGGAAGCAGATATACGGGTCCATTGTTGTTCAAGAGGTTCTATTATCTATAGCCACAACACTAAAGCCGTTCCACACCGTGTGAAGTTTTTTTATTTCGAGCCCTATCTTCGTATGCATCATCACGACTGTATCCCTTATAGAGTGATTTCAAACATTCCTATATGAGACAAAGACATGTGTTAAAGCTATGGGGAACAAGGAACACCACGTTCCTCCATAGAAAAGGGAGGATCCTCCAACCAGGTGGGTGTTATGCCTGGCGGGCCGAAGCGCAACGGTTGATGTTGGACGACTGACGATATGCAGCGTTGCGCGAATACATTACAAGCGTGATTCAGGATTCTTTGACGTCATCCGAGAGTTGCAATTAATATTCAAGTAGATGTCGTTGTAAGTTGTAGTTATGCTGGCGATGTAGGTATCGCCACAAAGGAATGGTACTGGAATAGCTGAAGATTTAAGATCAGTTCAAGTTGTCTGTTGCCAAGTTTAGTCCTGAAGCCCTTTCTCTGAACTTTACCACCGTGTCCAGCCGCCCCTATTGCAGCTGAACACGGTTCTGTGTACGGGAGTGTTTTGCTTATTCTGGCATACAATAACAAATAGGTAGATAAGAATCCTTCAATCTTTTTGCATAGCTTGTTCAGGTGGAAACCTATATCATTTGGTAGTTGCACAACCTGAAAAAGGCTTACTTTCTGGAATTGATATATATGTTTTTGTTTTCTTTGTTTAATGTCCAGCCTTGTGCCAATGTCAAGCCGCCCCAAGGCCTCAAACTTATCATAACGACTACCGTCTAATGTCATCAACCGGAACCAACGATTTTACAGTCCATATACCACTATACAGTTACACATCTACAGACTGACAAAGCAGGCAATTCCCATTCATTTTCTTTAAAAACAATAGTACGGTACGGTAGAGGTAGTTCTAGAATTTCTCCTGTATCTTGTGTACAGTTTACAGACATAAACACAAAGATCATACAGATATTTGTTCCGTACGGGGATCGAACCCGTGACACGCAATGCAGAAAGCCAATTACTTAGCCACTGCGCCAACTGTGGCGTCAAAATGATTTGCAATATGCATGAATGGTGTGGAAGATCTAGAATAATCTATTCGTGTATGTAATTGTTTCTTTCAGACATTGAAACATAATAAAAATTGTGTGGTCGGGGGGCCCCCGTCAGGAACGAAGTTTTTTTACTTGCCATAATGACAATATAAATCCCGTGTGAATTAAACCAATAACAAAAAAATAATTTAAATAATATTTATACGTGTTTAGAATTGAGGTTATTAAATACAGCTGACCGCGCACAATGCTTGCAGCTCGAATCTCGAAAATCGCACGCACACACACACACATACAACCGTATATAATAGACAGAGACAGAGAGATAGAAAGGGAAAGGCCACCTCGAGGGGGCATAACACTTTTTTCTTACGTGATGATTTCTGTCAGTTAACTCTACTGTAAGCCGTGTAAAAGAACTTTGTTTCAATGCTACGTATATATACAGCGTTGCATATCAAGGCGCATTGGAAGACATAAAACTTAAAAATATCTAGTTTTAAAACTGGTGAAATTTCGTACAAATCGACAACGTCTTCACGTATAAAATTTATAGTCTAATGAAATATTGTTTAGCTCTCGGCGCCGGTCTTACCGTTGTTTTGCGAATCGTATCTTTCGATTTTTCGTATACAATATTTACACGATTTTGGAAGTTTATGTAATAAGAACAGGGTTGCGCCGAACGAAGTGTATCGTAGCCAATTTTGTTTACTAAATGGTCAAAATCCATGGTGGTTATCCGTATAGTGTCCGGATTAGGAATATAGCACCACTCCATCTCCTCCCGTGGAGGTCGTAAAAGGGGACTAAGGTACTCTAAACCAGAGGGGTGGGCAGCAGCGTCCTTTCCGTGGAACAGTAGCTATTCTGTGTTCACCAACCCGCCTGCCAAGCGTAGTGAGTACTTTCCCCCCCAATATGATGGACACAGTTGGGGAAATTCATGGGGGAGGCCTTTTTTCAGTAGTGGACGTTGTATGGCCGATATGATGAAGATGATGATGAAATGCTGACATCATATCAGCCAAAGGACACTGCTGAACCAACGCGTCCATCATAGATTTCCACGATTGTCATTTGTCACTGTGGGAGTAATTTGCTAATACTCACCACGACAATCGTTTAGAGTCCCTTAGCCGCCTTTTATGATATCCACAATTGTGTCGTAATTTTACGGGAATTTTGCCAGTACTCACCACGCTTGGCAAGCAGGTTGGTGAGCACAGTATGGCTATTGTTCCACAGAAGGGACGCTGCTACCCATCCCTCTGGTTTAGATACGGGAGAAGATGGAGTGATGCTATATTCTTAATCCGGACACTACACGAAAATAGTGGCACAGTAAAACAATGTTTAAGGGTTCGTGGTCACCTAAGCCATCCTGCGACCAATAACGTTAGGACAAACAAAGCTCTATAATAGTACGCGATGTAGGCCTTTTATAAGTGTTTTATTATGATACGGCCAATGTTTCAAAGTGTCAAGGTTTGTTTCACCACTGTTATAAATGTGAGATAAGTATTATTAGTTCTTGTTCTTTGATTTTATTTTGATCATGATTACACTTTTATACCATGTTAGCATATAAGTATGTACTGCTGCTACGTTATTTTTAGTGAAATCTTAAGTTACATTAGTAATTCTGTCAATAAATAAATGCAATCGAGAACCCACAGTATCAGTACTTGGTCGAAAGTGAGAAAGGTGGGGGGCGGCGACATTTCCGACTCAGAGCCGCCGAGTTCTCCTAATGACGCGAATATTTCCCGCTTGACGTTTAATTAACTATCAAAAGAGGGTAGTTTGAATAGCCTCCTCTAATGCGACGGTTCCAATCCTCAGCATAGCTTAGGAATCGCTTTTTAGTTCTGTTATAAGCGATTAATGGTTGTACTAACTTTGATGTTTTTCTAATATTTATTTTTGTTTTTATGTCTAGTTGGTCAATCAAAGTGCATGTGGGAACCAGAATTCGGTCAAAACTGAAAAACACTACAAATATTTGGCTGTTTATGAAGTTCTAAACTTTCTAGAACAAATTATACCAATATCTAAATTACGCTATCCACAGATAAACGAAGTTCTTATCTTGACATTTAATTTCCCTTGTGGGATTGAAATTTTGTGGTATTGATATTTTCTGACCACTGGAAGTTACGTTTAGGCTACAAATAGGATTAAAATTAAAGTTGCCGCCAATGTAACTGATTCTATATGGTTCCTGGCAAAGAATAGATTACCTCTCACCACCCATGGCTGTCGTAAAAGGCAACTAAGGGTTGATATTAAGTGAATATGCAGCAACATCGTCCCGTATGCTAATAACCATATACTATGATCACCAATCCGCTTGCTAAGCGTGGTGATCATGGCAATATCCCTTATGACCGTTCTTTATAGTAACTGTGGGGGAGGTCCTTGTTCAGTAGTGGACGTTTACGGGCGGATGTGTGTGTACTGGGCAATTTTTATTCCTTATATTTTAACCAATATCTAAAGACTACACCATCACTACATTGTATGAATTAAGGCTCACGACTGGGGATGACGCTCTGTTTGTAGACACTAATCTAAGAAAGCTGCAGCGGAGTGATAGCCTAGTGGTTGAACGCCTGTCTTCCATACAGGAAGGTCTGAGTTCGAACCCAGCCCGCACCTCTGACATTCAGATTGGACAAGAAAAACATCGTGAGGAAACCTGCACACCGGAGAGGGCTCCAAAATATTCTTAATGGTGAGTGTAGTCCGCTAGCCCATACTAGGCCAGTGTAGTGGACTTGGGCCCTAACCTTTCTTACCATGAGAAAAGGCCTGAGCCCAGCAGTGTGACAGTAATGTGCTTATTAGGTAATCTAAGAAACTACGTAACGGATTTGGCATTTATATGAACCCATTTTTGAGTCAGGTTTTAGCCATCGTGCGATTAATTTTATACCCCAAGGGAAACGAGGGCTTGTCGCTAGTCTGTGATAAATCCTACTTACTACAGATAGTGGTGCTGTTTTAATCACGCTGCGACGGGTGAGCAGCTTTGGATTAAATTTGGCACACAAATAGATCATAAGCCGGATTAAAATATAGGCTTTTTTTATCTCGACAAAATAAACAGTTCCTGAAGGAGGCGCGATAAATACTTCTGTGATAAGGCTAAGCACAGGCGAAGCCGCAGGCAAAGTCTAGTTCCATATGGTTCTTACTTCGAGGCTAAGAATATCTGGTACTATGGTGATACCCACAAGCAGGACTATTGCAATTAGACACCATTTTTATTTTATTAACCCAGTGGAAATTCATCATGTCCTTTCTCCACCTCGGGAAAGGCATGGGCCGGAGTCCCAACGGCTAAAACCACAGGAGCTGCCATCTTCGACACCGAAAGGGGGCTGAAATTCTTCGATACAATCAGACTAGAGCCGCCTATTGGTACCACGCCTTTAGGAACATCTCAGAGGGAATTACTGTAGTGGTCACCTCCAGTAGCGGTGGAGCGACTGTCCTTGCTGTGCACTGTACGACGGCACACGCCACACCACGTGCACACCTACATCCTTCGGGGGTTGTTGGTATGAGCACGTAGATTCCCTAATCTGCGCACCCGCGACCTCATGGATCACCTGTGATTTAACGAAGACATGGGCTCAGATGTATTGGACATGGACGCCGCTCGGTTGTTACCCCGGCGTCGTATCCGCCTTCTCCGAGCGGAATTGGCACTCTCCCGCCTTCGCAGAAGACCACTGCACTCCAATTTTCATGCTCTGCCAACATAGCCGATACTAAGTACTGCCGGCAGAGAGAAATCTTGCCCAATCTGATCGACCAGGGTCCAACGCTCGGTAGCCCATGTAGTGCTCACCTCGATGCAATATGATGCCTGCCACCAGTAAAATAAAACTTACAAATCAGATCACAGTTTCTCACAGTCCTATATACAATGCAATCATCTATAACCGCATAATCTGTTTGTATACTAAACAATCCTAAATGATAGTTTTGTGGGTGCAGCTTCGACTCATTCGTGCATGACGTCCCAGCGTTCGACATCCGATCAAAATCATTACGCTTACCAACAAATAGCGTAAAAAGTATTCAGTACAAGTACAAGAAGTTTTGTAAGTCTACTTTAATCGGAGATGTTGAATGAAAGTTGAATGCTGTACAAAAAGTATGACGAGCCTAACGCACGTTTTTTGTTTTTGTAGGAATATTTGAAACTATGGCACGATTCTGTTAGGTGATTTCATTGTTGAGTAAGTTTACCCTATCATCATTTCGGCCGAATGAAGTCCACTGCTGGACACAGGCCTGCCCCAAAGATCACCACAACGACCAATATGGGTGTGTTGTGTGCTCATTGGGGGGTTTTGCCATAATCGCCACGCTTGGCAGGCGGGTTGGCGATCGCAATTGAGTTGTTAATGTACTTGAAGGACACTGCTGCCCATCTTCCGGCTAATCCCTTAGTCGACTTTTACGACACCTATAGGATGAGATGGGGTGGTGGTATTCTGAGCCGGCACCACACGGTTTGTGTGCCCTATACAGTTACATATACAGTTCACCCTATACCAACAGAGTTATGAATTTACTTGCCTGTTTACGCATTTTGGTTTCCGGGAAAAAACAAAGTGGTCTTCACCCTAGGGTTACAAGGATATGTATTGATTATGTCAAGTGATTAAGTAACAGCGTTATTAAGTGTGCTAATAAATAAACAACGTAATCATCATCATCATATCGGCAAAAAGACGTCCACTACTGCACAAAGCCTCCCGGACCATAAACGACTGGTTACATTTTGGGGGGAATTTGCCAGTACTCAGTACTCACCACGCTTGGCAGGCGGGTTGGTGGGCGCAGTACGGCTATTTCACAGAAGGGATGCTGCTGCCCATTTCTCTGGTTTAAGTCCATTAGTCGCCTTTTGCGATATCCACGGGAGGAGATGGATTGGTGCTATATTCTTAATCCGGACACCACATCATCATCCGTCTGCGAAGCATGGTGATTATGGCAGTGTGACTGTTCGTCAGTGACATTGAGTTGTGATAATGTGAACACTGGCAATAAAAATCAACTCTATATTCAATCATATTAATATATATATATATATATATATATATATATATATTTATTATTTAATTATAAATTTATTAATTTATAAAATTTATTATTATTTAATATATATATATATATATATATATATATATATATATATATATATATATATATATATATATATATGGGTGTGTATTAAGTTTAATAAATATCATGCGTATTAAATGAATGTGTATTTGGTAGTTTGAAAATGGAAAATAAGTAGTCCGAGAACTTTTGGTATATATTTTTATTCTTGTCACCTTGACATATTGACATATCACAAACAACTATATATTTTGAGAAGGTGTAAAAAGGAGTTTTATATTAAAGCTTAGTACTGGCACATTAACTACAGAGTAACAAAATACACAAGGCGATAGTGATGCGAGTCACCCACACGTATTATTTAGTAGTGTTCAGCTGGGCCCCGCGGTTTCACCCGCCGTTAAATTTAAAATAAATTAGATAATTTATAAATAATTTAGAGTACTTCGGCATAGACACTTGATGTAGAGTATATATGTTAGATTTCATGGGTATTCTTTTTTTTGCCTATTTATTTTATCCCTAATAATTTTTCTCAAATAAAAGTTTCCTAACTTATTCCTTTTAACATCAGGTATCTGTCAGTGAAAGTCCTGTAGAAATCGTTCCAGCCGTTTCCGAGACAAGCGGACACAAACAGAAAGACCGACAGACAGACAAAAAATAAATTTACGTTTTTTTTGTTGTAGGTACCGTATGTATTTTCATATGCATTTAGTAAAAAAACTGTTATTTTGATATTACAAACTGACACTTAAATTTTATTTATTTGTATGGATGTATTGTAGGTGGAATTTGTGTCTGTAAACGCACCCATGACACAGGAGAAATCCTAGTGTGGGGCAACGCTTTAAAAAAAGTTAGAAATTAGATTATCTGCCTATGTGAGAGAGCGTCTACATTTCCATATGTCCCGTGGGGAACGGTCAACGTAGATGAAAATTTAAAAACTAAATCTACTTATTGATGTATGTCTAAAACAAAACTTAACCATTGAAGTAAAAAAAGAAAATTGGCCTTTGTTTATATTATTATAAATTTTGTTTTTAGTTGTGTGCGTCTAGAATACAATTAAGACTTCTGTTTCAATTGTTTCTAAATTTGAATTATTTAACGGTTGCGGACAATAGGACCAAACTGCAAACAATACACACTTCTCTTATGCGGTGCTAAATTACATTTAATTTCACCTAAAATCAAACACTTTGCTTAAATTCTAGTAATACTTGCACAAATAGTCCTAAACCAACAACTTCCAAGTTAAAGCGCCGAGGCCCAACCAAAATAAAGCAGACGTAAATCTATTCAAAGCTTCTAACTTAAAAAAGCATTTGTTTAATCATAGTTGGTTTATTATTTCAATTCGCTTTTTAAAGGTTTCTTGTTGATATTCGTATATTATGGCTGAAATGGATATTACAAAATTCTGTAATACAGTGTACAAGTATGGAAACTATATCTATATCTGAATGTTGACACATCTTAATCGCGAAAATATATATTTTAAGGCAATTTTTGTGATGCATATTAGTTATTCATCATCATATCAACCACAGGACGTCCACTGCTGAACAAAAGCCTTCCCCTTAGATTTCCACAACGAGCGGTCACATACCGCTCTCATCCAACGACTCCAGCGTCCTTCACCTGGTCGTCTGTCCACCTCGTTGGAAGTCGTACCACGCTGCGTTTTCCGGTGCGCGGTCTCCATTCGAGAACATTTTTGCCCCAACGGCCATCAGTTCTACGAGCAATGTACCCCGCCCACTGCCACTTCAGTTTACTAATCCTTTCAGCTATGTCGACAACTTTAGTTCTTCTACGGATCTCCTCATTTCTGATTCGATCTAGAAGAGAAATACTAAGCATATCTCTCTCCGTAGCTAGCTGAGTGACCTTGAGCTTTCTTATGAGGCCTATTGTGAGTGACCATGTCTCTGTTTCATATGTCATAACTGGAAAACTTAGCGTGGGACCTGCAACGAGGTGGATAAACGACCTGGTGAAGATTGCTGGGCGACGTTGGATGAGAACACCATGTAACCGCTCGTTGTGGAAATCTAAGGGGCAGGTCTTTGTTTAGCAGTGGACGTCCTTTGGATGATATGACGATGATTATTGTACTTTGTTAATTTCATATTTTACATTATATAAATCTATGAACACAGTATCGTCATCAGTATACTAGCCAAAGCCCGTCCTCTGCTGAACAAAGGCCTCCCCTATAGATTTCACAATTGTGTAGCCATTTAGGTGCTAATTTGCTAGTACTAAAGACGCTTGTGTGCTAGCGTGTGGTGCCGGCTCAGAATGCCACCACCCCATTTCATCCCGTGGGTGTCGTAAAAGTCGACTAAGGGATTAACCGGAGGATGGGCAGCAGCGTCCTTCGAGTACATTAACAACTCAACTGCGATCGCCAACCCGTCTGCCAAGCGTGGCGATTATGGCAAGACCCCCCGATGAGCACACAACACACCATATCGGTCCTTGTGGTGATCTTTGGGGGAGGCCTGTGTCCAGCAGTGGATTTCATTCGGCCGAAATGATGAAAGACGCTTGGCACGCAGGTTGGAGAGCGCACTATGGCTGCAGACCCATAGAAAGGACATTGCTTGCCATCCATCATGCAGTTTAGAGTCCCTGAGTACTTTAACGAAATTCACGTGAAATGGACTTAATCCGGACACTACTCGGAAATATT
Organism: Diloba caeruleocephala; assembly: GCA_947459985.1. NCBI lineage: Eukaryota > Metazoa > Arthropoda > Insecta > Lepidoptera > Noctuidae > Diloba > Diloba caeruleocephala. Next base: position 5,758,649 of record OX381609.1, read on the forward strand.
GTATGATGTTTTTAATTGTTTTTCGATTGTGTCACATTCTTTCAAGCTGTTTTCCATACCACCAACTACTTGGAACAGTTTAATTCTTACCAATCATAAGCGGCTATAGATATATTACTTTACTAAAATCCTTTTGATTTCTTTCTTTCCTTTTTCAATTATATGATTTTAGATGGACTTTACGTCCTAATCCAGAAATAAATAATTAGTGCTAAGTACTATTTATTAATTTCTGGTGTACCTAAGTAACCAAATATCGCATTTAGAGTGAATAAAAGCCAAGTCTCGCACACTAAGTTAAAATAAAGAAGGCCATTCATACAACTACACCGGCACGACTGAAGCCGCGTTACGATTTCGACGGCAATTTTTTCACACCGTCGCAATACGGTCTACAATTCTTTGAAATATTGCCTCGACGCGTGCAAATTTCGCTCGCGTACTTTTGTACGAACTTACTGAGCATTAAAAAGGACCTTAGCGTTTATTACTTAGAGCAGATTCTCGCTTGTGTTAGCTGCAAATGAAAATTGGCGTCGAATATAAGTTACATACGGTTGCCTACACAAAAATAACGAACTGCGCCGTCGAGACGGCTGTAGTAATCACGACGTGAATGGCCGACCATGGACTATATTATGTAAAGGATCTTTTGAGCTTTTCAAAGGGATTCTGAAGCGTTTTCAGGGCGGTTAATTACACGATACGGAGGCCGTAAGCCTGAAGTTTGTCTTCAGTACTGAAATTCATAGCTATAAAACGATTTTATGCATCTTTAGGAGTTTCTTGGCGGTTTGCGGTTTGTTTTATTGTTTGTTACGTTTGGAATATATTTTCTTATTAAACTTTTTGGTACATTGGGTAAGATTGAATGTTTAAGAGGCATAGAATTCCTTATTATTAACGACTAGTGCCATTAGTGCCATTCGTCTTAATAATTAGGATATTTCCATGTTTTTCTACAAACACATGAAATCAACTATCACCATTAATTGAATCCTGTTACAGTAAAAAGGTATTCACTCAGTGGGCACACTAATTCGCAATACAATTTGTCATAGTCTCACTGCATTGCAGTTTCCTACTGCGACAAAGATCCATTCTGATACATCAGAACGACAAGCCATTGTCAGAATAAAGTATGGGCCACTAAATCTGAATTTATTTAAAGGAAACTAGGGTTTTACTAATCTAGAAGTCAAATATTATTTCATTTAGCCATTTGATTCGCTAGATATTAATGAAAGTGTTCTTATCTTTATTTTTCTCTATTCAAGGGCTTATATCCCCTGTAAGAGGGAACCCGGTCTTTTGATAGGCTTACGCGGGGATATGGGTCCAACACGCAGAAGCCCTTTAGAGAATTTTAATCTGAAATGTAATGGGGCACTAACCGGGGACTCTCTATGGCTACACTATAAAATGCAGACTCCGAATGTCCCCGGAGGTGTAAAACTATTGTACGAGATTGAAACTACAGTTATAAGGTCTATTGCGATGGGTGCTAAATGAATATAATACTTCTAAAATCGGAAAAAGGGCGTCTGCCTTTCAACTTTTATTGTAAAATTCTGTGGCAGACGTTGACTCGCCACTCACAAGATGGGCGCCTTAAATGGCCACGACTAAAAGAGACAGGGAGCAACACCGGTGTGAGCGGCACCGGTTTCACCATCGCACGTTTCGAAGACTCGGAGCGGATTTCCCCGTCATTAGGCCATTAGACACTTCCACCCCCGAGCATATAGCTCTGGCGGCCCCTCTCTGATCGGCCAACTAAGGCAAGCCAGAGTTGAAAATCCAGCGGGCAGTCATGGGGTTCCACTCCAACCGATCAATAAAGGCCAGCCAGAGACGAGGTACGCAGTGTCGCCACTAACATTCAGCCCGCCACAAACAGCCCTGCATTCTGTAAGCTTCTTAATATACTTTTTTTTTCTTTCGATATACTTTTCTTTTTATCAAAAGGTAGAAAGAAATCAACCTTCTGCTTTAATATTCCCTCCAGGATTAACTTAACTTTTTATTATTAAAGCAACAGATATATTGTTTCGGTCATCATTCGGACATTATTTGATTATTCAATACTTTTTTACTACTTATTTTAATATACCGGTTGAAGGATTAAAGGAATGGGTGACTTAGCTTAGGTGGTCTGGTCGCCTAGCACTGATGATACCATGATGTGTTAGCTAAAGTACTTGTTGTGTTAAGTAAAGTATCAGTTCTTGACTTTTCTTAAGAGCATAGGCTAGCATAGGGCCTATCCTACTAATATTATATAAGAGAAAGTTTGTTAAGATGTTTGGATATTTGTTACTCAAACATGCTGAGACGATGGCTTTGGATGAAATTTGGCACATAACTCGGATTAAAATATAACCTACTGTTTACTCCAAGCGAAATACACACAGTTTCCGAGAGATGCGCGATGAATCTATCTGGAATGAGCCGAATTATACGTGAGATAGGCCGCGGGAACTAGTAGAAAATAAAAATGTTGATTAATTGATTGATTTAGTGATGGTATCGATGGCTACTTTTGTATTGCTTTACACTTTTTAAATTATTCTTAATATCAGACTATAGCATTGAGGTTCGAACTAAACTCTTTTAAGGTTTCACACACAAAACGTATTTATCTAAGTACATATCAGTCTCAAGATAACAATAAATACTTGGTAATGTTATAAACGAATCAATCGCTATTTTAGTGGCTTTAACAGAACATGTTAAGCTGACAACGCACCGGCCAGTGTTACCATTGCTACTGTTCGATTTATGTGTTGCCCGCATATATACGTCCGTTAGTGGGTCATTTTGTACTGTGCGTATGTTATGTTAGTATAGATATAATAAGTGGTCATAAATAGGTTTATTGAAGTGAAAACTTCTTTTAGCGCAGTACGCATATTTTTAGAATAGAATAGTATAGAATATTCTTTATTGTACACCATTTTAAAAACAACTACTAGGAATCATTTAATGAACAGTAATTGTACAATGGGCGGTCTTATCGCTATTAGCGATTTCTTACATACAACCTTTGGATGGATAAGAAAAAGATGGACAAATACAAAGGGATATTCCGAGGTGCACTTATTATATTAATATAATCACATAGTGAATCTATTAAATATAACACAAATAGGTATTTATTCCATAAATTACTTAAATAATATGCACACATATACACCAATATATAATACTTTTTAAACAATACATTATAAATAATCCATATATACACATATACAACCATATACTATACTTTATCCAATACAATATAAATAATCCATAAGAATATTGGATATATACATAAACATAATAAATATATGGTAAATACGCAATCAGAAGAAAGTACTATATTGGTAAATCATCATCATCATTTCGGCCGAATGAAGTCCACTGCTGGACACAGGCCTCCCACAAAGACGTTCACAATGACCGATATGGTTGTGTTGTGGACTCATTGGGGGTTTTGCCATAATCGCCACGCTTGGCAGACGGGTTGGCGATCGCAGTTGAGTTGTTAATGTACTCGAAGGACGCTGCTGCCCATCCTCCGGCTAATCCCTTAGTCGACTTTTACGACACCCATGGGAGGAGATGGGGTGGTGGCATTCTGAGCCGGCACCACACGGCATTGGTAAATACAACAAACAATTAAACAGAAAGTAATATTCTTTTACTAGTTTTTTTAAAAGTAACCAATATTTTTAGATGAGATAAAATCTCTGGACTCGCGACACCGTTACGAGACGCAGCTATAGTGTGTGCATATATGCATGGACATATAGCAGACCGCGAACGTGACTAGATAAATAAAAAAAAACAGTTTTCACTTCTGTCGGTACTCCCGGAGTGCAACCCGTATTTTTTTTTAGTAACATCAAAATAATTATTATTACCATCCCTACAATGTAATATGTTCACATTTAAGCAACGTTTTTGTTAACAATTTAAAACTTGTTTCTTGTATATTTTAGATATTAGGTATTGCAATTCACTAACTACAGATTATGACCCGACATATTAAATTGCAACATATAGGCCTTTTAAAAAACATGTATTTGGATTGCAGGCATGTGGCGTTCTGTATTTTATGCCTCCCCCGTCGGAGAATGGCCATTGAATGTATGTGTATACAGTATTATACAGCCTAGGCAGGATCAACAAAATAAATAACAAAACAGACTTCGGTACAACTCTCGTGAAACAAACTTTTGTACCGACAACACGATATTTAATAATACAATATTTAAGCCACTAAATCTAGGGAACTTGAAAGCTGTTCGTTCAACAAACTGCCGGGAAGCGAACCTGTATATTATGACTTACATAAACTGCCAGACTACAACTTTTATGCCACCAATAAATCGTACGTTGCCCACCGGTTATTTCTAGAAATATCCAGAAAATACCTTTAGTGTTTACCCTGGCTGCGCTTTATGCACTAGGTAACGGCGCATTTCTTTCAAATTAGTGCTATAAAAGTTTTATTGATCGTAAATAAAATCGAGAAGGCGACTGTTGCATGTTCGAGTATATTGTACATATAGTCATGAATTACAATATATATTTGTTTTAAATGCACCTTTTTAATATTCTATTTTAAGGGATTTTCTTTTCGATTGCAAAATATTGGATGCATTTCTAGGGTCCCGTGCCTCGTTATGAAATAACAAAACCCTTATTCGGATTGTTTTGTTGTCCGCCTGTCAGTTTGTCGGTCTATAGGTGTGTCAAAGGCCCTTTTTCTCATAAGCGGTTCAAGTTGTCAAATACGAAGGTCTATCACGTGTTACGTGCTCCTGTAAAAAAATTCAAATATCTAATTCATCATCATAATGACAGTCAAATGACGTCCATTGGCAAATAAAGGCGGGACCATAGATTTTCCAAATTATGTCGTCATTTTGGAGGGAATTTGCCAATACTACAATTATTTGTTTTTTTGACATTAATAATATTATAATAAAACACTTTTATCGCGTATATTTTAGGTTTTGTTTTTCCTGACGTTTCGAATGCTAGAAATTTCTAGAATCCGTTTAAAAGTGTTTTATTATAATGTGTAATACTCGCGAAAACCTAAGACAGTATTATTAATAATATTGTTTTTATATTATGAATTATTCTCAGAATTTATTATTATATTATAATAATAAAAAAAATCTACTCATCTGGTTTATGATTTGATATTGACACTTTTAAGAGGTTTAGACTTTACTATGTTTAACGTATGGTGCCGGCTCAGAATGCCTCCAACCCATCTCCTCCCGTGGGTGTCGTAAAAGTCGACTAAGGGATTAGCCGGAGGATGGGCAGCAGCGTCCTTCGAACATTAACACCTTAACTGCGATCGCCAACCCGCCTGCCAAGCGTGGCGATTATGGCAAAACCCCCCAATGAGCCCACAACACATCTATATCGGTCGTTGTGGTGATCTTTGGGGGAGGCCTGTGTCCAGCAGTGGACTTCATTCGGCCGAAATGATGAATGTAGGAACATTTTACTCATAAAAATTGTAACATGATTTTAAAAGAGTAACCATGGAGTTTCTTGCCCGTTCTTCTCCATAGGAAATCTACATCTTGCAACGTGGCTAAAGTCTTGACTATTCATAAGTGCGTATAGTGGTTTAAATGAATAAAAATCTTTTTATCCAATCTTATCATACTCACCATGCTTGGCAGGCGGGTTGGTGAACGCAGAATGGCTTCTGTTCCAACAGAAGGGACGCTGCTGCCCACTTTGGTTAAGCGTCCCTTAGTCGCCTTTTACAACATCCATATATCCTCGCGGAAGTGGTGTTATATTCTTAATTCGGACACCCCACGGAAGTTTCTAGATTATTGGAATAAAAAGAAACGGCCTTTTAACGCCTATTTTCATGCTAAAAGTCCTACTTCACTGAGTGATCATCAAAACCGATCTTCCCGGTGATCGGTGAAATTTAGCACGAAAGTATTTTTGGCACAAGTGAAGGAATAAATCTGAAAATCATTATATAGAAATCCCGCGTGGAATTATTACGAGAAAAACATATATATTTTTGGTCGATTTCATACAGTAAACTACGCGAGCGCCCGCCAATATTTAACTTTGTCAATTAAACCCGTAAACTTAATGGTTTGAAACCCCTCAGGATGCACGTGTCCTTTTTTACTTTTTACTGTCACCCAGTCCACCAGAAATACGTCATGTACGTCCTCCGCCCCAGGGAAGGTTGGAAATGCATGCCGAATTCCTATCGGATGAAACACACACAGGATAGACTCTCTCGACCACAATCACAATAGAGTCGGCCATTGGTGTCACGCTTTAAGCACATCTTTGAGGGAATGTCTGTGAAGGGGTCCCCCTTTTAAGCGGACGGGAGTAGACTGTAGAGCGGCCGTCCACAAGGTACACCGCGGGGATAAAAAAATCCCTCCAAAGCTTTGCCGTTTGGTGTGCTACGCACAACAGCACGTGACCACTGCGTGCCGCCATTTTCCCGGGGGTCACTTGGTATGACAACGCAGATTCCCTAATCGGCGCGCCCTGGACTCCCAACGCCGCCCGCCAGCCACTACATAACGACAGCAGATAGAGATCTTGCTTGATTTTTGATTCAATCGATCGCGACCCGCTGGATCCTCGCAGAGCTAGTGTGGCTGTGCGGTATCCCGGTCGCTTCCACAGTGAGGGCGAGGAGTCTTCCATCTTCTTCTTACTCCGTGTTTGTAAATAGTGACCATATTTTAAATGATATTTTAATTTTTATTTATGTATGTATGTGTACTTAAATGTGCATCCGATACATAAATATTGTTATAACAATTCGCATAAAATATACAAGCAACGAACTCTTATTTATTTCGTACTTTTATTTTGTTATTACACATTGCAAAAAAACAAAGCGGTGTATTTGTATATCAAATCCCAAATCACTTCCCCTGTAATTCGTTATTTCCCGTGCCAAATACCGAAAATCGGCAGAACTTAACGAATTAATCCTCAAAAGTCGACATTGAAAAGCGTCTGTCGTACATATTTCCGTGTACAAAGAGATTAAAACTGTTTGTTTGTTAGATATTCATGTTTGTGCGGCATTTAATGACGCCATGGTAGGCCAGGGGATAGACGCCAATGTTTCGGTAATTACAACTCGGTTTCCTGTTCTAGAAGCAATTCTGAAGGCATTGTCGATTTTAAATGCATAAAGTTGGAAAATAAAGGGGTAGGATTCGGGAATATTTGACTATAGAGACTAATAAAATTGTATTAAAAATGTTTGCTCGCCGATTTTTCAAATTAAATTTACTTCAGAATATGCTTGTAATACGTTCAGAGAATGTCATGAAAATATAAAAAAAATTCTACAAAAATTGCCTGAATTGGTGATAAACCTTTACCGTTATCGATATAGTAGTAGTAAACGGCACGGTTGGCGCAGTAGCTAAGCAACTTTCTGCGCTACGAGTCGCGGGTTCAATCCCGGAATGAAACAAATATTTGATTGGCAGATAAATCTTTCAGGTCTGGGTGTATGTATATATGCCTGTAAATTAAACTCCCTACACAAGAGAAATCCCAGTGTGGGACATAGCTTAAAAAGGTTGTGGTAGGCCGTTAATGTGCTGTTAATTCAGATGCCGCTGACTACAGTAATGTAATGTTACATAGATACAAACTTGATTCGCTACGCAATAACCCGCGGGCAAATTCAAGTTCCGTGGCGTTTAGTGCGTGAACGCTACGAAGGCTACGCCGTAGGCTATTGCTACGGACCTACGTCAGGTTATTATAACATGAAATTCATTATAGAATTTTGCATTTGCAGTGTAAGTTTTATGGGGAAGTGATATTTAACATTTATTTTATAAAATAATGTTTATTTTGTAAAATAAGGTTTATTTAGAGCAGGGGGCAGGGAGCAGGTTCAATAATTTACTATGGATAACAAAAGAAGATATGTTATGTGCGGAGCCTAAATTTTACCACTATAGGTTATTTAAACTCTCAGAGGTCAGGGCGCGCAGACTGGTGAGTCTGCGTGCTCACACCGAGCGACCCCCGGGAAGATGGCGGCGCGCACGTGGTCTTATGCCGCCGTGTGCACAGCATAGCGCACAGCGAGGCTTGGGACGATCCTTTACAATCCTTCCCGAGAAGTGCCTGGGGGGCGACCGTTATACAGTCGCCTTCCGTCCGCTAAAGGGGGTGACCGCTTTACAGTCATCCCCTCAGTGATGTTCCTAGAGGCGTGGCACCAATGGGCGGCTCTAGTATGATCTTACGAGGACCTGGAGCCCCCCTGCAGTGCCGAAGATGACTGCTCCAGTGGTTTTAGCCGAAAGGAAGTTCATGAAGAATTTCCAATGGAAACCAATAAAAAAAGGTGATTTAAACTGTTGCTTGAGATATTGGCACGAATTTCTATTCCAGTGCTCCTGCACGACACGTGAATGTACCATGTAAGTTTCAGTAAAATCTGTGTTATTTACAGAAACAAAAACTGCTTACACCAAAATAGTCAAAGCTGCAATACAAATGGGTTGATCCACACGGAATCCCATTGTTATTAATACCTACAATAACCAACGGTCCAAAACGTTCGTCCCACAAATAAATTGTTCGCTTAATCATTGTGCGTATGAGCGATGTCGCCCATCAGTTGTGAGGTTTGCTGTTTTTTGGCCGCGCGACCCCGTTGCCGCGCTAATCGACGATATTACGAGGTTTGACGTTTAGCCCCAGGCTTGCTGATGCCGCCCGAGATTTACGCGTTTGGCTGTTTGATAAGAATATGTTTTGAAGGTACAGTTTAACGAAACGTAGCGTGTAGGCACGAGATCAGGTAAAATATACGTTAGTTGTTTTTTATTTTTATAAACAATTTTCAGACATAAATCTTACATACACAAAAATGACGCGAAACAACTATCTGTAGATCGTGCAATTATTTGTACCATACGGGGATCGAACCCGCGACACGCAGCGCAGAAAGACAATTGCTTAGCCACTGCGCCAACCGTGCCCTCAGCGATATTAGTTACTGTACATTTATCTTTATCTCGACCTTTCTATCTGTTATTTTTAGCTGCCAATCTTAACCTATTACTTTTCATTACATAAAGCATACGTTGCATAAATCAATAGTCTCCATATTCCCTTATTTTACAATGAATCAAAACAAATTTGTTAACACTGTGTATATATACATATTTTATATAATATACATCAAAACAGTCCTCTACATGCAGTAAGGTTATAGTGGTCAGGGACCTAGAGTGAGATTTAAATTCAGCCGAGGCGCTTTAATTACATTGCATAGCCACGAAAAGAGTTGGTCTTTTGAATCTTCTGAATCATGAAATTGTTATTAATCTCAAGACAATCACGTATTTTCTATAAGTTTTGAGGTTAGAAACACGGTGCCCAGTTTCGATTAGGTCGGCAAAAGTGGTACTGGATCAGGAGTAGCTTGGGATTTTGAATATTGCTTTGTAAATGGTAAAGCTTGCACATGTGGCTGTATACCGTCAGCGGCAAAATAGTGTACAGAAGCAAAACGCTGCCTATGCCTCTAGAAAATACAGGTATGATGTTAGAAATAAATACGATTGAAGTCAAATAATGTTCGTGAGCTATTTTTCCTAAAAATATCCAACAATTAATTCCCAAATAGAGTTAATTAAACAATAAATTCATTGTCCAACAGTTGTCCGAGCACTAAAAGGCCAAAGGGTGTGTTACAATTCGATCGATCTCCTTATCTGCAGGTTTCAGTGAACGTTTTAATTGGTTTATAAATAACTCGGCTAACCCTTACGCCCTAAAATACGAGAAATTATGACCTTAGGGTGGCACATGGTATATTAAACATGGCTAAATCTTTAGAACAATGGCTTGTGGGCTTAGGTTTTTGAACAATGAGTGTGATTAAAATTGTACGTGATATTTTGGACTTGTGTGGGTGAAGCTGATTTTTTTGGGCGTTTAGCAAAGGTTTAGGAAATGCTTTAGCAAGTATAATAATTAACGAACAATATGAATTTCGTTTTTAAGTTTAAGGAAAATCACACTAGTTATACTTTATTTATTGTAGACTAACTGATACATATCTATTAAAGGCTAAACATATTGAGGCGCCCTCGAGCATCATTACAGCACTGATGCCGATACTAATCCCCATTCGCCATTACTAAACTAATAGGTAATCCAATATACCTACCTACCTACTACTAAGTACTTACATAAATTCCCATTCCCAACAGAAGACCATACATTCTGGGACCCAAATCAAACGCGTAAGTTCGTACCATTACTGTTAGTACCTAATTCTGCGACGGATGCCGCTAACTGCCGGGAATTTCTATCGTTATGTCATCACTATTACAGTTAGTTGCTATTAGGAAGCCGCGAGTGAGAGGGATATTGTTTAAGAATCGTTTATGACCGGAGCTCCGTCTTTATCGCAGGATCGTATCGCGTTGTGAGTGGTCTGAATAATGGCGGAGATTTAGTGGCTTGAGACCCATATTCTGTTATTGGGTGAGGTCTTCTCGTGGTATCAATATTTCGCCTGTCAGGTCAAGGAGGCTTTCAGAATCGAAAAAGAAAGGTTTCGGTGATGATAGTTTTAATTAATGCTTTTTGTGCATTGAAGCTTACGTTAAAGTGTGACCTGTAAAGGAAAGGTGAAGCAAATCCCCCTATATAGCACTAAATAAATGTATTTATTACCTGTATTTCTAAGCCGTGTGGTGCCGGCTACGAATAGCACCAACCCATCTCATCCCGTGGATGTCGTAAAAGGCGACTATGGGATTAGCCGGAGGATGGGTAGCAGCGTCCTTTGAGTACATTAATAATTCAAGTGCGATCGCTAAGCGGCCTGCCAAGCGTGACGATTATGGTAAAACCCCCCAATGAGTACACACACCCAGACAGCTCGGTGTCGCGATCCTTGGGGGAGGCCTGTGTTTAACAGTGGACTTACCTACTCTGCCAACATAGCCTACTGCCGGCAGAGACAGATCTTACCCAATCTGATCGACCGGGGTCCGCCGCTCGGCAGCCCACGGCACTCGAGCGTGTGCTGTGCAGTATCCTGGTCGCTTCCACAATGGTGGCCCTGTGCTGTAATGTCACGTCCTATTCTGTGCAGGTACGCACCGAAACAACCATGGTAACAACAGAGGTAGCTACCGCAAGACTTGTAATTACTTTAGCCACTTCCACAGTATAATGTTCTATAGTATCTGACTGCGGGGCGGGTTAGGTCCGAAATGATGAAGAAAATGATTACCCTTCGGGAAATCTATGGGAATTGTACGTGTAGTGTCAGGATTAATAATATAGCAACACTCCATCTTCACCAATGGATGTAGTAAAAGGCGACTAACAACCGAATACTGCAACGCCCTTTAGTATTCCCACTTTAACTATTCTAGAAACCCGTTTTTTTTTAAGAAACCTGGAGGAAACTCAAATTAAAGCGGGACTCAACATTAAGTGGCGTTTCAGTATCCGGCCGTAAGAAACTCTAAATCAGAGGGATGGGCAGCAGCCCTTATATGAAACAGTAGCCATTCTGGGATAACTAAACTGCCTGCCAAGCGTGGTGAGCACTGAAAAATTCCCCTCATTGACGACACTATTGTGGAAATCTATAGGGGGGCTTTTGTTCAGCAGTGGACGTCTTTCGGTTGATATGATGGGAAATCTTTAAATTTGATAACTTGAAATTAAATATTCTTTACAAGAATAACAGATTTTGCCCACACAATTAAAATCATAACGAAAACAAATAACTTTCGGTTCATGACGCGTGACTACAAACAAAAACTAAATTATGAGGGTCGGCATTTGTTAGTATCGAATGGGGCCTTCGCGAAATATTGTATCTAGCTGGCTTATTAGACAGCGGTTTCCAAACAATTAAATGGAATTGCTCGCTATTGCTATTTTGGTGATAAATATGAACAAACACAAAGGAAATCAAGGCCAACTAACACTATAGCGAATGCCGTATGATCTATAGCTGTGTTTTTCAACCTTCTTGAATACACGCCTTCGTTACAAGTAAAAAAATCTGGTAACCCCCCAGTAGCGTAATAAATCTGTGTCAGTAATTTGAAAGATGCAATAATTAATTTTCTTTATGAGTATGCTTTTTCTTATACAATATTGACGGCACGGTTGGTGCAGTGAGAGTCCACTGCTGCGCTCCGGGTCGTGGGTTCGATTCCCGCACGGAATAAATATTTGTATGATCTGCAGGTAGTTGTTCCGGGTCTGGGTGTATTGTATGTGGAATTCATATCTGTAAACGCACCCACGACACAGGAGAAATCCTAGTGTGGGGCAAAGTTTTCTAAAATAAACAAAGAAAAAAAAAATGTTGACGAGACAAGCATGTCATTCGCCTGGTGGTAAGCGTCATGCCTGCCCATAACAATTAGAATGCTACCCAGGACTGGTCCTGCGAGGCAGCACACTGCGCTCGTCACCTCGAGACGTTAAGTATTTAGTCTCTTATGCGCAGTAATTTCACTAGCTACAGTGCCCTTCTAATCGGAGCACAGAAATATCTAAAGTTACTAAACACAGCAATGTCTAAAACACCACACGGACAGAATATGCAACATGAATTGTGATCGCCAACCCGCCTGCCAAGTGTGGCGATTATGGCAAAACCCCCCAGTGAGCACACAATACACCCACATCGGTCATTGTGGTGATCTTTCGAGGAGGCCAGAGTCCAGCAGTGGACTTTATTCGGCCGAAATGATGAACTTGAATCGACCCAATATCAAATAAGTGCCATCCAGTTAACAGATTAAAGTCATCTTCTAGTGTTGAACTCAACTGCCTTAAAAATGGCGAAGTGGGAATAAATAAAGTAACTGCTTTTTATGAAGCAACTTCTATCATCCAAAATTCTAAATTGTAAACTCTTAGAAAGTCGATTTCCCAAAGGGCAGAATATGTTTTTTTAACACAGACAATAAGTTTGGAAACCATTGTTCTATACAATAAATTTCGTTCGGAGACACAAGCTATTGCTTTGCATCTTTCGCCACCCCATTGAATGGGTTTCGACGTTTGATTAATGGCATTGAATTGGGGGACGAAATAATTTCACATATCTTGACAACACCCTACGTATTCTAGTCTGACATTGTTTTGCTCGAGTGCTTTTTGTATTTTTTTAGTTAATGGGTTTTAGATACACATTAATTAAAATTTCGAAATATGCTACCTGGGGACTTATATTAATTATTATTGATGGTGGAAATCTCGTAATGTCTATCAGTTGAATTAAATGTCATCACTTTAATAAATTATATTTAAACTGATTGATTATATCGTGTCTATTATAGATTTTTTCTTTTCCTAACGTTTCGAGCACTTTGCAGTGATTAAATAATGTAAAGATTTTTTACAAATCTGTAATGGTGCTTGTCTTTGTAGCAGTACTACGACCACAATGTTTGTACATTGCAACGTGCAACGTTAGGAAAAACAAAAATCTATTATATGCACTATGTAATCCATTTAAAAGTATTTTATTATAATGAGTATTAATCACGAAAACGCAAGACATTTTCTTTTTTTTTAAAGCGGTGCCCCACACTGTGAGTTTTCCTGTGTCGTGGGTGCATTTACAGACACAAATTCCACATACAATACACCCAGACCCGGAACAACTACCTGCAGATCATACAAATATGTGTTCCGTGCGGGAATCGAACCCATAATCCGGGACGCAGCAGCTGACTGTTTCAGCCACTGCACCAACTATTATTATCATCATTTGATTAATGGCGGAAAGGGATACACTAGTTATATTTATAATAACGAATAAACAAAACGGACCCAAATAAAAGGCTGTTAAGTATCAACTAAAACCGAATATCTAAATATTAACAAACAAAACAATGAAAAGGCCTTTTTTATTTTATTATTAACAAGAAGGATCAAAGTTAATATATGAACGACTACACTTAGTCACGTACCAGGAAGTTATTTTATATACCAAATTAACACCCCTAAATCATGTTACTACCGCGTAAACTAACAAATTGGACTAACGGTTGATCAAAGGAACGTTCATGGTCTAATAACTACCAAGCCAAAAGCAAAGACCACTAGAAAACGTCAAGGGAATCCTATGACCATCGATAGAATTTCACTTGTACGCTTGAATTCGGAGGAATAAAATTTTAGCCGAAATTGAATCGGCCGGTCGCCGGCAGTAGACCGTAAAATTGGTCGGCACGCTGACCGTACCGTGCCGTATACGGTATCTTCTTCGGCTTTTGGCCGAATTATGTGTGTATGTTGGGTGTCGCGTACAGCCTCCTGAATTATACATGGGCTGAGGCGACCTGTGATTTAGCACGCCGACTTCCGACCGGGACGCGTCGTTTAAAAGGTATATTCGTTTCCCCTGTTATATATATTTTAGATGTAGACTTTTGTTTCGCATTGTTTTTATTTCGAAACGTAACTCGTGTTAGTATTGTATTGTATAGCGTATTTTTGAATACTAACAACTTTTTAATTACAATTTCAGTATAAGCCATCTCAATTGTATGTACATATAGGAGGTGTTTATACAAAATACATATTTTTCTCAATCATTTCAGGTAACTTAACCGACAAAACTTAACAGAAACAAAATAATAGTCAATAGTTGAATAACTATTAAAAAAATCCACTACCGTTACTGCGTGCAGTTTTTAATATCAATCCCGTATGCAAAGTAATCTGTGAAACGCGTGATATTGTAAGTGTTTTAGGATTATTGAGTGCTCTATAAAATCCATCCGAAAATCAAACAATAGATATGAGAACCAAAAAAAAGAATCTATCGGTAGGCCTTTAACAGAATGATTTTGTGAGTAATATAGATAGATATACATATTTTCCTACCGACGATGTTTTGGCCGAAATGATGATGTGTTTCCGTTTGTGATGGCGATCAAGAAAATTGCGTATTCATATAAATCTTTGTACCATAATTAATGTAGTAAATATACATAAAAACCTGTACAGTAACTATACAAAAAATGCACTGGAAGTTGTAACGCAGAGCCATTTTGCAAAAATACAAACAGAGATTGGTAATTTTACAAAACAGTTTTAACCAGATTGTGTGATTATATTTCATTAATATACGCAGATTTGTAATTTTACTATATATTTTGTAATGTCTTACGTTTTCTTGATTATTACACATTATAATAAAACACTTTTAAACGACGCTTGTCACCTTAGTTATCCTGCGACCACGAGCCCTGTAGTGTTCGAAACGTCAGGAAAAACTAAAATCTATAATACACGCCTGTAATCAGTTTTAAAGTATTTTATTATAACTACTATATATTTGTTTTGTAAATGTAATGTGATTTTACAAGTATTTTCAACAATACACGTTACCTATGCAACACATTTCGGGAAAACCATATAGCATATCTACCATGAGCACCTTCAGTCTAGTAAAATATTTTAAAATTAAAACACAACCAAGTCTTAACTTTGAGCAAAACCAAAAATTGGATTAAAAAGCGAGTGTGCTAACTTCCGGAACCTTTCACACGTAAACTAGAGGGAGACGAGCTTTTAAGCTAAAACTATTAAGCTCAACTTGCACCGCCGTATAATGCTTAAAGTAAGCCGGCTAACGTATAACACCTTCCCAGATTATCGACATTTTGTTGCTATATTTATGTAGAGTGTAAAAAATTTGGGGTAGTTTATGTATGGGGCAGGTTTTAAAAGTACACACTTGCCAAACTATCCCCGTAAATATTACCAACACATCTATTAATTGACTAGTAAGGCCTTCCCCAAGAGATTTCCGCAACGGCTACATGCAGTGTCGTTATTTCGGGGGGAATTAGCCAGTAGTCACCATACTTGGCAGATGGTTTGGCGAGCGCAGAATGGCTCCTCTTGCACATAAGTGACGCTGCTGCATATCCTTCTGGGTTAGGGACCCTCAGTCGCCTTTTATGCCATCGACGGGAGGAATCGGAGTGGTGCTACATCCTTAATCCGGCCACCACAGAGTCGTGGGTGCGTTTACAGACATACATTCCACATACAGCACACCCAAACCCGGAACAACTACCTGCAGATCGTACAAATATTTGTTCCGTGCGGGAATCGAACCCACCGCACCAACCGTGCCGTCAATATCGTACCATAAATGGATATTTATGCACGCGGAATTTGCATATAAATGATGGCTCTCGAAGTTACTGTGTAATGATCAGATTGTCGGAATATTCTACAGATATTACTTTATAAATTCTATTAATATATTTTCTTGTTACCACCTAGTAATGAGACTCGCAAGTAGTGTTGAGTAGGACATACAAGAGGCAGTACATTTGTCCCGGACATGACACAATATTGTAAGAGCGCCTCAACATTATAACATGTACCACTTCAAATTTTATGTCGCGTTACTCTACTCCTCGCATATGAACTGTAGGGTGAGAGAGAGAGAGAGAGAGAATGAGGCACATGCTTCAAAAGCACGTCGTTTTATTTAACAGACATTATCGTGACTGCAAGAGACAACATGATGTTTTTATTCACTCTATTACAAATGTACTAGTTTAAAGTAGTTTTAGAAAAAAAAGATTTCATGAATGCCTGATAAATACCTATTTGTTTTGCTGTTTATGTCTGTGTATTAGGTATATTTTAAATCAAAATCATGTTTTACAAATAAGTCGCCTGCACAATAATATTTCAGTGGCTAATAAGTAAAAACGTTGATACAATTGTCATTTGTCTATAATCAATCGCTTCTTATTACTTTTCTTTAAGTATTACGTCAATCACACTTTGTAAGACAGGGCAGTACAAATACAGCAACAGTACATGAAATACTCGTTCTTTCAAATGTACCGCCAAGCTTCATGTCATGACGCCAAGCTTCATGTCATGGCGCCTCGCCTCATTTGAAGTGGGACATTGTACTGGCTCGGTACAAAAAAGAGGCTACTCTTACAAACTCATTTTTAAATCGTGTCCTACTCAACACTACTCGCAAGTAATTCGCCTGATGGTAAGCAAGAAGAAACATGCTAATAAACATCTTAGTTTCATCAAAAACGAGGCAAAGGCGAGAAAAGCCTTCAACAACAAGAGACGAGATATCAACTAAAACAACTGGTGGCCCCTCTAATTCTTCGCTAAAAGCGAAAGTGGGAGACGGCAATAACAAATAGTTATTGTCGGAGCGCGGCTAATAGATAAAGGCTGTAGAAAAATAAACTGCGAAGCGATTTCCTGCTTCGCAAGAATTCTAGTACCGCAATTCTGTTTTTATTTTTGATAATTTGTTAGACAATATTTATAGTGATATAGTGGTGATCATAAATAAGCTATAGTATGCTCTGAATTTGTGAAGAACAGGCACATTTTGTGCATATTATAGACATATAACATTCATTTGATAAATAATATACTTAAATAAAATACTTATAAGGAATAGTCGTCCACAACGTTAATATATTTTACAAACAATAGCAGCTTGGAAGAGACAGTGGCAGATGTCATTAATTAGGGTTTAAAATAGTATTTCTATTTCAGATATGTACAGTGTGGTGGTTTAAAAATATCACCATCTTATCTCATCCCGTGGGTTTCGCTAAAAGTGCCAATAGGATTAGCTGGAGGATGGGCAGCAGCGTCCCGTGAGTATATTAATTACAACTCAACTGTGATCGCCAAACCACCTGCGAAGCGTGGCGGTTATGGCGAAACCCATGAATGAGCACACAACACAAACCCAGACAACCACCAGTTTTGGCGATTTTTGGAGGACCCTTATGTCGAACACTGGACGTTTTTCAGCTGAAATGATGAACATTCATACATAAAAATGTACAGCAAACAAAAATAGCTTGGAAGAAACCGTGGTCGACATAATTAGAGTTTAAAATAATGTTATTACTTCAAGCAGATATCTACCGGTCTTACGAGAAAACATCAACAACAAGAAAGACCTCAAACAACAAGCGAACTCATACCGATCCCAAGGTACAGTTAAAATCTAATCATCATATTGATCGTATAGAATAGAAACTACGTATGTACATACACAAGCCAGGATATTTTATTTAACCCGCGCACTGCTTTCTGATAAATGAACGGGTCTGTGCGGCCACTGGGTAGGAAATTGATATTTCACTAGAATCGTCGTGTCGAGGGAGTTTGCCGTCTGGAAATTTATCCGACACATAGATAGTTATTTCAAATTTTGTATATCGATACAAATAATCTTAAGGCGTGGTGCCGGCTCAGAATGCTACCACCCCATCTCTTCCCATGGGTGTCGTAAAAGTCGACTAAGGGATTGGCCGGAGGATGGGCAGCAGCGTCCTTCGAGTACATTAACAACTCAACTGCGATCGCCAACCCGCCTGCCAAGCGTGGCGATTATGGCAAAACCCCCCAATGAGCCCACAACACATCCATATCGGTGGTTGTGGTGATCTTTGGGGGAGGCCTGTGTCCAGCAGTGGACTTCATTCGGCCGAAATGATGATGATGAATCTTAAGGAATTACTTTTTTCCTCTGGTACGTTCAACAGTAACAATCGTTTTAAGTGCAGAGGTACCTTTTTTTTATTGGTGTACAGTGGAAATTCTTCATGAACTTCCTTCACACCGGGGAAGGGCGAAGAGGTATGCCGGACTCCTACCGGCTAAAACCACTGGAGCGGTCATCTTCGGCACCTAAGGGAGGCTCCAGGTCCTCGTATGATCACACTAGAGCCGCCCACTGGTGCCACGCCTATAGGCACATCTCGGAGAGGGTGACTGTAAAGCGGTCACCCCCCGGGGGATTGTAAAGGATCCCCCAAAGCGTCCCACGGCAGCGCGTGACTCTTGGGTCGCTCAGTGTGGGAAGTGCAGAGGTGCTTACCTTTAACGCTTAAGTTGAGTTTTTATTTTTATACTAGCTGGGACCCGCGGTTTCACCCGCGTTTAATTGTTTAATTTAAAAGATGTTAAGATTACTTTGACATAGAATGTATATATAGGATTTCAAAGGTTTAATTTTTTTGTGGGGAACCCAATTTTTTTTTCTAAAAGTAGAAGTAGCCTTAGTTATTCCTTATGACATCAGCTATCTGCCAGTGAAAGTCTCGTCAAAATAAGTCAAGCCGTTTCGGAGAATACCCGGAACTAACAGACAGAAAAAAAAAATCAGCCAAGCCGACTGCCGTATAATGACAACAGGGATCGACGATTTTACGTGCCCTCTGAAGCACGGAGATGCTTGGTTGAATACCACAATGCAGTCACCCATCCATAGACTGACCGCGCTGAACGTTGCTTAACCTTGCCGATCAGCGAGTGCAACGGGCTATAAACGCCTTAAAAGGCAATGGTTTAATTATATCAGACGACAGACGTCCACTGCTGGACACGGGCCGTCTTTATAATTCGCTATTACGAACGACAGGGAGAATTTTTTTACATAAGAAAAATAATTTCTTCTTGTGTTCTACCTGGCATAAGGTGATTTCATCGGGTCGATGAGTGGGTGCCTCGGGTGGTGATCTTTATTATTAATTAAATGATATCTTAATATTAAAACTAGAGATCTCCAAGTATTTAGTTATATAAATTTCTCCCTCCTTGCTTGGTAAAAGTAGGTACATCAATATCAAAGTAATGAGGTACGAACTAGATTCTCGGAAAATTTATCTACCAAGTCTTTCAGATAGTATAAAACAGTCTCATAGGAAATTGTTTTCCCTAGACCATATTCGTTCGATTCCAAAGGCACTAATAGAAACTAAAAGCCAGTTATATGTTACCCGGCCATTGTAGATGTGTTGTAATAAAGTAAATTCATCCCAAATTGTTCTGATAATATCATCTTCATAACCTACATAACCGTATCCGGATTGAGAATATAGCACCACTCCATCTCCTCCCGTGGATGTCGTAAAAGGCGACTAAGGGACTCTTAACAAGAGGGATGGGCAGCGGCATCCCTTCTATGGAACACTCTAAGTACTAGTGAGCGCAGTATGACTGACTCAGCATATCAGCTATAGGACGTCCACCGCTGAACCATGGGGAACGGTTAACGGAAGAAATGCAATATATAAAACTAATTTGTAATTTTGAACGATTGACGAAAATATAACTCTGGAGGTAAAGGTCGTTACTCAATTAAAAAAAATTAATATATGTGATGCTAATATTTAATAAATAAACTACAAGTATGGAGGAAGCTACATCTTATACAAGATTTACAACATATATACACATATACAACATATAATTAATTTTAAAACAACTAGGAAAAAGAGACATCAAGGCCGAGATGAATCTGCCGTCCTCTTGTCAAGTAGATATTTACGAACTTTAATTTTAAAGCAGTGCCGACCTTAAGCCATTCTGATTTCGAGAGGCAGCGCATTCCACAGTAGAATAATTAATATTAATTAATAATTGATATACGCCGTGTGGTGCCGGCTCAGAATACCACCACCCCATCTCCTCCCGTGGGTGTCGTAAAAGTCGACAGCGTCAGCAGCGTCCTTCGAGTACATTGACAACTCAACTGCGATCGCCAACCCGTCTGCCAAGCGTGGCGATTATGGCAAAACCCTCCAATGAGCCCACAATACACCCATATCGGTCATTGTGGTGATCATTGGGGGAGGCCTGTGCCCAGCAGTGGACTTCATTCGGCCGAAATGATGATGATGACGAATAATTGATAATACGTAATGTCGTGAAATAAGAAAAACTGCAGAATCTTTCACCCCCTCTTTACAACTGTATTTGGTGATGCAGCCTAAATATTTCTACGTCAAATAAGATTTAAAATAAACATTCAATATTAAAACAATTTCGTTTAGCCATTTTTGTTTACGCATACAATCTCTTTTTGTACTTTCAATACACAGGGACCGTTAAATAAGTTTTAATCATCAAATTCTTCATCATAAAACCGAGTTGCTTATTCAATAATACGGCGATTATTGGAAAATTCTTTCGATGGATCCTGAAGGCCTTTCAAACGCCCCCATTTCGGGGAAAAATTAAATATTAAGTAATGAACGGAACAAATAAATGAACCGCTCGCTCGGGAATTCCTTTCATGAACTCCTTTTAGGATGTCTAAGAGTTTTAATGAGACCCATTGAACCGCTTTTCAAACTCAAATAAAAGATCATAAAAAAAATAACGAAGTTCGGGTACTGAAAATTCGGATCACCCTTTGAGCGAACTAATTGTGTGCGAGGTCCTATTTAATATTCTATAAATGTGCGTTTCCATTTCTGACAGATTTTCACAAGAAGAATTAGTGCAAACGAATTTCTGTGTATAAGCAAACTTAGGATATTTTTCCTGTTTTTAGTCTATGATATATTTGTCTGAACTGATTTAATATTTAAGAATAAAGACTATCACCAAGCTTGCTGTAAGTTAAGCCTATAATTTTAATGCACAGATAATTAAAGAGATATTATATTTACGTTCCAAATATAATTGACACATATACACATTAAACTAAACATACCTAGTCTACTACAATGTCAACGGTAAAAATTAAACAAATAAATATATAAGTAAAAACTATAAGAAAAGGGGGCGGTTAGGCGTCAAAGTACTCCACCTTATCGCTGTCAACCGGTAAAGTTCCCAGAAGACTGGCAGCATTGCCACGCTGAATGGTAATGCCAATTCTTTGTCCAAAAAATAGGCCAGCCCTAGGTTTTACGACACCCACGGGATGAGATGGGTTGGTGCTATTCGTAGCCGGCACCACAAGGCAAATCATCTACATATTAAGTACATAACATTTTATAATAATGTTTGTATAGTTTTAGTTTCATATCTTGGTTCAATTGTACAGTGGTATGTGCTAGCGGACATGTAGCTATGACAAAGTTACTACAAGTAACCATCTGGTTTCTACTCTCTTTGAAGCATATTTAAACATATTGTATACTAGCTGGGACCCGCGGTTTCACCCGCGTGTAATTTAAAAAGATATTTAGAGTACTTCGACATAGACACTTGACATAGAATACACATATTGGATTTCAAGGGTTTTATGTTTTTTGCGCGGAACCCTAAATATTTTTCTAAAATAAAGGTAGCCTAAGTTATTCCTTATAACATCAGCTATCTGCCAGTGAAAGTCCCGTCAAAATCGGTCCAGCCGTTTCGGAGATTACCCGGAACAAACAGACAGACAGACAAAAAGTTTAAAAATTGTTTTTTTGTTATATGTTCCGTATATAATTTCATATGCATTAAGTAAAAACCTGTTATATTGACATTACAAACAGACACTTCAATTTTATTTATTTGTATAGATGACAGACCAACGTGTTTCTGGGGAGTTTGTTGCGCCGATTCTTTTCCCCAGCTTAAACTCTAGGAAGCGGAGATTGGTTAGCTTATATGGATCTGCTAGCTTAAGTTGACGTTCATAAAAAACTTTGTTGATTTTAATGGTGTACAACCGTCTATATGAAACCTTAGTTTTTTTTTTTAAACAGATATAACATAAAACTTAAAATACATGGACTCTACTAAACTATGACCAAAATAATATAAATAAAACCATAACAACGCGATGCTTAGACATAAGTTCCCAGTAGACTGGCAGCATTGCCACGTTGAATGGCAATGCTAATTATTAGAATCATATTTTGAATAAAAGATATTTCTTTTTATTTCATCTCATCACACCCGATTTTAGCTAACCCTATCTGCACATTTATATAAGACTTAACGACACGTGACTCCAAGTTTTATTGCAATTAACTTAACGGTCGCGTTATAAACCGTATGATTGCTTTACGATGCTGTAAATTCCGTGGTTTTACAATTATTCGCGTCCCTACGGAGTAACGTGAAGCTAGGAAGCGCAATTGTTTCAAAATTCTGATTGTTTTTATTTTATTCGATCCAACGGTAATCTATATATTTATACAAATAAATAAAATTGAAGTGTCTCTTTGTAATGTAAAAATGACAGCTTTTTACTAAATGTATGTAAACGTAGGTATATAACGGTACTTATAACAAAATATCATATTTTTATTTTTTGTCGGACTGTCTGTTAGTTCCAGCTAATCTCCGAAACAGCTGGACCTATTTTGACGGGACTTTCACTGGCAGATATCTGATGTTATAAGGAATAACCCAGGCTACTTTTATTTTAGACACAGGCACAGCTAGTAATATATATAAGTAAAGAAAATAATACGAGAAAAAACGTACATTTGTCAACTAGATTAGATAATTAAACTAGGTACACAACATACAAAATTAATCCATTTTTATTTCATGTCCGGATTAAGAATATACCACCACTCCATACCGTGGATGTCGTAAAAGGCGAATAAGGGACTCTAAACCAATGGGATGGGCAGCAGCGTCCCTTCTGTTAAACAGCGGCAATTCTGCGCTCGTCAACCCGCCAAGCGTGGTGAGTATGGCAAATGCCAAAAACTAACGACACGCGGCATATAGCCAGTCGCTTACAGGCGAGGGCTTTGTTCAGCAGTGGATGTCTTTTGGCTGATATGATGATGACGTGTAGTTAGTGGCCAACCTTGTGTCAGAGTTGTTCAAGCCGCCCGAAGGCCTCCAACTTGGCTTAACGACTCCCGTCTAATGACAACAACCGGGACTTACGTGCCCTCCGAAGCACGGAGATGCTGTTTAAATACCATTTGGGGCCGCGCATTTAAAGACTGACCTCGCCGTGCGTTGTTTCACTTTTTTATTTTTATTGTTGCCCAATGGAAATTCTTCATGAACTTTCTTCGCCCCGGGGAAGGACGAAGGGGTAACACCACTGGAGCAGTCATCTTCGGCACCTAAGGGAGGCTCCAGGTCCTCGCGTCGTTTCACCTCACCGACTGTTTCCTGATCATACAGTGAGTGCCACTGACTATGAGTACATAGAAATATTTGCGAATATATGCTGAAAATATCACGCATAAATTTTAAAATGTATGAAACAGTTTTTCGTTTAATATCTCCTTTTGTCTGTATGTTTATATAACGCGAGCTATCTATCAACACAGTCCACGCGAGCCTAATTTATTACTTGTTTACTATTTACTAGACACGCGTATATCAACAACATAAAATGGTAACTTTACTAATAAACTGCCCGCTAAAGAATTGTCGGGGATATTTGACCCGTCCCATATATTTAAGTGTTGACAGTTTATATTGCGCTTTCTTATCCGCTTTTTTATTTACGGTTGTTATCTATATAGCGTCTAACTTCTATGAGCCTATATATCGCGTAATTTATTTTTCTTCTTTTATTGTTGCCAGAATGCAGTTTGATGTGGCTTGCGAAAATTCAGTGTGGTTCGCGGCAAAGAATAGACACCGCCTCTCTTCCCGTGGGTGTCGTAAAACGAGGTAAAGTGTCATCATCATCATTTCAGTCGGAAAAAGTTCACTGCTGGACAGAAGCCTCCCGCAAAAATTACGTCAACGCTCAGTTTGGGTTTGTATTGTGTGCTCATTGGGGGGTTTTCCCATCATCGCCACGCTTGGCAGGCGGCTTGGTGATCGCAGTTGAGTTATAAATGTACTCGAAGGCTGCTAATGTTCCGGCTAATTCAATTGTCGCCTTTTATGACACCCACGGAATGAGATGGGGTGGTGGTATTTTTAGCCGGCACCACAAGCGTATGTTGCATTAAATAGGTGTCCATAGAAAGTTACCGAATTCACAAGACCATAAAAAGAAAAAGTCTAAAAGCACAGACACGCAGCATTCGAAAACTAAAGACAAAAAAATTAAAACGATTTTGTGAAATGGCCGATTTAACTTTTTCAATTAAGCGAATGCGGGCCGTGCGGGTATATTCTGACCCAGATCCGGAGTGGCCCTGTCCAGTTCGGCCCGGCACAGTCCGGTACGCGCCGGTGCGTTGTCGAAATGAAAACCTTTTGATTGTGTTTTGCGGCACAACTCACGTGGAATTATAAAGAAAAATAAAATTCTACTTTCAAAAATGTTTGATAGTTTACTTTTATTTTCTTCTCCCTTTTCAAATGTGAACGTGGGTTTTAAAATTTAGCCCATTTTTACTGCATGAATATTAGCGTAGCTTTTTATCTTTTTATTTTTTATCCGTCTTTTTTGTAAGTATTATTCAATCCGTAATATATTGTTACGGAGAGGAAATACGAGGATTGAGTCGATAGACTTCAGCTTATTTATCGACAAATAGGGTTATACAGCGTCAACACAACACTTTCTTACACAGTGGGTACCAAATTTTCTTATCTCAATAAAAAAAGGTCACGACGAAACGTCAATTCGTTTGGAAACCTTCTTAGATCGAATTGTCTGCAAGCTACCTACACGACAATATATTTGCATGAGTTGACATGGCAATCTTCTTATATTTGCGCTTATCAACGCACAATTCTTCGTCATTCAGGCCTAAATTGTGTTTGGTATCTCAGGGGCTTCGGCACAAATAAGCCTGTGAATATCCGAATTTGAACGCTTGAATTGTGCGAGCGGTATTTTGTACAATACCTTAATACGTACAAAGACACACACATCTGCCCGTAAATGTCCACTGCTGAACACGGGCCTCCCAATGATGACTACAGGGAGCGATAATAGAAGATGTTGCCATAATACCAACGCTTGGCAGGCGGATTGGTGATCGGAGTACGTTGTTATTAGCATACGGGAGGATGCTGCTGCCCATCATCTTGATCATCCTCTTGCTACATATGCTGTTAATTTTTACAAGACTGATCCGGAACATTCACGCTTATCATATAAATCATCATCATCTCAGCCAAAAGACGTCCACTGCTGGACATAGGCCTCCCCTAAAGATGGAAATTGTAGAAACACATTATCATCATCATCGTATCAGCCAAAGAGAGTCCACTTCTGAACAAAGGCCTCCCCATAGACTTACACAATTGTATCGCCATTTTGGGGGGAATTTGCCAGTATTCACCACGCTTGGCAGGCGGGTTGGTGAGCGAAGTATAGCTACTGTTTCACAGAAGGGACGCTGCTGCCCATACCTCTAGTTTAGAGTCCCTTATACGACATCTACGGGAAGAGATAGAGTGGTGCTTTATTCTTAATCCGGACACCAAACAGAAAACATCTATTGAAACATTGTGTGTTTATGATACTAAAATGGCAGAAATATTCCGTGCTGATAATGATAAACATATTCTAAGAAATAGCCTGAAGCATAGTCTCAGCGTATCCCAAGATATGTTATTATAGCAATTGTAATAAGTAGGGATTGAAAATTCTACTAGTGCATAAAGTTCAACTAATATTATAAAGATTGTGGGTTTCTTTAATTTTACGATACCTTTCACTGATTTCCTGCAATTATTAACTATTCAATTAATTATGACATCTGTCCAACTCAACACGGTGTAAAAATTGTACAGAACTTTACAGCTATGTAATCAATAGATCCAAACGAAGTAATAAACTAGCTAAGCATAAATTAAAATGTAATTTATTCGAACGATAATTACTCAACGTACCATAATTTGAATTACTGAAGACGTCAAGTATTACCTTATAATTGTATGTAAAGATACCATATAAACAGGTGGATACTAAAAAAATCAAATTACTAATGCATTTTGAACCGATTCTAATTCAATCCAGTAACCTTGTCCCAATTAAAGTTCCAATCAACTCGATGCCAGTAAAGTTGACACGCCAACTGACCAAATAGTCGACGGTCTGTGGCTGCACCAAGTATGACGACCCTCAAGTAACGCCGAAGTCGGTCGAACTTTGCCGAGGGAGTCCGAAGTGTGCCCGAGCATCCGCGATCAATACCCCACGCTGGCACCCGCGTTTCGCGTCAATTCCGGGGGCAAAAGTCACGCTTTCGGGATAGCCGTCGATTTCGGCCGGTCAGGGCCCGATCGAGTGCGTCTCACCGTAGTTCTGTAACTAACGAGGGGTATGATACTTATGCAGAATTTAGAATTCTAGAATTTTTAAATTTCGATCATCGGATTCATTTCTTGGAAAGTGTAGCATTGCGGTAGAATTTTGAATCTGGATTTATTTTAATCTTATTTATTCGAATTGACTTCAACTACGGAATATAAATCAAGGATTAAGAAATCTCCTGTTATCAGCAGTATCTTTCTCGAAAAATAACACATCAATAAATTACGAACGGCAAATATTTGCTGCAAATAAACAGTTATTTATATTAAAAGGTACGGAATACAGA
The DNA here is from genome assembly GCA_947459985.1 of Diloba caeruleocephala. NCBI lineage: Eukaryota > Metazoa > Arthropoda > Insecta > Lepidoptera > Noctuidae > Diloba > Diloba caeruleocephala. The sequence continues at coordinate 5,785,930 of OX381609.1, forward strand.
AAAATATCTTCATATATTTACAATACAAAAAGTGTAAACAAGCCAAGAGAACGAAGGCGGATGTACACAGAAATGCCGAGATAAAATTGTTGGTCCTTTTTGATAAATAGGTCACGAAAGCAATGTCAAGTAACGCCGTGTCGGGGCGATGCGAGACACTTCGCATGGACTTGAAACGTTTTGATAACTTTGAAGAAATAAACGGCTTTTTTCTAACAATCTGTCCGGTTGACTTATTAAAAATGTATTTTATAAAGTGGCAGATCAATATAATATAGTTTAGACATAGGTTAGAATTTTTTACTGGATGAATATATCCATTGTTGAGCAACTGGAATATTCGAGATATTTCCATATTGCGGAGTACGGTACTGCTGTCAGTGCACTTGCCCGAAAGTTTGTATTGTAAACGCATAACACAACGTTTTACATATATTTTATTAGGCTACGCTGCTAAATACTATTGTATCTTTAACTGAATCAGAACAGCTGTGCTAATAACAATATTTAGGTCGAATAATTGAATTCTGTCTTTAGTTATGACACATTTTTTGTAAACACTAAAAGAACCCTTCTTCCTCAGTTGATAACATGCGTTGTTACAGAAACTAGCATGTTTGTCCACTGTTGAGCACGGGCCTCCCAACGATCACTACAGTGAGCGGTCACGGGAGATGTTACAATATAACCATTACGCTTACAGGTGGAGTGGTGGTTGCAGTATGCATGCTGCCACCTATCCTCTTAATATAAACACTTAGTCTTCCTTCACAACTATCATGAGTAGAGATATCTATTCTTTGTCGATAACCACACGGAATATCTCCTATAAACAAGTACTAAACAACCATTTCTTCTCAGTTTCTAAGTCCAAATCTATACAAATAAATAAAATTAAAGTGTCTGTCTGTAATATCAAAATACCAACTTTTTACCAAATGCATATATGAAAATATATACGGTACCTACAACAAAAAATCTATTTTTATTTTTTGTCTGTCTTTCTGTTTGTTCGCGCTAATCTCCGAAACGGCTGGACCGATTTTGACGGGACTTTCACTGGCAGATAGCTGATGTTATAAGGAATAACTTGGGCTAATTTTATTTTATAAAAATAATTAGGGTTCCGCATACAAAAATAAAAAAACCCATGAAATCCAATATATAGATACTCTATGTCAAGTGTGTGTGCCCTAGTACTCTAAATTATTCATAAATATTTAGATTTTAACGAATTTCCATTTAAACGGCGGGTGAAACCGTGGTTTCCAGCTAGTATAACTAAATATTAACAACCAGCTGACTCACGAAACATGTTTATTTTCTCATCAACTCTACATTATAATAGTCGAAGATAGATCAATAAAATCGATTACCCACCATTCAATTACATCTGTAATGTCACTCGATTCTTTGCAACTTTTTTGCCATAAGTAGGTCACGGTCGGAACGTTTCGAAGGGAGTTGGAAAAAATACAGTCCTCCCCTTCGGCGTGGAACATTGCGAAATTAAAACGTCGCTGAAGGCAAAACTAGGGCTTTCACAGAATAAGGATGTCATTATCCCAGCATACGAAATCCGAGAGGAGAAAAAATGTTCTCGGTGTGTTGTCGCTGTTGAAAAATTGGATGTTTTCCCGCTCAACGCCGCCCTAATTGTGAGGACCGAATTAAACGAATTGTTTTCATAGCGTAAAGATTAAAATAATTTTGTTAATTTATGAAAAAATTGGTCTTAATTATAAAATATAAAGCAGTAACTATATCTCTGAAAATCGCGTCTAAGTTTCTTTTCTGCAGCTATACGAAAAGAAATAGCTATAAACAGTACATTAAACAGCCTAATAATAGTATATTTCCGAAATATGGAAAAATCTCTACCTTGACACAGATTTTTAAGCATCTCGTAATGATAAATTCCTTATCTAGTTTTTATTTACCTCAAATTATTTGTGAATAGTTACTTTACTCATTGATAAGTCTTTATTCTATTAAAAACTAAAATGTTTTCAAGAAATACAATTTTTATTAAAATTTTCACAGTACAATTTTCTTTTGTAAATTTTGTACCACTGTAAATCCGTAAGATTTTGTTGAACATATATTGTGCTTTTTTGGTAGGTATTGACCCAAGCTCTCACCCCCTGCAGTATGTCGTGCTATTTACTGGACAACCTGTATATACGCGATAGCCTGGTCACACACCGAATCGCAAAAGTTCCACCTTGGAGTTTACCAAAGAGCGATGGAGCGTAGCATTCTGAACGTAAAAAGAACAGACAGAATTCGGAATACCACGCTGCGTTCCAAAACGGGGGGTTGTAAAGACGTAGGAAAATCTGTCAGATTAAAATGGGATTGAGCGGGTCACGTCAACCGCATGAAAAATAACTGCTGGCCAAAAGTCTCCACGTTATGGGTGTCTGAAGATGGACAGCATCGCTAAGACCGGCCTAGAAAGCGAAGCGAGATTACCTGGATGTGCACTGCGAGGGCTGGTTTTAGGTAGCGCAAGGAAAGAGTACTGTAAGTAATTTTGGGGAGACCTTTCCTCAGCAGTGGGACACAATAAGCAAACAAAAAACAAGTTTTTAGTTTCTTCATCGTCAACCGGTCTACCTACTACCATATCTGCAATATTTGCTGCCTCTGGGGTTCCCAGCAAAGAATGGAATCATCCGCATGCATAATAACTGCTGGCAGGGTAGACGTTAATAGGATGGGCAGCAGCGTCCTTCCGTGGGCTAATCACAACATACTGAAAACACACCCCCACTGCTAACTTGCCCCTATTACTGCTCTTTGTAGTGATGATTGGGAGGCCCATGTTTAGCAGTGTACGTTTACAGACGTTATGTGTGTGTGTGTGGGCGTTTGCGTATGTGTGTTGTGTGTGCGGGTGTGAATGCGTGTACGTGTGCGTGTGTGTCATACGACAGATTACACTGAATAACGTCGGATGACTCACATGTATGTTACATGTGTACTGAACAATTGTTTAAATGATTATCATATCTGCAATTGACGAATTTAAGAGGTAAACTATACTTTCTATACGGACTTATGGCACAGTGGCTAAGTGTCCATCTTTCTCTGTGCTTAGGCTTGCAATTTCAACTTCCATATTTCCTTTTTCATCTAAATTTAAACCTACATATTTGTGGATTTCGGGTGTGTTTATAAGTGTTACAAATGTGTGGTTTCAAGCGAAAAGATAAGGTCGTCTTGTAAAATGATAAAACTTTTGAACATTTTACATCACAGCGCGAGAGGGTTTAACAAGATTTGAATGTCGTTTTTAATGTACGTTTACCTTAGAATAATATTTAGTTTATATAATGCAAATTATATTTTATTCCAATACCTTGGAGTATAAATATTGAGAATTATCTCAAGGGTTTTAATCTGTCTTAAGTAAATCCGACGTTATATTTGAATAAGATATTGTAGGATATTATGTTGATATAGTAATCTTAAGATGTTTGGACTAGTGATGCAACAGATACGAATATTTTTATTTGCCAAATATCAGCCAATCACCGAATATTCTTATTCGATTAAGATTCTTAAAAAATACATAGGTAAAACGGATTCTTTTTTCCGTTTCTTTTTATAAAACGCTGCCCCACACTAAAATCCCCTGTGTCGTGGGTGCGTTTACAGACATGAATTCCACACAATACACCCAGACTCAGAACAACTACCTGCTGATCATACAAATATTAGTTCATTACGGGAATCGAACCCGCGACCCGGAGCGCAGCAGTTGACTGTGTCAGCCACTGCACCAACAATGTTGTCAGGGTGTTTTTACTCCCATTAAAAATGAAACATAAGCGTTGCTCTTTTGAATTTCATCAGTTTTTTAACTTTCAATAGTATAGTTAACGTCCAAAAAATTTAACATCGCTATTTCGCCAACCCTACTCACCCTAAAGCTGCAGCGCTAAAAATCGTTGCACCAAATCCACACTCGGTTAAGGCGTAACAAAATTCTCACGGCGCATGCATCGTAAATTTACAGTACACCGGAGGGTAAGTTGTGTACTTTACTGCGGTAAGCATTTACGATATGGCTTAAGTAATAAGCTCAGCTTAGCTTAGCTTCCACGTGAGCGCTATAAAAAGCGCGTTTAAGTGTTATTGGGAGTCGTGGTGACATGTTAATAGTGATGTCCTTGAGACGGTTATTTCGATCTTCGACAACTAATATCGGATTAGTTCAATTTTGTGCTTTGCTGACGTTTTGTGAATACATTTTTAGGATATTTAATGTTAAATATTCATGATTGTATTTTTGAAGCCTTTCGATGGATATACATACATTGGTTGAATAGCGGCACGGTTGGTGCAGTGGCTGATACAGTCGGCTGCTGTGCTCCGGGTCGTGGGTTCAATTCCCGCACGGAACAGATATTTGTATGATCTGCAGGTAGTTGTTCCGGGTCTGGGTGTATTGTATGTGGAATTCATGTCTGTAAACGCACCCACGACACAGGAGAAATCCTAGTGTGGGGCAATGTTAAAAAAAAAAAAAACTTCGTATATTTTCAAATTTTTCAAAAAATTACAATTATTCTACGTTTTCGATTTTGATTTATAACTGCATTAATCTGCCATCCACAGTCTAAAAAAAATAACTTAAAGGTAAACTGCGTAAGTATCCTAATGTGCTGTTTTTGGATTTAAGTTAAATTATTTTATGATTATAATTATGAGGCTACTGACTAAATAAGATTTAAACACTAGAACTTCTCCCTGTGTTGCGGGTACAGTTTGTAGATATAAATCTCACATTCACAAACAATGAGTATCTGTGGATCTTACAAATACTTTTCCCATGCGGTGGTCGAACCCCAGACTCGCAACGCAGAAAGCCAATTGATTTGCCACTGGGTCAACCGTGCCATCACAGACAGATTTAGTTCATCAGCACAAATTAATGTCCCCTAAATATCATTATCATCATATCAGCCAAAGGACGTCCACTGCTGAACAAAGGCCTCTTCCATAGATTTCCACAACGAGCGGTTACATAGCGCCTGCATCCTACTAATCCGACCTTCACCAGGTCGTTTATCCACCTCGTTGGAGGTCGTCCCACGCTGCGTTTTGTGCGCGGTTACCATTCGAGAACCTTTTTGCCCCAACAGCCATCAGTTCTACGAGCAATGTGCCCTGCCCATTGCTGATTCAGTTTACTAATCCCTACAGCTGTGTTGGCAATTTTAGATCTTGTATGGATCTCCTCATTTCTGATTCGATCTCGTAAAGAAATACCAAGCATAGCTATCGCCATAGCTCGCTGAGTGACCTTGAGCTTTCTTATGTGGCCAATTGTGAGTGGCCACGTCTCTGTTCCATAGGTCATCCTTGGTCCCCCAAATAACATATATATATAATGCAATGATCAGTTTATTTAAGTCGGAAATAAAACATTCTAGTGTATTAAATAATAACTAATAATAAATCGCTTCTCGCCAATCATTTAAACCACAACTCGATTCGCCGAACTACGACCGCGGCATACCTACACTATGGATCACAATTTATAAACATTTAGGTAAGTATCCGAGTGATTATGTGAAATCACAACAGCTTTATAAACAGGTAATACTGAAAACGTTTCATATTTTCATTTCTTATGTATCGCATAATTTACAATAAATTAATTACAAATGATATACTTAACCCTATCGAAATAGCGAGTAGTCAGGCGACTGGGACCACTTCGAAACTGGGAGTGATGTCCCAGTTGCCTATCCATTTATTTTATTATTTCTTCAGGGGAATGGGAATACTCTCGAAATAAGAAAAACATCTACTGTTAAATACAAATTCTAGTACAGTTAGAATAAAAACTATTTATATACCTTGAAATTAGCCCGTCTCTGCAGCTATTTGAACCTGTATTTTTCTGGATGACATGACATGTGTTCATACCTTCATACTTATCGTTACTTTTACTTGACGATACATTGATGATACATTGAGTAAATAGCGCATGGTTTTTTCTTTTGGTCCCTGCAACTTGGGTCAAGTGGTTTGTAGTTCCAGTAGACTGATTCAAAAAACATCATTGAAAGACTGGGACCGGAGTCCAAGTACCTCGAAGTCAGCTGACTCGAAATAGCAGTAAAATTGGTGTACATTTACTGGCCAGTCATTTAATGTACTATCTAAGACCAAGTATCTATAGACGGATAGTATTACGCATAAACAAAAAAATCTACTACGACCTCTTACGAGCACATGCGTAGCTCCATAAAACTGGAAGCGCCAAATGGGCAAAATAAAAAAAAAATAAAAAAAAATTGTAGCTTTTTTGTTGATAAAATACCGATTTTGTTGCTCAAACCGATTTCGAGAAATCGACATAAATGCCAGCTTTATATAAAAATAGCAGGGAACATAGCAAAATTTTAAATAATCTGAACAACAAAGAGGCCAACATTTGATGCTAATTGGTTACGTAGTACGAAACGATAAAAATTAATTAAAATAAAAAATAGTTTTTTGGCCTACTAAAATTTACACAAGTCTGCCAGCTTAACTCTCGATTTCTCCGCAATAGATAAATAATTAGAATTTGTTGCTCCACGTAGCAACGATTCTTTACGAGCAACAAAATCGGTATTTTACGACGGCACGGTTGGTGCAGTGGCTGATACAGTCGGCTGCTGCGCACCGGGTCGTGGGTTCGATTCCAGCACGGCACAAATATTTGTATGATCTGCAGATGGTTGTTCCGGGTCTGGGTGTATTGCGTGTGGAATTCATGTCTGTAAACGCACCCACGACACAGGAGAAATCCTAGAGTGGGGACAACGTTTTTAAAAAAGAAAAATAAACTGTTAGTGTCATGTGTTAACCATATGGTTTTTAGGTAAATATAGCTGCAGGCACGCAACGCTGTAAGACGTGCGCGCACGGTTATTGCTTCCGCTTTTTATCACACGTATTACTCACATTAGGATGACAAGTATTTAAAAATGGAAATTTGTTCAACTTAATAGGCTCTATCTATGTACGTAGACAATACTATATCTTTGTGTACTATATTTATTTATTTCAATAGCATTGTTATGCACGTTGTGTGTGAAATAAAATAACAAAGAACGCAATAATACTAGATAAATAATGAACTATGAAAAAGTAATTTAATATTAGATCGAACCCAATAAATGAAACTAATCAAAGTCAAAGAATGTCAATTTTTTTAAAAAAAAAATTATTTAAAAAAAACTTTGCCCCACACTAGGATTTCTCCTGTGTCGTGGGTGCGTTTACAGACATGAATTCCACATACAATACACCCAGACCCGGAACAACCATCTGCAGATAATACAAATATTTGTTCCGTGCGGAAATCGAACCCACGACCCGGAGCGCAGCAGCCGACTGTGTCAGCCACTGACACAAAATACCCATATAGTTTTTAAATGTAAACTCTACTCACATTTTGTAAAATTAGATGTTATTAATTATATGAATATTAAATAAAATTTATTAAATTCTACATAAGATTTTGAATACAATTGATATGTAGATGTCGATAGTTATATAATTATTACCATAATTCACGAATAAAAAATCTATGTAATACAATATTGACAGAATGGTCAATGTTTACGTCAGGAGTCGCATGTTCACGAAAGGTCAACCAACGGCGAAATTGCGACACTGTATATGTAGTAACGCTATAAGGAAAACCCACCATATAGTTATACCAAATGAAATACCATCCACAAAGTTTATTCGCTTTGGTCGCGTGTCACTTTAGTCCGTGCACTTAAACTGGCTATCCGTGGCCTCAAGTGTACTCGCTTACTTGTAACTTGATATTGAACACTACATACACTGGCAGCAAAGTTAAGTGGTACAATCCTAAGGTTTACACGGTGAGTTTTAGAATCAGTTTCGTGTATATGGTTATTTAACAAAACAATAAAATACGGTTGTCATTTTACTAAATTGCTATGGGGCTCTCTCTGCATATCTGCTACCTAGAGGCTCTTTTACACATCTCCAGCAGAGTGCGTATCTATGGTGTGCAATAAAGTTTTGTCTTTTACAACAATAGTCATTAACTACATTAAATTGATTATCACACTGTTCGAGCAATGCAATTTCCGTATTACAGAGTGAGAATCAAAATTTAAATTGCATTAATCAAATATGAATGTTATAAGGTCCAGCGTTTATATTAAATTGATGCATCTCTCGACTCGAGTTTTACTTAAGTTTTGATTCTCGTTCTATTACAGTGGCTCGACTTTAATTCTAGTTCAGTTCTATACCAAGGACCTTAGTAATGAAATACGCGTGGCTGACGAATATAAGAGTTCTATCGTAGTTCCTAATAAAGCGATGAACGTCATTCATAATCTTTAGCCAGCCACTGTAAGGAGCTAGGGTTGTGCGCAACAAAGAGAAATTGGTTATGCTGCGCTCGTATATAATGATGATCTATACTACACTGACAAACTGAAGCTATACTATTTAAAGTAACGTTACTACTACATTATCATGCATTGTTTATTTCCAATGCATTGTAAATTTGTAAACGACAAGGTTGGCGCAGTGGTTAAGAATTAGAATTATATATTTGCATAAAATGTAGGTTACATAAAAAATGACACTGATTTATATTGTAAAGTGCCAGATACATTTTGCCGCAATGTGGCGTGCCAACATTAAAATCAACAAAATAATATGTCTCAGAATTAATATACTAAGTACATTTTAATATATATATACATTTAATTCATGCAATTAACAATCCGTGTGCCGTGTGGTGCCGGCTCAGAATGCCACCACCCCATCTCCTCCCATGGGTGTCGTAAAAGTCGACTAAGGGATTAGTCGGAGGATGGGCAGCAGCGTCCTTCGAGTACATTAACAACTCAACTGCGATCGCCAACCCGCCTGCCAAGCGTGGCGATTATGGCAAAACCCCCCAATGAGCTCAAAACACATCCATATAGGTGGTTGTGATGATCTTTGGGGGACGCCTGTGTCCAACAGTGGACTTCATTAGGCCGAAATGATGAATTAACAATCAATAGTCAAGTTCACAATTTCATTTTTATTTTAACAGATCTTTTACTGAGTAAAACGATTTTTCTAAAAGCCACAATTTTAGTTTTTTAAGCGATTAGCTTCCTGCGCCCCGTGTAGCGGGGTTCGATCTCCGCACGGAACAAAATTATATATGTATGACTAGCTGAGAACCGCGGTTTCACCCGCTGTTTAATGTAAAATAAATCGGATATTTTATTATTTAAGAATATAGGTAGGTATATTGGATTTTATTCTTTTTATTTTTCTTATATAACAGTAGCCTAAGTTATTACTTATAACATCAGTTATCTGCCAGTGAAAGTGCCTTCAAAATCGGTCCAGCCATTTCGGTGATTACCCGGAACAAACAGACAGACCGACGGACAGACACACAAAAAATTTGAAAACAGTTTTTTTGTTAATATGTACCGTATATACTTTCATATGCATTTAGTAAAAACCTGTTATTTATACATTACAAACAGACACTTCAATTTTATTTATTTGTATAGATCTGCAGATAGTTGTTTCGGGTCTGGTTTTTTGTGCATGTGAGATTTGTCTGGTAACGTACCTACAATACAGGAGAAATCCTAGAACCCCCATACAGTTTATTGTCTGTTGTGATTAAGGGTAGATATCAGAAGGATGGGCAGCAGCATCCTCCCGTGTGCTAATTACAACATACTGCGATCACCAATCCGCTGGCCAAGTGTGGTGATTATGACAATATCCCCTCAAGGCTCGTGTTAGCGGTGTACATTAAAGGCTGCCGGTTATTTTTTTTTATCTTTGAACATACACTGTTCATTATATATACAGATGTTGCCAACCAAATACCTACTTAAATTTTGAATATTAATATTGCGTTTAATAACAAACCAGAGTAGGCAGCCCTATAAATATTTTCATAGGTCGTATTACGCATTATTTCCGTGGAATCCGATATTAATAAAATTATGTGCGTGGTTTTAGTATAACAATAGTAATTAATCTTCAATAATCGAGAATGCCGCGTTGTCGGGTTCTCCTTTTGTTGGGAGAGGCATTTTAATTAACGTGTTGATTTAGAAATGGGAATGTGTGTATAATTTTCTGCATGGTAGAAGATTTAGACTGAAATTGGGGACTGAACGATATCGATAGCTGATTCTCGACGCTGATGATTTAAAAGGAATATTTTGTTAACGTTTTATTGAAACGAAAAAGTCTATTTTGCTCATTATCTTTAGGGGACACTTATACAAGTAGGGAAACAAAGTTATAGAGATACAACTTTTGATGTACACTTAATTAAGGATTCAAGTAAGAAGACACCGCATAAAATGTGCAGATATGAAATGAACAGCGTAAACACCTATAACAGAAAAATAACTTACATAAAGATAAGTATAACTATGCAAAACTAGCTATTTAGACGCCACCTCAGCTTGCACTGATTAAACCGATAAAGCTAGACACGGTAACAAAAATCGAATTGCATCTCTACAAAGCCAAGATGTCGCTAATTTCTTAAATGCATTTTCCAAGAAAAAGTATTAAGACCGAGCGTAGGGGAAAACGCAAATCTACAAGTGCTTATTCAAAAAATAATTTAATTAAATAAACAAAAAGAGGACAACGTTTATAAGGTATTTTTTGACGTGTTCGTCGATAATACCTCATGTATGTGGCGGAACTGTCAGCATTCCTCCAAATGTAATTCAAATTCAGTATTTTAGTAACTTACGGTCGAATATTGAAACGCCACTCGCGCCCTTTATCCCATGATTTGAGTAGGATAACGGGCTTTTCAAACAGTTGAGAGGGTTTCCATACTGTGTATTTGTTAAGAAAGCCAAATTGGATTTTACTCTATTCTCTCTTTTTTTGGGACCAACCCGCCGCGCCTTCCCAAACACTACAATTCCTAAAAGCCGGGATCTACTCTGGCAACTACCGGTAAGAATACCGATCAATTAAGCTCCGTGTGTCCCAGAGTAAACCTATTAAACCATATTGTAGGGAACCCAACAGCAACTATTTGGCCGTAAGTAAAAAACAAATACTAAATAAATATAATGTATTATTATAATAATCACATAATGTATTACATTAGTAAAGATTTAAAATAGAGAATAAACAATGTATCTAGCAAGCACATGGAGGCAATTACATTTTATCTACAATTCACTTTGATCATTACGCGCGTACAAATGAGGCCAAGTTAATGGCTCACTTCTAGCTGCAGTAATAAATATTTTATATTTGTTTTACTTCCCGCTACTGACGATTGGTTTTCAAAAATATTAATGTAAATGATAACTTCGAAATACGGTAACATTATTTGGTCACTATTTAGGCATGTAGGTGTACATACTTTTTGTTCGTGTATTTTAAATGGAATTGTAGCGGTAATATCATTTTTGTTGTACAATTAATGTTACAACTAACAAATACAGTTCTTATAAAATTCAACTGTTTGTAAGAATTAGTAGGCAAAGTTAACTAAACTCATATCTGATGATATGAGTTTAGTTAGTTTAGTTTAGTTTCTTAGTTCATAAAATTGTATACTTTGATAAGTATACAATTTTATGAACTAAGAACTTACGAATCATCATTCTAACGGCACACTTAATTGTAAAATAACTAAATTTGAATTTTCAGAAATAATATCACAACTTTTGATTAGTACGAACATAAACACGACGAACATGAAGAATTTATTACCTTCGCTAAAACAAAATGTGACAAGAGAAACAATTTCTAGAATAGTAAGACTGAATTATATGCGTACTTTGACACCTTCATCTTAAACTAATTGCGGTAAAGTGAAAGCAGTTTTAAATGAATAATAATAATTGTGTATTCATTCAATGCATTTACTTTCAGATAAGAGAACAGCTGTTGTTTATAGACATAAAAAGCGATATTAATGAAGAGGTTTCATTATCATTAATTTGTACATTTTAACACTAATATCAAAGCTTAACTATGATTATAATATTATATATTTTATAATATCCAATATATAACGTGTCCGTGTGCAGATTAAGAATATAGCACCACTTTCTCCCGCGAATATCGTAAAAGGCGACTAAGGGACTCTAAACCGTGGAGATGGGCAGCAGCGTCCCTTTCGCGGAACAGTAGCCATTCTGTGCTCACCAATCCACCTGCCAAACTCAGTGAGTACTAGCAAATCTCCCAAAAATGATTACACATGGCATGTAGCCGGTCGTTGTGGAAATCTGTGGGAAAGGCTTTTGTTTAGCAGGGGATGCATTTTGGCTGATGTGATAATGATGATCCAATCAACATTACATAATCTTTTAAAAATATTTCTATGCCAGAGGGAATGGCAGCAGCGGCCGTTATTTGGAATAACAGCTATTCTACGCTCACCAACTCGTCTGCAAGCGTGGTTAGTACTGGAAAATTCCCTCCAAAACGAGACACTGCATGTAACCAATAGTTTATCGGGGTACGCTTTTGTTCAGCAGTGGATGTATTTTGGCTGATGATCCAATCAACATTACATTACATAATTAATAAAACATGGTAAGCGTAATAATGAGAAATAAAATAAAAATTTAATAATATCTCGATTTTCTAATTGATTTAAAATGTGCATGAGATTCTAACAGTAAAAGTGATCAAGTTAAACGCGCCGGCAGTGTAATCGCTAATGTTAACGACTGTTTATCGTTTAACATTTAATAAGGCTAATGGCTTTTTAGTGTGTTATCTCTAGTGATAAATATATTTCATGAAGTGTTGATCACACTTTTTCCCATCCTAGTTTTAAATCGGGAACATTGACTGGCAATATGTTAGTCTATATGATGGTGGAGATGATCGTATAAGACTGGCCCACGATTTACTGATGTGAGGTACAGAAATAACCACCGCATATGTCACAATAAACGTAAATTACATTCCAACGAGGTGAACAGACGACCTGGTGAAGCTCGCTGGGAGTCGTTGGATGAGAGCGGCATGTAACCGCTCGTTGTGGATATCCTGTGGCTGATATGATGATCAACATAAATTACTCCCACAATCACATTGGAAAGGTAGGTCAATCAAAGAATGATAATAATTGTAAAACGACTTATTTCAATCTCTGTTAGAGTATCGAAAACCGAAACTCGAGCGGCCCTCCCTATTTTAACAATGGGTTTCCCTAAAATAAACAGTAGCCAAAAATCTTAACAGGCTTTTAGAAATTCCGAACGATGCCCGAATTCTTGATGGACGGTGACAGTTCTTTCCACCCCTAAGAGAAACCACTTAATCCCGCCTGAAATAATGACTGAAACCCCTCACAGGTTGCGAACGGACCGAATAAGATCGTAAATAAGTCTTCTGAAATTTACGGACTTTGTGTTGAAACTGTTTATAGAGGTATTCAGTTATTTAATCGGGTTGTATTGTTATTTATATAAGATTACTAACAATGTAATTTGCACGTTACTAGTCATGATTCCCTGTTTTTAATGTTAAAAAATATATTATAATAAAACAATTTTAAACGGATTAAATCGCGTGTATTATTGATTTTTGTTTTTCCTGACGTTTCGAACACTTTGCAGGGTTCGTGGTCGCAGGATGACTATAATGTGTAATAATCGCGAAAACCTAAGACAATACTATTAAAAAATATAATTTTATTTCTTAAATTTTTTTTGTTCACGAGTTCTAAATACATCGTGAACTTCCTCCGCCTCGCGAAAGAGCAGAGCATGCCTGACTCCTACCGGCTAAAACCACCGGATCGGTCATCTTCGGCACCGTAGTGGGGCTGCAGGTCTTTGTACGATCACCTTAGAACCATGTATTGGTGCCACGCCTTTAGGCACATCTCAGAGGAGATAACTGCAAAGTAGTCGGTCACCCCCTCACTGTATAGGCAACCTACCACTTTTTGTTTACCCGGTGGAAATGCATCTTTATCTTCCTCCGCCCGGACTTCTACTGGCTTAAACCACCGGAGCGGTCATCTTGGGCTAGAGGCTTCAAAAGTGATCCAGGATTTCGCAAACAATCATATTGGAGCCGCCTGTTTGTGCTACACCTTAAGGCACATCTACCAACAAGTTAAACGGATATGTTTATGTTAGAGGGCTCACGTTAATATTAAAATTTGCTAGTGCAATTCATCATCATCATTTCTGCAGAAGGATGTCCACTGCTGAACAAAGGCCTCACCCATAAATTTCCAAAACAACAAATTTATATGCCGCCAACATCCAACGACTTCCAGCGTGCGTGGTTTCCACACAATAACTATGAGTGAAAATACTATGAATTTATGTACAGTATATCTAGGTCATTTATTGGTTACTTAAGGCTTCAATACATGTTCCAATCTCTCGATCGATTAATTACCTTTTTCAGGTTGAGTACGTCTCACCGATTACCAAATTGGGCCAATTTGGCGAGTTCTGGCTTCCTTCGAGACGATTGACCCCGCTGATCATTCTAATATACTACTGTATATTATAAAATAACTTATCTTTGTATTTAATATAATAAAAACAGCGCGAGTTTGTTTATATTTGGAAGGTATTGTATAGTTCTATATTGATATTTATTAAGGTATTGCGCTACTTACGTATATGTTTGTAAAACTTACATCTTATAACTATCCGGTTTTTCCAAATAAATTGAAATATCACATAAGTGAAGTATACGGTTGCAAGTTGTACAGTCAGCAACAAAAGGAACTGAAGATTTAAAAAACGAATTGATTCACATCAAAGCTTTAAAAAGTATTCTAAAATAATCTAAATCCTGTTTCTAATATATTTATTTATGGTCGATCAATTCGTTTTCCAGTGTTTAAGAACGGAAATGTTAAGCAACTTTTGGTGCCGACTGTCCCTAAATAAAATTCAGATTAGTACATTATTTTCCTTAACAGCCAGTAGGCATAAATAACATGAACTCTCAACTCGACGATCGTAACGCAGACATTACGGCATCCTAGTGATATAAAGCCATAGGCTACAGAAATCGTTGAAGTGTCGAGCTATTTGCTCTGGTATATGTAGACAAAACTGGCTTTATATTCCACGTAAACGTCGACTGGAGAACCTAGGACTTCATAGACCATTACACTGAATTATCGTGAAGGAAATTTCCACTATCAGCATGTGAGTAAATCGGATTCGTGGTCGCATAGTTTTGTTAATGTAGGAAGAGACTGCTGTGTGTGTCTAGTACCTACAGGAATTGAGGGTGTGGCTTATTCATAACTGGTACTAAACAGTCAAAAGAGACTTACTGATGTTTTGATATGTTTATTCACACTTTACTGCCTATGCCGTGTGGTGCCGGCTCAGAATGCCATCACCCCATTTCATCCCGTGGGTGTTGTAAAAGTCGACTAAGGGATTAACTGGAGGATGGGCAACAGCGTCCTTCAAGTACATTAACAACTCAACTACGATCGCCAACCCGTCTGCCAAGCGTGGCGATTATGGTAAGACCCCCCAATGAGCACACAACACCCATATCGGTCATTGTGGTGATCTTTGGAGGAGGCCTGTGTCCAACAGTGGACTTCATTCGGCCGAAATTATGAACTGCCGATTCTTTTTTTTTTTTAAAAACGTTGCGCCTCACTAGGATTTCTCCTGTGTCGTGGGTGCGTTTACAGACATGAATTCCACATACAATACACCCAGACCCGGAACAACTAGCTGCAGATCATACAAATATTTGTTCCGTGCGGTAATCAAACCCACGACCCGGAGCGCAGCAGTCGACTGTATCAGCCACTGCACCAACCGTGCCGTCTATCTCAGTTCTCATCGATCACACAGTTCCAAT
This sequence comes from Diloba caeruleocephala, assembly GCA_947459985.1. Taxonomy (NCBI): domain Eukaryota; kingdom Metazoa; phylum Arthropoda; class Insecta; order Lepidoptera; family Noctuidae; genus Diloba; species Diloba caeruleocephala. The sequence goes on from OX381609.1 coordinate 5,801,812, forward strand.
CCCATTATTCGGATTCTCAAAGCACCGAGAATTTACAATTCGGTTATAAAGAACATAGTACATGTATATACACAGGATGTAAAGTGGAGTTGAAGAAGTTTAAGCCTGCGAGCCTCGTAGGCACGCAAAGTTGTTACTTTATTATTTTAAGTCGTATATACGACACACTGGTGTGTTGGATGACGAGCGCACGTGTGAGGGATTATTATTTAAATTTAAATGTTGTGCAAATAGAGGATTTGATATTTCTATTTCGAGATATATTGCGAAACGACACGGTTGGTGCAGTGGCTGATACAGTCGGCTGCTGCGCTCCGGGTCGTGGGTTCGATTCCCGCACGGAACAAATATTTGTATCATCTGCAGGTATTTGTTCCGGGTCTGGGTGTATTGTGTGTGGAATTTATGTCTGTAAACGCACCCACGACACAGGAGAAATCCTAGTGTGGGGCAATGCTTAAAAAAAAAAAGACTACTAGTTGACGGCACGGTTAGCGTAGTGGCTAAGCGATTGGCTTTCAACGCTACGTGTCGCGGGTTCTATTCCCGCACGGAACAAATATTCGAATAGCCTAGGCCTAGCCTAGCCTAGTGTTTGTGCATGTGGAATTTATGTCTGTAAACTACACTGATAAGAAAAAATCCTAGTCATCGTACAAAAAAAAAACAAATAAAACAATAATAAAAAATATTAATATTAATATAATATAGCTGAAGAGTTTGTTTGTTTTTCTGTTTGAATGCGCTAATATTTAACTGGTATTGTAAAAATTGCATATTACATTTGATAGCCCAATTACTTTTTTTATTTTTTTTATTGGTGCCCAGTGAAAATTCATCATGAACTTCCTTCGCCCCGGGGAAGGACGAGGGGGTATGCCGGACTCCTACCGGCTAAAACCACTGGAGCGGTCATCTTCGGCACCTAAGGGAGGCTCCAGGTCCTCGTATGATCACACTAGAGTGATAGCCCAATTCCTGAGGAAGGTTATAGGCTATTTAACATCGCGCTACCACCCTTAGCGGCCGAGCAAAAAGAAGAGCTGACACCGCGGGGCACAGATAGTATAATATCAAATTGTGGCGGTTTTGTAGAAATAAACTCTAAGTACGGTATATAAACAATAAGATTTCGAATTATAGTTAGTTGATCAACGAATTTGAATAGTTATATTTTGATACATTTACATCCGAAACCGCTTTCTTGCTCTTTTATGCTTTAATATTATAATAATTTGTTCACTCGGGAACAATGTAAAGAAACAATGCATATTAATATGTTGACATTCCAACAGAAACCTCCGTGTGTCGCCAGAATAACATAATTTTAGGCCCCAGTAATGAGCTAATGTCTCGAATATTCCTCGCAAAATTTGTTTCCAAAGCCATGACGGTTTACCGAGTGTCAGTTTGTCTCGGTTAAAACGCAACATGATAAATTGTGTCGTTGAATCGTGTCACCGATTGCTATACGGTCGATATGTTTTGAGGTTTTGTTCCTATTTATTTAAAAACTCAACAATAATGTGACAGTGTGTCAATAATGTAATAATGTGAAGTTAATTAAACATAAGTTTTACCCGACTGCCCCAGAAGTAGGGTAATGTTTTTCGAGTGTATGTATTTCTATATCTTTGGCATGCTGTGTGTGTGCTTTATAGAATTTTAACATATGAGGTGGGTTTAAAAAAAATGTGGAAGTGACATGGGGTGTAGGGTTTATAAGGCGCAAGTAACTTATTTTACGCAAACGGTGCATTTTTAAATAGTCGCGTTTTACTTGTTTATATCTATAAGTATGTACATAAGAATGGTACCACAGTATTTTATATACTAGAACCTTCGTCTAAGTACATAATATAAATAACCCTAGTGAAAGACTCACAAAAACCGGTCGTGTAGTCATACAAACATACGGGGCAAACAAAGAACCATCTTTTTGAAGTCTGTTAAAAAATTGTAAGGCTAAAAATTGATTCCGAGTCTTGTGTAAGCTTGAAACAGATATAGCAGAACTGTTAATATTTATAAGTTACTAACGGCTGAAATTAATAAAACAATCTAATCCAAAATGTTTGGGTTTTGCGATAAATATGATCTTAACAAAAACAGATCACGTTCAAAATCTTAAATCATTGGGATCAGACTGATTATAAATTTCAGACGTAAGTCAGTCACATCTGTACAAATAAATAAAATTGAAGTGTCTGTTTGTAATGTCAAAATAATAGCTTTTTACTAAATGCATTGAAAGTATACGGTACATATAACAAAAAAAACTATGTTTAATTTTTTTGTCTGTCTGTCTGTTTGTTCGGGGTAATCTCCGAAACGGCTTGACCGATTTTAACGGGACTTTCACTGGCAGATAAGCTGATGTTATAAGGAATAACGTAGGCATTTTTATGTTAGAAAAATAATTAGGGTACCGCACAAAAAAGCCCTTGAAATCCAATATATATATTCTATGTCAAGTGTCTATGTCGAAGTACTCTAAATTCCTTTTAAATTAACGCGGGTGAAACCGCGGGTCCCAGCTAGTCCACAATAAAACTCGTAGAGCAAAGGAATGTTGATACATCCTTGATAACGATGAATTATGAAGCAATTCTATTTATATATCCGTATTCATACATATGCCTTTAGTAGGGCACACGTTTTGGGAGTAGCCAGCGTCGCATTGTTCGTCGCCCGGCGATTGTCAGTCCATAATTTTGTATAAATTATCGCTATGGAGCGGAACGGAACGGATCGTAGACGATTTTTTGAAATATCCGCTAATATTTGATAAGCTTTTACACATATTGAAATTATTTTGATTGGAAAGTAAAAGAAGATTGAATTGTAGAATCGTTTAAGTGTTAAAATCAAAATTTTGTATTATATCTACAAAAGGAAGTAACGCGAATCAGAACCGAACCGGCCAAGTGCGTGTCGAGCGAGTCGAGCGTGTTGAAGAGTTTCATAGCTGTAACGAAAGTTCACTGTTAAAACAAAAATAAAATTGCGTGTAAGCTTAGATATCTCAAAAAACTCCAAAAATATTTAAATTAATTTTCGTTGGAAGTATGCTGTAATTCTACTAATTATCGTGTATTTTTTCCATCCTAAGTAACAAACTACTGACTTAAATAAAAAAGTAATTTTGTACGTTCTATATCATTTAACAATAACAATCTAATGATACCCCACACGGTACCCTACACGCTTCTTTTGTACACTAGGTTTTATTTCATCCCTCCTTTGCCTGTACTGAGTGCTATCCCCATTTATTTTCGTGACTTCTTTTTACCATTGTTTGACGGTTCATAGAAAACACCTACCCTCCAAATTTCATCAATATATTGCTAATAATCTTCAAGTAAAAGGGGTGTTACATACGGACGGACAGAGAACTGACTGAAAGCAGGCGGACGGTCGGACGGAAGGTGGACGGAAGGCGGACGGACGGAAGGGCGGACGGACGGAAGGGCTGACGGATGGAAGGACGGACGGAAGGGCGGACGGACGGAAGGGCGGACGGACGGACGGACGGACGGACACGAAATTATAAGTGTTCCATTTCTGTCATTTGGCTACGGAACCCTTAAATCGATCGTAGAAACAGCGGACTTAATTTAGCTTAAAATAGCGACACATTTTTCGTACAAGCGCCCAGAGCGAGATTTTAATTCGGGCAACCGGCTGTCCGGCGTTATCGCCATCCGAGGGTTTGAACAAAAAAAATCTAGTAAATTCTGGGCGAATTCGGATACAGAAACACGAGTAGCATTACCGAGGGGACGTTTCGGACATGCGGCGATACGTCCGGACAGTTTTGATAAACGCCCCGTAACATTGGCTTGTACGGGGATCTTTTAAATATACTCGTAGTATTTTTCCATTTTTATTTGGATAGTAGCACAATTTGTATCAGAGTAGTTCAAGGCCCATAGGCCACCGACTAGGCTTAACCACTGCAGCCTTATGACTGTTTGGCAGCTGTGTTGTGGGAAGTTGTCTGCGTGTATCACGGTTTTTGGATGCTGTATTTCAGTGCATTGTGGTGCCGGCTCAGAATACCACCACCCCTCCTCCCGTGGGTGTCGTAAAAGTCGACTAAAGGAAGGGAGGGAGGGAAGAAGGGCAGCAGCGTCCTTCGAGAACATTAACAGCTCAACTGCGATCGCCAACCCATCTGCCAAGCGTGGCGATTAAGGCAAGACCCCCCCAATGAGCCCACAATACACCCATATCGGTCGTTGTGGTGATCTTTGGGGGAAGCCTGTGTCCAGCAGTGGACTTCTTGGATGATGATGCTGATTAGTTACTGTCCCACTGCTGGGCTTTTCTCCCGGTGAAATGGGTGCCGCAAAGCATGCCGTACAAAAAGTAAAATATTTACTGTCGATTATCCAAATCTATAGTTAATTGCAATATTTTTGAGGCTGGGTCGAAGAAGACGTATTATGTAAAGTCTTTAAACGGCGGGTGAAACCGCGGGTCCCAGCTAGTCTAAAATATAAATAAACTAACTTCTGCAAACGCTGAAAGATTGACGCAAGTATAAACAGTGCCCATTTTAGACCAGCTCTGCGTTGAATACGGTTCGCTTCGGCCCATTACTCTTAATCAATGCCCCAACAATAGTTCAGATTTAGAGACCTTATCCTGACGAAATGAGGAGGACATTTATTTCTTTAACGCGTTTGAGTCACTACGACTTTATAAATCGACCGTGTTACAATAAAGGTCGAAGTACACAAGGGAATTCTAGAAATTTGCGTTCTCCTTCCGAAAAGTGGGCTGAGCTTTAAATACAAGCACGAGTTTGATTTGAAGCTTTATTGTATTTAGTTGAATCATCCAAAAGTAGCATTATTAAATAATAATAAATCTAGCTTGTCGTTTTGTAGTGTAATTCATCCGTTACATAAATTAATATGAAGTTAGCGGCAATTTTGATGCATAACACTCTCGAGGTCAAAATCGCTTTTATTATTGTCGGTTCACCGAAGTCAATTGTGTTAACTGACTGCTTAGAAGAAAGATTTTTAAAACAGTGTGCCTGTTTGAATAGTGTTTATCTGTCAAAGTGAATATGATTACGATTGCATTCAAAATATAAGCTGATCGTCATGAATAATAAAGCCTAAAAAAGAGATGAATGATAGTTCACATTAATAAAAAGAAAAAGTATTTAGTTTTTCATGCAACTATGTGACTATAAGAGCTACTCATTTGCCTGGTGGTAAGCATCATGCCTGCCCATAACAGAGGGCCAATTCTCGTAATTAATTTACACTATGACTGAAACTTGACCGAACTAATTAAATTATGAATTGACCGAAAATATGGTATTCTGCTACTCTTAAAGTTCAGTCGGATTTCAGCATAATCGCGATCTAGTTTCATTTCGATCTCAATTTTGAAGTTTATTCAATGAAAATTTAGTGTATGTGACAGTTCGAAATGTTAGCAGAATACCGTTTTGACTTCGATCCATTTTCGATCTCATCACAGTGTAAATTCACGTTTGACGTTGTTTGTTACTTTAGGAGAATATCATTTGTGACATTTTTGACATTGAGACTAGATCGGAACTGTATTTTGAACATTTTTAAATTACGAGAATTGGCCTTCAGATGTAATGCTTCCCAGAACCAGCCCTGCGCGAGCGGCGGATCCTGTTCGATCGGATCGGGCAAGATCTCTCTCTGCCAGCAGTAGTGTCGGCTATGTTGGCAGAGCACGAAAATTGGAATGCTGTGGTCTCCTTCTGTGAGAGCGTCATGCTCCAGAAGGAGACCGCAGAGCGGGAGAGGGCATGTGGTCACGCGCTGCCGTGGGACGCTTTGGGGGATCCTTTACAATCCCCCGGGGGGTGACCACTCTACAGTCACCCTCTCCGAGATGTGCATATAGGCGTGGCACCAGTGGGCGGCTCTAGTGTGATCATACGAGGACCTGGAGTCTCCCTTAGGTGCCAAAGATGACCGCCCCAGTGGTTTTAGCCGGTAGGAGTCCGGCATACCCCTTCGCTCTTCCCCGGGGCGAAGGAAGTTCATGAAGAATTTCCACTGGGCACCAATAAAAAAAAAGGACCAGTCCTGCGCGGCAACGCAGTGCGCTCGTCACCTCGAGATATTAAATTATTTAGTCTTTAATGCCCAGTAAGTTCATTAGCTACAGTGCCAGGAACACATTAGTGTATAATTTATACATATTACTGCTAAGCGGCGAATATCTAGCACTGTGGTGGTACCTACCGTTTTTATCCCGGTGTAAATACGTCATGTACTTCCTCCACCCGGGAGATGGGCGAAGGTCCCTGCCTGACTCCTACCGACTAAAACCACCAGAACAGTCATCTTCGGCACCGAAGGCGGGCTCCAGGTTCTCGGAGGCGGATGTTAAAAGGCCGCCACTCCCAGGTACATTTCGGGGGAATTGGAAAAGATCCCCCAAAAGTCTCACTGTGCGATGTGCTGCGCGCTGGGTGGCACATCAGTCCCTTTTGATGATTTTACACATTCGATCCAGGTTTCTTTTACCACTAAAGTCAGTGATGTGTGAGATTAACTAAGAAAGTAATACGATATAAATAAAATGGTATATTGAATTATTTTTTCATAAATCCTTGCCCCACACTAGGATTTCTCCTGTATCGTGGGTGCGTTTACAGACAAATTCCACAAACAATACACATTTTGGTATTTGGTACCTACCATGTAGCAAATACCGCTTCCTACCCACCAGCCGAGTGTTTAAAAAACGAGTGAACTTCTGGCCTAGAAGTTCACTCGTTCATCACAATATTCATATTTAGAACATCATAACAGAATATCAGCTAGAAGTGATTTCGTCAAATTCAATTCTTTATTTTGTATTTTCACACTATGAACATGGCCTACTTCGATCTCAACCTTAAGCTGTTGCATGAATGCGTCTTTAAGTACCCGCATTTGTATCTGTCACCACGATTGGTCATCACATTTTTTTTTGTCCAGTCCATGTCACTCGTTTATACGGATTATAGGCTTTCGAACTTTACATAATTCATGTACTAATATGGTAGGGTTTGTGTACGATGAATGTGCGCTTCGAGTTTTTTACTTACGAAATTTTTATGCAAGGCCCTTCACATGTGACCTGAATTGAGTGCATCATTTTAGGAATTTGTTTCGTAATTGGACAATTACACACGTGTTGTTTATTTATGCAAGTGAATATTTTTATTATACCTTACATAAATCTTCACTGTGGTTTTTAAATACAGAAAATGATCTATACAAATAAATAAAATTGAGTGTCATTTAGTAATGTCAAAATAACACATTTTTACTAAATGCATATGAAAGTATATACGGTACCTACACCGAAAAATCAATTTTTTTTTGTCAGTCCGTTTGTTACCGCTAATCTCTGGCGGCTGGACCGATTTCTACGGGACTTTCACTGGCAGATAGCTGATATTATAAGGAATAACTTAGGCTACTTTTATTTTAGAAATATAATTAGGGTTCCGCGCAAAATAATGTTAACTTATGAAATTCAATATATACTCTATATCAAGTGTCTATCGAAGTACTCAAAATTATTATAATATAATCCGATTTGATATATGAATATAAATAAGCTTTAATACGAAAAGTACATGAAGATTTACTCGATATTCTTACGGAGAATCGGACCGAAATGAAAAATCGACGAATTAATACAAAAATCCTACATTTTAATACTATACTATATTAGCTTAATGTATCCTCGTTAAAAGCACGGCCATTTTGTAATGTCCAATATCCCTTTCTGATTCATGTGTGATCGTCTCAATGCAAGGGCTAGGCGTAGTGATTGACAGCACACGCGTTGCCCCGGCTAATCTCTAGTGTCACAGCCTGGAGATTACTAACAGCAGACAGCTCTACGGTATCGCCATATTTGCAAGACATTCCAACGCCCTCTCCTCTTTGGCCAAACCGGATCACTTAGGATAAAATAATGTGTATTACAGAGGTCATCCTAAATTGGCCATGCAAGAGAACCTCGTATCTTGAGCAAGTTTAAATAGATCTTGTTGGTTCTAAGTAATTTAGTGTTCAGGATGTTTTCCGATGTAAGATATATGGATTTCAAAGTAGTTCGGTATTTAGAGTTATTTATGGTAAAGACCACTTTGATGTCGATAATTATCATCAAATTATATTATAATTCCCCCAATCGGAGAAATTATTCAAACTAATTAGTTTGTAATAGTTCCGTTATTCGTGTGTAGTGTGTTAATCGAAGGACGGGAAACGTAGTTACATTTATCGAATGTGTGTGGTAATTATTAATACGTGCCACAATAAAAGTCGTACGATGACTAATTAAACATTTCAAATGTTTAATAAACGAAAATTAGCATCTTAAAAATTGCCAAATAATCTTTTTTCTGGATACTATTTAACGAAGTTTGAATGACCACAAATAGGGGCTTATTCTCAACTACAAAAAACACGATACCGTGTCTCATCCGATTTTCAATTTATTACAAAACCTCTTCACTTAAATTATCATATGAGGTCCAACTGACATTACTGCGAACTGCAGCATTAAATTACAATCGACTGATTCGAAACTGCGTGAATTATAGGCTATTAGGAGATTATAATTATAGGTGCCAGCTCAGAATATCACTACTCTATCTCCTGCCGTAGGTGTCATAAAAGTCGACTAAGGGATTAGCCGGAGGATGGGCAGCAGCGTCATTCGAGTACATTAACAACTCAACTGCGATCGCCAACCCGTCTGCCAAACGTGGCGATTATGGCAAAACCCCCCAATGGGCACACAACACACCCATATCGGTCGTTGTGGTGATCTTTGGGGGAGGCCTGTGTCCAGCAGTGGACTTCATTCGGCCGAAATGGTGATGGTGATGAATTATAGGAATATTACGGCAAAAATCTGACGTGTGATGTAACATTAATATTATAATTAATAGGTGGCTACACAATAGGACTTTTCCACTAATAGGCACTATTTATAAGGTCCGTTGTCTTTACTATACTTAGTATAACGTCTGAAGGTTTAATATAAGTTTCAATCATATTCGCCAAAAGGTGCCCACTGCTAACAAAGGCCTTCTCCTTAGATTTCACACTGTCGTCACTTTGGGGGGTATTTGTCATTTGCCAGGCATGGCAGTCGGGTCAGTGAGCGCAGTATGGCTGCTGTTTCACAGAAGGGACGCTTGCCTATCTCTGTGGTCCCAAAGGTCCTTAGTCACCATGGAGTGGTGCTAAATTATCAATCCGGACACCACACGGCATATATAAGTATACATTATATACGTAAATTGATCAAATAACTATTTTCATTTTGTTACGATGACGTTTTAGGGTTCGTTTACCCCGCAACAGATGGCACTACTAGTCATTTTAACTAACCCGGTAAAATCAGTAGTTCTGTTCAGACGTTTTATTGTATGTATCAAGCGCTCAATAAAAATCTACTTCCATCTACATTATTTTTTCTTTTCTCTCTTCTTATTCTTCACGGCATCTACATAGATTTCATTGTAGAAGAATATCGTTTTGGCGGATTACACGTGACAGGCATATGATGAAGATGTGTGTGCTGTGGCGCATCTTGGTGGAGCTACGTCTGTTAAGATGCGTCAAGCTTAGGAGCACTGGATCAGAATGATTTAGGTTTTTAGGCATTTAAACCAAAGCAATTATTTGTAGGAACGGTTAACTGCTGGGCTCTATAAATTTCTCCGTAAATACTTCTGTTTACCCGTTTCATTAACATCCTTTAGGGGTGAGCGACGCTCAACGCATCTGGTAATTGAAGAATATTTAAAATTTACGCAATCAGTTATTTAATTTATTTAGTTTTATATTTGCAGTAAAATTTTACGTGTACAAAGTCATTGAAACAATTTTGATAACCCCATGAAACGTTAACACACACGATACTTAATAAAGCAAGCGTCAATCAAGTTTGTAATTGAAATTTGATCATGAATGCATTCGGAAACAAAATTACAATTTCAAAATACTTACTGCTACTCGCCAAAAGATGGCGTTGCTAGTGTCGATTTAGATATGGTACTACGCGCTGTAAGTAAAAGAAATTATTAAATCAATGTAAAATATTTTCATTTTAGATTTCAAAAAAATATTTCTCGATAACCTTTCGTAGGTGGAGCAGAAGCGTGACCGATACTGAAGTTGTTCATTCATTCTTTTTTGTCGGTCCAACCCAATTTAATTCTTATACCCGAGAATAATCGTCAAAGAAGCCGTTCGAACGAACCAAAGACGTTAGTGCAATGAAAAAAGCCGTTTACAGCTACGTTTATAGTGTTATGATGCGTTTATTATTATTATGGCTCTTTTTGTGGGAATTCTATCCACGTGAAGTGAAAATTGGGAAGATTTTTCGTTTTATCGCCCTTTCGAATTCTGTTATGTGGTTTGGGATTTCTCTGTTGCGTAAGTGACAAAAAAGTATTGGTTTTGTAGTAAAGACTCAAAAATATACATTACCTATATAGTGAATACTTTTTAATTTTAATGATATTTTTGTTACCTATTTAAATACTTCTTAATTTTAATGAATATAGTAAAGACAGTATATGTAATTGTTATTGTATGCCTAAGAGGCGGGATATAGCTGATCATTGTATTATAAGAACATCTGTATTATGTACATACCTATGATCCACAATAAAGAATATGGATTTACGTAAACGCAAAGGTTGTATTTATTGTTTTTATGTTGTATTTTTTAGAGTTCCGAACGTCCAAAGGAAAAAACGGCGGGACCCTTATAGGATCACTCTGGGTTTCTGCGACCCAAATAACGTACGTGTAACTTAAATAACTGAATTTTGAATATAGGGGTCACTTTAGGGGGGAGGAGGGCAATATTGGAAATTAAAAATATATATATATATCTGTATACCTAGTCAAATCAAAGTCAAAGTATTTTTTTTCAATTAAACCCAATATTGGCATTTATGAAACGTCAGATAAGTTGCACAGTTCCAAATAGTTGATTTCGTGGCGAAGAGCCGGCAAGAAACTACATGGATACTAGAAACTCCATGGATACTAGTATTAAGGTTATTTAAAATAATGGACGAAAATTTACCATCCCCCCTATCTCCATAACTACTGAGATTAAAACTTAGAAATAATAATGATAATAGCTCTTTACCTATAGATTACAGGAAAACCTATAAGAAGGCTATGGTTTTGTAAGGACATGTAAATCTTTCAATATTGTGCGTACTAACTTACGTTTGCGGTTGGAATGTATGGGAAAACATGTTTTTCTACTACTATGCGAAGTTTGTTCTGGGCCGCGTACAAGAACTTAGATCAATAATTTAAACTAAATGATCAAAACGGTGAATTGATTTTAAGAAATACGAGGTTAAAATGCGAAATTACAAATGTTGTCATCGCCAACAGCCTTAGCCAAGAGTCGCCAACTCGTCAAGGGCCTCTTGTTAGGCGGATAGGTCAAGATAGATGTGATGTAGAGTGTACTACAAGCAGCTTCCACTCGTTTAAGATATTATTACAAAGACAATATATTATAATATCTCTGAATAAAATGTTTTATATTTTTGGGCATCCCACAATAAGACAGTCTCATAAAATAAGAGTCTCATTAATTATCTTCTTTTTTATAAAACATAGACCCACACCAAGATTTCTCCTGCGTCTCATGTGCGTTAAAAGATCATATAAATATTTCTCCGTGCGGTATTTGAACCGGCGACCAGTAGCGCAGTAGCCGACTGTATCAACCATTGCACCAACCGTCAATTGTATATTAGCAGAAGGACGTCCACTGCTGGTCTCCCCCACAGGTTTCCACAACGACCGGTCACATGCCAGCCATATCTTCTCGCATCCAACCTGCCTGCCAAGCGTAGGGAGTTCTGACAAATACTCCCCTCCCATGACGACATCACTCATGATTCGTTCGTACTCTAAAACCCCGACGCAAAACTTTTAGACACTGCGTCCATCGATTCGTCATTTATATTTACTTTACGGTACCCACTGTTCAATGCTGTACCAAAAGTAAATATATATTTAGTTACTTATTCACTGACAAATCAAGTAATGCGAATAAAAGCCGCACCAAATTCCTGGCCACTCAACTAGTACCGTATCGTTTTCGTTTTTCATATCCTCAAAAACAGTTATCTATAAGAAACATATGCAACTTGGCCGAAACGTCGAGGATAATCAAAATATTGTTTTAATTTTGCATATCGGCCATTTATACGTCCACCGCTGAACAAGGGTCTCCCCCATAAATTTTCATAATTGTGTCGTCGTTTTGGCGGAAGTATTTTTTTATTATTTGGCCAATACTCACCACGCTTGGCATGCGGGTTGGTGAGCGCAGTATGGCTACCGTTTCTCAGAAGGGAAGCTGCTGCCCATCCCTCTGGTTCAGATTCCCTTTGTCGCCTTTAACGACATCCACGGGAGGAGATGGAGTGGTGCTACATTCTTAATCCGGAAACCACACGGAAAATTTAATTCTATCTGTGCGCGAATAGTCCCGAAATCATAGTCCAAGTTAAGCTTATACGTTACTTCAAAAATCAGAACTGAAAGTACTTATAGACATACTACAGACCTCAACTGCAGTTAACATTTTGTATTTACTTAGATTTATACACCCAAAAATGTCACAATCGTATACCAACCTAACGTTTGTAAACGAATGGTTTTGACGGAACAATTTGCGAGTAATAACGAAGTTCGTCACTAGTTAGAGCGAGTGAGTCATCTCGTTAGTTTAGAAAGGATATTTTATTTCATTTGGTAGACATAAATCATGCACTTTCTCCGTCCCGGGGAAGGACTAAGGGGTATGCTGGACTCCTACTGGCTAAAACTCCTGGGGTGGTCATCTTCGGCACCTAAGGGGGACTCAAGGTTCTCGTATGGTCACACTAGAGCCAACGATCCCCCGAATCGTCCCTGTCCGCTGTGCTAAGGCGGGCCACGAGATCCTTGATACAATCACACTCGCTCGTTTTGGAACCTAATGTAAGTCAACCAGGAAACTGTTGTTTTACTTCTACAAACTGCTTTTTAAAAGAGTTTCGATATCAAACTAGCATCTTTTCCGTGGCACTGGGGTGAAATGGAGTATAAGCACACACAGTCCGTGCTGCTCACCTTATAGGCGCGCATCATATATAGTTGGGCATCCAGGGTTCAGATTACACAGATGATTTGACTGTCTGAAAGCGATTAGCGATTTCCAATTTTCTTAGGGACCTTTTATAGTATATATATACAACTATACGTTGTATATATACTATAACTTCAAAGCGACCGAGACTTTTGGCGCGGCTTATGCGCACACGCGGCTCGAACAGCATCATCGTCTATCTGTATAAATATTTTGAGATGCTCATAGCCAGCACTTGCTGCTTGGTAATCGATTAGTGAGGTTAATCAATGCTCGGCGCGGCCAGTCAATGGATGAGTGACCGTACAGTGGTATTTATACTTGGAACCTTCTTGCTTCAGAGGGCACGTAACATTTGTTCTAGTTATTGTCATACGACCGGCAATCTTTAAGCCAAGCCGGAGCGCTTTATGTGGCTTGAACAACTCTCACACATGGTTTGCCCCTCACCAGACTAAAATGAGAGAAAGATCTGAATAAACAAAGTAAACCAAATCTTAGTAGAACTTCGATGTTTAAAACTTTTTCTCAGTTGTATAAAGTATATGATGTTTCCGACAACATTGGTTTACCAATGCGTTGTGAATGCATTGAGTTAAAAGTTCAAGTGGAATAGTCGGCTTCGATCGATTCGGTCTTTGCACCTCGCATAGGAATACCAAGGCAACGCACACAACTGAAAGTACATAGTCTGCACTAAAAGTATCGGGAATGGAATATTTCCACTGTTCCTGTCATATTAAAATCTTTTTAATTGAAAACTCCTTGGTTTTACAAATTGAATACCATTTATTTATTTAAAAAAAGATTCACGGTCTTGTCACAAGGTTTTGTCAAACTTGTTTAGTCGTTGAGAAAATGGAATTGACTCGAGAAAATTCAAGAGCGATGATTTATTATGACTTTCGAAGTGGTTTAACACAAAAACAGTGTGTTGACCGGATGATTTCTGCATTTGGTGATGAAGCCCCATCCAAAACCACAATTTATCGCTGGTTTGCTGAATTTCAACGTGGACGTGTCAAGCTCAGTGATGATCCTCGTCAAGGTCGTCCAAAAACTGCAGTCACCCAAGAAAACGTTGATGCTGTGCGTAAGCTGATTGAGGAAGATCGACATGTGACATACCGCGAAATTCAGGCAACTTTAGACATTGGCATGAGTCAAATACAAATAATCTTGCATGAACAATTAGGTGTAAAAAAGTTGTTTTCCCGATGGATACCGCATTTGCTATGTGAAGAGCAAAAAGCGGCTCGCGTTACTTGGTGCGTCAGAACTCTCGAAAGGTTCCACGCAGGATCCTCAAACGCTGTATACAACATCGTATCAGGTGACGAATCCTGGATATATGCGTACGAACCCGAAACAAAAAACCAGTCACGAGTTTGGGTGTTCGAAAATGAGTTAAAGCCAACAAAAATTGTTCGTTCAATGGAGTGTTGCAAAAAAAATGGTGGCCACGTTTGTCTCCAAAACCGGCCATGTTACGACTATTCCTCTTGAGGGACAAAGAACGGTTAATGCAGAATGGTATGCTAGCATTTGTTTGCCACAGGTCGTTTCTGAACTCCGTAGAGAGAACTGCAACCGCCGCATCATCCTCCATCACGACAATGCGAGTTCTCACACCGCGCACAGAACAAAAGAGTTTTTAGAGCAAGAAAACATAGAATTATTAGACCATCCGCCGTACAGCCCCGACCTAAGCCCTAATGATTTCTATACTTTCCCTAAAATAAAGAATAAATTGCGTGGACAGAGATTTTCATCACCTAAAGAAGCTTGTGGCCAGCTGGCTCAGTTTGTGTGCTGAAACTGTGGAGTACGAAACACTGACTGATAGTATTTAGGTCGTCGTATAATGATGAAGTTTTCTTAACTAGCCCATACCTAAATTCTAAATTAAATATTAATTTTTAAATAAGGTTGGATGTAAGAAGTCTTGTATGTTCCAAGCCCGCATTCCATGTGTAATCAAATCATTGCTTTTCATCAGATGTAATTACGGGTAAAAAGGCTGGCTAATCTAAAAAAATAAAATAACATACCCACATGTGATGAAAAATATTTCAAATCTCCATGTAGGTAATACTTTTTTCATATCGAACTCGATTTTATTATCAATATAGAAAGCAAGTACGTATATGGTAATGAGTCATCCATTCACACAGTCTATTGTCACGGAAAATTGAAAAACAGTAGAGTTTGCTTATATACGATTCATGTATTCATAGAAACACATGTATATCGCACCGAGGTGTGAACATAATAATACCTATCTCTTTCCTTATGAATTTACATATTGCCTATTTTATGGTACTTTTCAGTTTATTCATGAGTAAGTGTAACGTCAAAAAAAGTTTTGAGCTAAACTTCGAGATGCTATAATACACTAAATACTGAGCACAAATTATTACAAATCAGAGTATGCAGGCACGTTAATCAGATGAATGTAACTTCATTATTATCCATTAGCCGTGTGGTGCCGGCTACGAAAAGCACCAACCCATCTCATCCCGTGGGTGTCGTAAAAAGCGACTAAGGGATTAGCCGGAGGATGAGCAGCAGCGTCCTTCGAGTACATTGCGAACTTAACTGCGATCGCCAACCTGCTTGCCAAGCGTGGCGATTATGGCAAAACCTGAGCATATAACACCCTGACCGGTCCTTGAGGCGATCTATGGGAAAGGCCTGCGTCCAGCAGTGGACTATATTCGGCTGAAATGATGATGATGATGAGTTTCATATTATGTTATCTCAATATTGAGCAATCATACATAGAATCCAGACTCCAATACCCGTTCATTTGGTTATGTGAAAGAGAGAAAGAAAGAAAGAAAGAAAATAAGTTTATTAAACAACACATACCACAAAGAAGTTAGAACACAAGAGAAAATACATCAAATAAACACTGAATAGCTACAACATAACATTGGTCGTGTACGCAGAGTACGCAGAGATGACACACAACAACAGTCCGTCGCTCCCCGGACTCGATTTTCGCACAGGTAGCAATGCTGACGACAACTACAAACATGTATGTATGGGTTGTGTCGCGCTCGGCGGTGTCATGTCACTGTCAGTTAAGAGTAATTTAACATGTAGCCACCATTATCATTATCACCAACGCCCAAATCACTTGAGGCCACCCACAGTACCATTGTAGTTAACTTTATATATTCGTATTGTATAGGTTGCAGCCTGCAGGTGGTTGGTTGTCGACTTGTCACCAATAAATTGTAGTTTATAAAGAAAAATTGAATTTACATTTTAAACATTCTTTGCTAATTGCCATTTCTTTCATATATATCGTCCTTTAAACAGAAAAATCGTGCAGAAGGCTAGCTTAACTTGCTATTCGACACGCAAAGCAAACGAAGAAAAATGGCAGAATAATGCATATTATTTTATTTCTGCACTTTAATTTATTCTATATCAGCATTAGCTATGAGATCTAAAATGAAATAGGTCAGGGTTTTCACAGCTGGCATCGAGACTTGCGTACTTCTGACATACTGTCAAGATGTTGGCGCACTCAAATTAGAACAAAACCAACGACTGTTAGACTTGTTCCTACGATGATTTAAGAGATCAAAACAGTGAAAAATCAACGACAGCGTTACAATTTTAATTGAGTTAACTAGATGTCATATAACAAGTGTCTCATCAATCAGCCTATTAGAGCGAGCAGTGATTTCTATATTATTGTTTAATTGTGTAAATGCGTATAGCGTTCAGTGTGATTCCCGGCAATGAATAGACCTTCCCCCTCCACCGATGGGTGTTGTAAAAGGCGACTAAGGGATGATGTCAAGAAGATGGGCAACAGCATCCCCTGTGTTAATAACAACATACTGCGATCGACAATCTACGTGATGATTCTGGCAATATCTCCAATAGCTCATTGTAGTTGCTCATTGGGAGGCCCATGTTGTCGTTCGTTCGTTTCGGCCGAATAAAGTCCACTGCTGGACACAAGCCTGTCCCAAATACCGGCGCAACGATCGGTCTGGGTGCGTTGTGTGCTCATTGAGGGGTTTTGCCATAAACGCCACGCTTGGCAAGCGGGTTGGCGATCGCAGTTGAGTTCAGAATGTAGGTACTGCAAGGATGCTGCTACCATCTTATGTTTAAATCCATGATCGCCTTTTACGACACCCACAGGAAGAGATGGGGTGGTGCTATTCGTAGCAACACCACACGGCAAATGTTCACTAGTGGGCGTTTACGAGCTGATGTGTGCATGTGTGTGTGTGTAGTGTAGACTTGCAATGCGTTAGACTTGTTCAAGAAGCTCTTCCTACTTAATATGGTTTCAGTTGATACCGATCTTCTTAAATTGGCACTTGATTTTTCCTGGCTGGATATGTAAAGAGTATCAATGTCTGCTTACGAATTTATTGCCCCAACCGAATTTGTTCAATAGGCATTTAATTATTCAACGATTTATCTATAAAGCTTCACTAATGAATTTCCAAGATAGAGGATAATCCTACTTGGTGATAATTAAAGCTTTGAGGACGATAGGGAATTCTACAGACTAGTGGAAATTATTGCACACAAGCATATGTTTGGCGTTAATGATGTGATCATGTAGGTTAATTGAAGATATACCTAACTTACAACTTAAGTAGATAAGGTTTTAGAAAGGCATATCAAGGATAAAATTGTCCCATACAAATATGTGAGGTGTAAGAACCTTACATATTTGTATTTTAATGTTTCTAATGATTAAAATTATTTCAAGTCTGTTTTGATCATCATCTTGCTCAATGTTTGCTTCAATATCAATCATTCTATTTAAAAATACTTTTCCCCTTAGTAGGATTTCTTCGATATCGTAGGTACAGTTTACATGAATTTCACACAAACACGCGTCCAGGAACAACTACCTGTAGGCTATACAAATATTGCTCCGTACGAGAATCGAACCCGCGACACGGAATACAGAAACCCAAGGGATTAGCTAATCCATCCAATGTGCCGTCAATAAAACCATTTTAGATATGTAAAATAATATACATTTTACAGATGGGAGTGCCGCCAGGAGTGGTGCCGGCTCAGAATACCACCACCCCATCTCCTCCCGTGGGTGTCGTAAAAGTCGACTAAGGGATTAGCCGGAGGATGGGCAGCAGCGTCCTTCGAGTACATTAACAACTCAACTGCGATCGCCAACCCGCCTGCCAAGCGTGGCGATTATGGCAAGACCCCCCAGTGAGCACACAACACACCCATATCGGTCATTGTGGTGGAGGGTTTGGGGGAGGCCCGTGTCCAGCAGTGGACTTCATTCGGCCGAAATGAAGAAGATGGGAGTTCCCATTTATAGCTTGCGTCGACAGCAAAAGATTGAAATTCGAAATATTTTCAAACTGTACTAAAATTTGTCTGGTCCTCATATAAGAAAGCAGTAAGGCGACTTTAGCAAAAGCTTTACAGAGATATTGCACTTATTAAACATTTCAATATAATTATAATTATGTTGTAAAAATACGTATACATACCATTTGAATGAACCGGAATGTGTATAATTATAAGTAATTAGTTAACAAAACAAAAAAAGTATTAAGTAACGAAATATTCATATTATTATTAATTAGAAGTATGTAATTAATTAACGAATATAGTATACATAGTAAACTAACGACTTTTTGCTTTGCGTTTTTGCTTTATATTCAATGCAGAGGACAATGTAGAATAAACACAGAATGGTTTACCAACTGCATTCTTAACTAGAGACGTATAAGGAAGACGAGTTAGAACGACCAACCAACAATCAAACAAAATTATATCGGGATCTGAAATCACCAAATTGTGTCTAGACGATTTAAATAAAGAAACGAAAGCTCTAGGACTTGAACGGTAACATAAAAAACCAAAATCGGTCTCCCTTAAAACCAATTTGTTTAAAGTTTACGATCGCGGTTCAACCATCAAACAATGAGCGAAAGTATTGTGTTTTTATGGCATTTTAACTTTGATCGTTTACCTAACATAACTCTTTTATTGACCACCATAAAGATTCTGTATCTTTTCTATTTCCATCGCATCGAATATCATTATCATCGAATGAAATCATTTGTCTTGCTAAATAGCTTTTTAATAGCACATCGGAATAATTAATGACTGTTGACTTTTGGCAAATCAGTGTAGTATCTCATATATCATCTATAGTCATCCGACTTTATAGTTATTGCAAACAGCCAATGCTATAATATAATAATTAAGACCAATCCTTAAGAATCTTAATGCTAACATCGAGTTAAAAGAGCATCAAAAACAAGTCGAGGTTCAGGAAACATACATATATATGTACTTAAATTTGTGCCAATCTTTCAGATTTCGTAAATTTATTATATAGTCGTGAAAATATACTCCTAGCTTACTGTTGATTACTAAATAGAAAATAATAATAACCAGTAATAAATAAATATAAGTGTTCTTCAAGCTTCAAGCTATAGATAATAGCTTCCTAGACCAACAGTGGGACGATAATAGGCCGTTGCTATACCAAAGGCAATCATTACGATGCACTAAATACACAGTATTGGCCTCACGAAGCTCTGTAATTATCATTGGGAAGAACTTTTGTGGTAATAGCAGGCAATTAGGGTGCAATGTTTTTGTTTCTGATGACATTGTGTTTTCTGGGAAGTTTGTTGTTTGTACAACACACGTGGGAGTCACGGCTGTGTTGTCTTTTGCTAGTCGTTTGGATGCATACGGCGACCTCGGGTTAAATTAACCGGAAACTTAAGGGGAAATAGTCAAAATTCGGCTCAGGTATGACGTCTACGAAGAACCACATACAATGGGAATGCTGAGCATTGAAAAAAGAAACTACTATAGCTGTTAATAATTTGGATTGTTTGACGAGTCAACGATGTTTTAATAAGTTTATATCGAATCCCATGATAAAATTAACGTTTTGAAATAATTATAAATTTACAACTTTACAAGCTTAAGTTGAGCAACATTTTATTATTGTACAAATACTATTAAATGCCGAAATTATTCGTTATAATGAGAAAACTATATTGAGTCGTTAACTCGCTGAACAATATAAGATTAGTTTTGGTAATATAAAACTTTTTATATACATACAATTACGAATAGTGTGAATATGGCCAAAATTAGTTATAAGTCCATTTGAGATAAAATATATTAAATAGGCAATGTAGTTAACAGTTAACAGAGACGGATACCTTATTAGTATTGAAGTAGCTACACTCGTACTCTATCGCATCATTGCTCAACGATAAAACTAATACAATTCTTTTCACATAACATTCATAAAGATAAAGCTGATCCTCGGTTACATTAACGAAGTAGAAATAAATCTTTCCGCCGGTAGCGGACAATGTAATCGATAAAGATGCATCCAATTTAAAACAGGACAGAAAACAACAAAAGCCGGATGATGATGCAGTTTTACACGCGACACATACGAACAAAAACCTGTCCCGTGGAGATCACAAAACGAAAATAAGAATAAGAATAAAAGAGATGTAAATTACGTAAAAACTGAATACAAACGGGCGGGTCCAACTATCTTTTGATAGTATAATGGGGACGTTCGTGCCGTGGATGAAGTTGAACGGATCGCACGGGTGGTCCACTGCGGTCGGACTATTTAAATATTGCTTTTTTATTATTTGCCAACACTATTTGGTGATTTATGTTTGTTTAACACGAAAGTGTTTGGGTAACATGAGTGTGATTTGTATGCTCTTTATTTGCTATCGATTTCGAAATACCAAAAAAGAGAAGTAGCTTATTTTTTTTGGAGTTTCAGATGAGTTATGGCCGTCGATACTTAATAAAATTACGTGGAGTCGGTTTAGTTCAGGATTTAACTTATAGTCGGTACTGGTGGTCCACTTGTATAAAGCCACAATTAGAGTAAATGTTCATACATAATTCTAGGATTGCAATTAAATGTAACAGGAGCAATGTGTATGAGTATGCACACAGAGATACTACATCTATATTGGTTTTTCTTTGCTATAGTATGTAGGTAACTTAAACATAAAATACAACCATTATTTACTAACAAAAAATTCAAGTAATCAATATTGCGACAATATAGGTAGGAAATTTAAATCGTAATTTTTCGATTCACGTTGACATATTGAGGTAGAATTCAATGAAGTACCAATACAAGATTATTTACTACAGCTGTTAGATGATGTAAACGCATCATTGAGGATATTTATTAAACTGATAAAATCATCGTTATTAAGCATATTAGGGTCATATTCGATTGCATTCATTTGATATTTTGTGTTCTGAAAATGACTTACTTTTTGCGAGACTAGAGATCTATATTGATGATATTATAATTTGTTTTCAGAAGAAAACTTTGTATTTTTGCTCATGACACTATTTATAAACATATACGTACGTTACTGGCACCAACATGTGAAAAATTACGGTACTACCAAGCATAATCTTGGTAAACAATTTTTGACATCAAGCTAGTTTAAAGAAATTTAGCGTGATTAAAACGATCTCATAGGTCCCCATAAACAATATTATATCGTGCATCAAGCAATTTTTTAATTAAATCAATTACTGTCCAAGCATTCCTCAAATCATTTCCAATGATTTCACAACAAGCCATCCGGTTTGTTCCATCGTTTGCCCTTTCGTCTTAATTGGACAAATCATTACCAATTTAACTGGTACCTACTCAGTGTTCATATCTTAACAAAATAAAGCTGTTGACTCAACAGTCGTTAGTAGTTATCTTGTTGGACTTAAAGCATTCTCAAAGTCCATGCCTTTCGGTTTAATGTTTAAGTACATAGAATAATGAAAAGTCACTTCATCCAAGATCCGAGTTTAGATTTATATTTAGATTATTAAATTCCATGTGGTGTCCGGATGGATAAGAATATAGCACCACTCCATCTCCTCCCGTGGATGTCGTAAAAGGCGACTAAGCCAATCTTAACCAGAGGGATGGGCAGCAGCGTCCCTTCTGTAAAACGGTAGCCATACTGCGCTCACCAACCCGCCTGCCAAGCGTGGTGAGTATTGGCAAATACCCCCAAAATGATTACACAATTGTGAAAATCTATGGGGGAGGCCTTTGTTCAGCAGTGGACTATAAATGGCCGATATGATGATTAGATTTATATTATGATATTTAATCTAGCCGTTATTTTAAGGACGTAACGTAACTAAAGGTTTTGTTATCCGGATTTTATTTTTTTGGCATATGCATGCCAACTTTGGTAAACTTTATTGGTCATCAAACAAAATAGGCACATTCAGTTATTTTTTTGGATATTTAATGTATCGTCATTTGAATTTCCTTCAAGCTTAACATTTATTAAGATGTTCGTTTATCTTCCTAATTCATCGGAAATAAGATCATTTACCAACTGTGTTTATTGTCATTTAACAACTTTATTTTCGTATCAAGAATTCAAATTATTAAAAGCTTGTCTTGCATTGTATATAATTTATAAACGAAATTCATCTCAAAATTAAACAACAACTGTATGGAAAGGCCAGTTTTAATAAAAGATAAAATGTTTTACTTATATTATGTAAACATAATTCTCCATCCACGCCAGAAATTGAAAGATAATCTCATATAAAATAATTTTAATGATTACATGACCCAAGCATAGCACAGCGCATAGCTGCTGAAAATGCTGAAATGCCGCAACCACCGTTCCATTACACGCGAATAAACCCAACGCTAACCGCAGCCCGAACGAGGCAATTTACGAATTTCCGCCCAATTCAGCATTAACAAGAACCAAACATAACCAAAACACAAACTTACGTTGATCGAAGAAGCAGCGGTCCAAACCATTCATAACGTTGTAAACAACCTCATAGTGCACTCAAAACACCAATTTTATGCGTTTACGTTCACAGCTTGCACTCGTGACGTCACACTCAAAACAAATCACAACGTATTCGTTCCCACTACAGTTAACACAACGTCGGGGCGGGTTCAGTTTAGGGTAAGTTTATAATACGTGTTACCCATGCGGCGGTCGGCGCGCGACTAGTGTGCGCGGCGCAAGGAGCAAGGGGCGCGGGGTGGGGGCTGGAGCGGGAGGGGGTGCGTGCGTTCGGAATTCACTTCCCACGTGCTAGCCACCCGTCCTTTTCTTGCGGGACGGGTTAGCTTTTTAAAAGCGGCGAAGCAGGGCCCGTCGACGCATCGATATGGCCGGAGGCGACGTTTAGCTGTAACCTTGTTTATATGCACTGCAGCTAATAATAACGCGAATAGCACTCGAAGTGAGCGTTTGTTGTTATTTTTTATATGCGCTAAGTAACATTGTGCGTTAGTTGAGTGGCCTGTTAAGTTTGTTGATTCGAATTTCCGATACTCTCCTTTAGTTTTGGTGTTTCCTGTTTAGTCAAGCGTTGTTTTTGATATTTTATTGGATGATGTTGTTCTTATTGATTCTTGAATTAACCCTTAACTTGGTAATCTTGGTTAAAAAAATATGACTGTAATTATGTCTTCATATTCTAATGCGTTTGTAGTTATAGGTATACGTCATGGTAATGGTCACATTTTTTAAATAGAATGTATAGATAATTTCCATCGTAAAAATATGTAGGGCAGTTAATAAGAATGGTATCATACCCCGGGAATTCTCAGATAAGCTAGTCGGGACAAAAACATTTAGTAAATGGAGATCAACAGTAACAGGGTTCTCTATAAGTATTATTTATAGTATAGTTCCAAGTTCATATCAAAGATGTTCTGCCCATGTTTTATTTGTTTATTAGTTATAATAGCTGTGTCCCGCGGTTTCACCCGCTGTTTAATTTAAAAGAAAACGGATATTTGATTATTGCATATTGGATTTCATTATTTTTATTTTCCTAATATCAAAGTAGCCTAAGTTATTCTTTATAACATCAGCCAGTGAAAGTCCCGTCAAAATCGGTCCAGCCTTTTCGGAGGTTTCTCGGAACAAACAGACAGGCAAAAAATTTTTTTTTTTATGTACCGCATATATACTTTCATATGCATTTAGTAAAAAGCTGTTCTTTTGACATTACAATCAGACACTTCAACTTTATTTATTTCTATATATTGTATATATTACAATTTGCCGTGTGGTGCCGGCTCAGAATACCACCACCCCATCTCTTCCCGTGGGTGTCGTAAAAGTCGACTAAGGGATTAGCCGGAGGATGGGCAGCAGCGTCCTTCGAGTACATTAACAATTCTACTGCGATCGCCAACCCGTCTGCCAAGCGCGGCGATTATGGCAAAACCCCCCAATGAGCCCACAACACACCCATATCGGTCGTTGTGGTGATCTTTGGGGTAGGCCTGTGTCCAGCAGTGGACTTCATTCGGCCGAAATGATGATATATTACAATTAGACACTTCAACTTTATTTATTTGTATATAAGTATATAGATTACATTAGTCGGAGGATGGGCAGCAGCGTCCTTCGAGTACATCAACAACTCAACTGCGATCGCCAACCCGCCTGCCAAGCGTGGCGATTATGGCAAAACCCCCCAATGAGCCCACAACATATCCATATCGGTGGTTGTGGTGATCTTTGGGGGAGGCCTGTGTCCAGCAGTGGACTTCATTCGGCCGAAA
This sequence comes from Diloba caeruleocephala, assembly GCA_947459985.1. Taxonomy (NCBI): domain Eukaryota; kingdom Metazoa; phylum Arthropoda; class Insecta; order Lepidoptera; family Noctuidae; genus Diloba; species Diloba caeruleocephala. Next base: position 5,826,620 of record OX381609.1, read on the forward strand.
TGATGATATATTACAATTAGACACATCAACTTTATTTATTTGTATATAAGTATATAGATTACATTAGTCGGAGGATGGGCAGCAGCGTCCTTCGAGTACATCAACAACTCAACTGCGATCGCCAACCCGTCTGCCAAGCGTGGCGATTATGGCAAAACCCCCCAATGAGCCCACAACACACCCATATCGGTCGTTGTGGTGATCTTTGGGGTAGGCCTGTGTCCAGCAGTGGACTTCATTCGGCCGAAATGATGATATAGATTACACAAGATTTCGGAATATCATCAACCAGGTTTTTTTAAATACAAAACATTAGTGACGAGACTTGCAAGTCATTTGCCTTGTTGTGACCGTAACGCCTGCCCATAACAACTGTAATGTTACCCTAGAATAGTCCTGCGTAGCCCACACTGCGCTGGTCACCTCGAGACATTAGTTACACAGCGTCATACAGCGCTCACCAAGCCGCTGCCCCCAAGATGACGACACAGTTACGGAATTTATGGGTCAGGTCATTCAGTGGTGGCCATCCTTTGGTGTTTATGATATCATCATTATCACCATTTCAGCCGAATAAAGACCACTGCTTGGACACTGGCCTCCCGCAAAGTTCACCTCAACGACCGATATAGGTGTGTTGTGTGCTCATCAGGGGGTTTTGGCATAATCGCCACGCTTGGCAGGCGGGTTAGCGATTGAGTTGTTAATGTACTTGAAGGACGCTGCTGCCGATCCTCCGGCTCCCTTAGTCGCCTTTTACGACACCCACGGGATCAGATGGGTTTGTGCTTTTCGTAGCTGGCACCACACGGAGATATAGGTTTTTAAATCATGAGCTGATAATCTGTTTGACAGCTCAAGTCACAGTGATGACAAATTATTGTGATGTCATCGATTCTTGATACGTCTACAAAATTTAAGTCAATCAGATATATAGAAGTGGGTGAAAATTTAATTGCATGATTTTATTACATTCATACACATGTACATCCATACATACAGGTCAAGTAATATAAAGCGTGATAAAAGGACGTAAATATGATTTATATGAAAAAAGAATAAGAATACTCAGGTATTAACTTCGACAGCTTTAACAATGCCCAATTATTTTAAACCAAGTTTAACGGTCATAAATATAACACGAACGTGCTACTGACAGATTGCCTACAAGCAATACTAACCCGTTTCCAGTTAACTGCACGCGTGGGAAGCAGCTGATAAATTTCCCCGTTTTTAAATTCCGAGATCCGTATTAAGATTTGAGGAACCCTAAAAATAGTTAATGCTTTTCTTAGAGCTGTTCTGGTGGTCACGACACTGCTCCTTATCGACTTGTCATTCAACGAAAGTTTTTAGTTTTTTACTACCTTTTAGTATGAACTGGTAAGCGATGAAAGGGTAGACTGACGGGTTAAGGATAAAATGGATGACAGATTTCGGTTGTGCATTATGCATGTTAATGAAACTGTGACGTATTGGATATTCTTGTCTGTATAATAGAAAAAGCACTTTGTATAGAGATGTTGATGTGTTTGTTCGTTTGTTTAGCTGTTAGTTTCAACAGCCCTTAAATATTTAACTTACAAGCATCAATCATTGCCTGTTCCGTTGGGCTTAGGTTATCAAATTGCATAGCTTTAATAAGTAACTTAACATCTGGAAGTTGTAATTTTAATAACAGATCAGTAATAGGTATAATAATAATAATCCCTTCTGGAACTGTCGTTATCTTACCATGGAATAAAAGCAACAGCTTTCTTACCCTTATGATAAAAAAAAGTAAATAATCAAGAGGCAGACGCAGGGCAGCTAGTAGAAGCGTTATGTGAGTGGAGACACTGCTCACCCGATTGCCCCAGAGAGTTGTTCAAGGCTCGTCTCCGGCTTCTCATTATTAGTTGGCTGGAGTGAAACCCCATGAGTACCCGCAGGACTCTCAACTCTGGTTGCCTTAGGTGGCCAGTCACAGGGGGCCACCTAGAGCTTTAGGCAGATTGGAAGTATCTAATGGCGTGATAGTAAATTTATTCGACCAAAAAAAATAGCAGGTGCATCCTATAAAATAAGCAAATATGTTCACTGTAATTTTGTATATTAGACATTAATATATTTAGTGACAATTTCACGATGACAACCGTACTAGTATAAACTGTACCACGGCTGACGAAGGTATGAGCAATAAATGCATATTTCTTGGCAAAGAATCGGCTACTTCGTCTCTTTCAGTAGGTTTATTAATATCAAGTGGATTAGTTTCATCACTATTATGTTCATATAATAGTGATAAAATGAACATATTATTTAGACCGTGTTTTGGAAGTTTTTGAGGTAAGAACTCACTACATCTTTACACGTTTTTAAGAGACTAGTAAAGGAACACTTCTTGTTACAATAAGTTATGTTCACGTGTTCTATTATAAATGACAACTTCTTCATTGGTATATATATATATATATGGGTGTGTGTGTATATGTATGGATGTGTATATAATTATTTTTATCTTTGGATATATTAATTATATAGTATTTATTTATTTAGATATATGTTATGTACATGTAGATATCTATTCGTTTATACATTCTTTTGTGATATTAAAGTATAAAAATAATTTGTTAGTTCACTGCAGACTGCCCCTTGTGCATCACCTAGATTTCCATTCCTCCGAAATGGTTGTCTGGAAGAGATCGCCGAGATGCGATAAGACCGCCAATTGTACTTGCTGTCTATACCTATATTCTGTTTTTGGTGTGCAATAAAGTGGATTTATTTATTTATATTATAGGCTATAGTCAAGAAAAAAATTGATAGAAAACAAGAATAAAAGGTTACTGTAATAAAATAAACCTTAAAATAAGTAAATAAATAAAAATTAACAAAACAATTTGTGTGAAATATTTTAGGAAGTCGGAGCCTATGAAGCCGTTCGATTTGTGAAAAAATTGGCACAGGCGTCCTAAACTGTTTCATAGAAAAAAATATTTAAAGACTGTATTTACTTTTTTGTTTATTTTATTTTGACTGGCTTAAACAATGCATAGACAAGCGATTGCTGCAATCACAGGTGATATGCTGGCATTCATTGAAGAGTTCCCTTTTGATCTCCAAGGATCTTATCAGGACCAAATTTAAATAGGATAGGACCCATTTCGAATGATAACTCAAATATGACGGACTTATGCGGAGTTATACATAAGAAAATACAGATGAATTGAGAACCTCCTTCTTTTTGAAGTCGGTTCAAAAAGAGAAAGCTTTATAATGCGTCATGTCCATATAAAAAAAGCACTTCAAAATATTGTATGTTGTGAAAGAAATATGTGAATAACATTCATAAATTGCATTGAAAGTACCTGAGTAAGCAAAAAATAACCAACTTTTTACTTAAACAAAGCACCCAGTAAAAATATACAACGGCTGACACTAAAGTTAAAAACGACTCAAGTTTAGATTTAAAGCAAACAAAATTTTTCATTTAGTTGCTCCATATTTTAAAATAAAAAACTTAACTTTTTTTAAATAAATGTTCTGATGAGAAATGTTTTTTAATGAAATTTCGAACTGAGTGAGCGAAAGAAAAACAATATATCAACGAATTAAATTAATAACGTTTTAAAACTTTGATTAAATTTGAACGTCGATAAACATTTGCTAATAGATATATAGAGAATAGATTTTGAGTCCAAAAATAGTGTCTTATGTTTGGACGAGTGGGCTGTTATTCCAACAGAGCTACATTGTAAAAATTTGTTTCCTATAGTATCATCATTTCGGCCGAATGAAGTCCACTGCTGGACACCGGCCTCCCCCAAAGATCACCACAACGACCGATATGGGTGTGTTGTGGGCTCATTGGGGGGTTTTGCCATAATCACTACGCTTGGCAGACGGGTTGGCGATCGCAGTTAAGTTGTTAATGTACTCGAAGGACGCTGCTGCCCATCCTCCGGCTAATACCTTAATCGACTTTTACGACACCCACGGGAGGAGATGGGGTGGTAGTATTCTGAGCCGGCACCACATGGCAATAGTAGTATAGATAGACCTATAGTATAGATAAGGTTTTATTTTCTTTACTGCAGCGCTTTTCTTTGACGGCACGGTTGGCGCTGAGGCTAAGCGATTGGCTTCCTGCGCAATGTGTCGTGGGTTCGATCCCCGCACGGAACAAATATTTGTATGATCTTTTTTTTTTAAAAACGTTGCCCTACACTAGGATTTCTCCTGTGTCGTGGGTGCGTTTACAGACATGAATTCCACATACAATACACCCAGACCCGGAACAACTATCTGCAGATCATACAAATATTTGTTCCGTGCGGGAATCGAACCCACGACCCGGAGCGCAGCAGTCGACTGTATCAGCCACTGCACCAACCGTGCCGTCTACAGATAGATGTTTCAGGTCTGGGTGTTTGTGCATGTGAAATGTATGTCTGTAAACTGTGCCCACGACACCAGAGAAATCCCAGTTTGGGGCAAAGTTTTCACGGTTTCCTAAAAAGAAACATGTAGATCGCAGGCCCCAGGGGAACGCAACGACTTAATCGGGGGGTTGCGGTCGCAAGCCAGGTAAAAAGCATGCACAGTGCATTTGATTTCTCGATTAGTAGGTAGCTATACAATGGAAAATAAAAACATTAGGTTATTGCAAAACTAACAATAGATCAAAGTTATGCTCCAAATGAAGAGATACATATACTGATAGTATATGGTTGTATATATGTATATATGGATTATTTATAATGTATTGTATAAAGTATTATATATTGTGTGCATATTATTTAAGTAATTTATGGAATAAATACCTATTTGTATTATATTTAATAGATTCACTATTTGATTATATTAATATAATAAGTACACCACGGAATACCCCTTTGTCTTTGTCCATCTTTTTCTTATCCATCCAAAGGTTATCTGTAAGAAATCGCTAATAGCGATAAGACCGCCCATTGTACAATTACTGTTCATTAAATTATTCCTAGTAGTTGTTTTTAAAATGGTGTACAATAAAGAATATTCTATTCTATTCCATTCTACATAACTAAGAATCACTACCTCTTCTGGCTTTGCCAAAGTCGGTTAAACATAATATATCTTATTCTTAACCCCTCAATCATTAGGCGCGAATGTCCTTTTAGTGTTTATTTATTCTATTAAACGGCGTGGTAATGTATTTTCCACTCAACGAGTAATCCTAATGGCTGCCCCGATTGTACCCACGCGCGGTTTAAATTGAATCAAGTTTATGGAACTGCTGAACTTATTACACCGTCATGCGTTTATATTCTCGTGGGATCTGTAGAATTCCGAACAGTGCTAATGGTGATGCAACGCATATGGATATTCGTATTTTCCGAATAACTGGCAATTGCCGAATATTAGTATTAGCCGAATATCATGATGGAATTCGTAAAAAATTGTTGAGCAAAATCGGACGTCGATTCGATTCATGTATCCAAACATATTTTGATACGTTTTAATTTGATTTTTTTTTCTGTTTAAAAACGTTGCCCCACACTGGGATTTCTCCTGTGTCGTGGGTGCGTTTACAGACACATATTCCACACACAATTCACCCAGATCCGGAACAACTACCTGCAGCTCATACTAATATTTGTTCCACGCGGGAACCGAACCCAGAGCCCAGCAGCTGACTGTATCAGCCACTGCACCAACCGTGCCGTCAAATTTGGGCTGTTACCGTAAACTAACTAACAAAACTTCTGCTCTGACCTCTGAGAAGCTATTTCCAATATGTAGTAATATATACAATAAAAATAGATCACCTGTAATCGCATAAAAAAATACTGAAAAAATATACTCCAGTACTTAATTTCGATTATTTAAGTACTTGTATTTATAATGACTAGCGTGTTTTATTGCCTTGTGATTTATGACGTTCAGCGTATTCGTGGCCAAATAGTTTAGCAGTATTCGTTTTCTTATTCGTAAAAGTAGTAATTATTGCATCACTAGTAAATCCATTTAAATCAGCGTAGTAAAAAACATCAATACACTGTGAGTGATTACTGCGTGCATCGAAACAAATTTTTGATTAATATTGTACGGTAGATAAATAAAATAACTTTTTAAAATCTGTAACGACCGTAACGACGCCTGTTGCCGTAGTCATCCTGCGACCACGAACCCTGCAAAGTGTTCGAAACGTCAGGAAAAACAAAAATCTATAATATACACGATATAATCCGTTTAAAAGTGTTTTATTATCAGCGTAGTACTTCGGGTCAAAGTAAATTCAGTACAATTAGCCTACTACATTTCTCGCAATTGAAACTGTAACCATTAGAGTCATGTCTCTTCCCAAGTGAAGCCTTGATTTTGATTATCTATACATATAAGTCTACATCTATATGTAGTTATTTTCGTACTAGTACCGGAAAATCAAGACCAAAATTTGTTTCTACTTTTAATAATTTTTGGAAGGTTAGGAACTACGTATTTGATATGTGACAAAACCGGAGACGGACAAAACATTTCGAAGTATTGAAGTAGAAATAATATGATATATCGGGCGGGAGAAATGGCCCATTTCCTTGTCACAAAGATTTTTTATTAAGTGTTGATCAGTGACATTATGTTATTATAGACGATACCGAATAATTGGCCACTCTATAGCATTGTATTTATTATGTACAATAACCAATTAATAAATATATGGAGTAACATATTTTTAGAACTAGCTTTTTGTACACTACACTACAGAGTCTCCGTCTACACTCAGAACTCCGAACAAACGACAAGAAGCTAATATTCCGAACTTGTTTCATTTCAGAATTACTCAGTAATAATCACATTGGAGTATTTATTGCCTAAACGTAATGTACCGAGTCTATCTATTAATAAAATAACTTGCACAGCACTTAGCCGATACTAACACGGCAGTATGTAACAGATTATACAGCATGATATTTTTAGTATAAAATATTATGCTTTTAGATAATGTTACATTATTTCTGGAAGCTCTTTGTTGTAATTAATATGGCCTCTTGCGCCGATGTAGGTAAGTTTTAAAATTCGATTAATATTTCTTCTTTATGTATTAATGGATTGTGGTATTGTTGACGAAAAGATGTTGCGCACGATTGTGCCTCAAGACGAGTCTGTAACCAGTGATGACATATGGAATAGAGACCTAGCCACTTACTATAGGCCTCATAAGAAAGCTCAAGGTCATTATACACTAGAGCTATGCTTTGTATTTCTCTACAAGATCGAATCAGGAATGAGGAGATCCATAGAATAACAAAAGTTGCTGACATAGCTGAAAGGATTAGTAAACTGAAGTGGCAATGGGCAGGGCACATTGCTCGTGGAACTGATGGCCGTTTGGGCAAAACGGTTCTCGAGTGGAGACTGCGCACCGGATAATGCAGAGTGGGATGACCTCCAACGAGGTGGACAGACGACCCTGTCAAAGTCACTGGAAGTCATTGGGTGCGGGCGGCATGTAACCGCTCGTTGTGGAAATCTATGGGGGAGGCCTTTGTTCAGCAGTGGACGTCCTGTCGCTGATATGACGATGATACCAATGTCTTGAAACATGTCCGGTATGACTTGATCTAAATGATCTAAACAATATTAACGGTATGTAAAAAAATAAGAAAACCTGTTATAATTTTTCTTTTACAAATGACTGCATCCTAAAATAAGACGTAATTTTTCAGTTCTAAATCTATCAAACACGACCGAATGATTTTCGCAAACAGCGTTCACCCTAACCATCACACGTTACAAAGCGAACGATACATCATATACGTCATCATACAATGTATAGATATTTATCACAATTTGTAGCCTAATGTGCCGTATCGTCGCTGACAAAGGGCCCTGGGCCCTGCACACTAGACCGTGTCGGGCGATCAATACAAATGACGTATCGATCGAACCGTTATTTTAGGCGCCATAGATGTCACAATTAGAACAAAATTAAAAAAATGATTGCGTTTTTGGATTATAAATTATATTATGTCATTGCGTTCAAATCCAAATTCAAAAGTTTTTTTAGTGTTAGAAATTTAAACCAATTTATATTATAATAAAACACTTAGACGGATTCTAAAGTCTGCAGTGTGTGAACATGCGTAGGCAAACCTAAACATTATCTTCGTTTTGATCTACCTCAAGTCCTCGCGAAAGAGAACCGATATGTACCTAGAATGTTTCGTGAGGCTATTCCCGACGAACAGTTTGGTTTTAGAACCAAACACTCGTGTGTACAACAAGTCCACCGACTAGTTGAACACATCACGTTCGGATTCTCACGCGGCATGATGACGGGAGTCCTCTTTTTCGATGTTGCGAAAGCATTTGACAAAGTCTGGCACAATGGCTTATTATATAAGTTGTATCAACTCGGAGTGCCTGACCGTCTCGTTCTCATCATACGAGACTTCTTGTCAAATCGCAGTTTCCGATATCGAATCACGGGCGCTCTCTCTTCCCCCCACCCCATTAGAGCCGGAGTCCCACAAGGATCCGTGCTAGCCCCGCTATTGTTCACACTGTACACCAGTGACCTCCCCAAAAGACCTGCTAATACGACGCAATTAGCACTCTTCGCCGATGACACGGCCATTTTCTACTCTGGTTACGTTCCCGATAGTATAACTAAGATCCTCCAAACCACAGCCAACGTCTACGGTAAATGGTTTAGGAAATGGCGGATCGAAGTTAACCCTATCAAAAGTAAAGCCGTCCTATTTTGCAAATTAGGCGACGACCACCCACGCTTCAGGGAGATCTCGATGCTGGGCCAATCGGTTCCTTGGGAACCGCACGCCAAGTATCTTGGAGTCACCCTAGACAAAAAACTGACCTTCATTCCCCACACAAAGACGGTGCGTGCCCGCGCTGCCTTTGTGCTCGGTCGCCTTCACTATATTCTGAACGCTCGTAGTAAATTATCCCTTAGAAATAAGGTGAGAATTTACACCACATGCATTCGACCCATCATGACCTATGCCAGCCCAGTGTTCGCACACGCTGAATCATACCCACTCCGTAGATTCGAAACCCTCCAAACCCGTTTCATGCGCAAGGCCACCGGAGCGCCTTTGTACATGCGAAACGACCAACTCCATTTCGACCTTAACTTGCCGACCATCAGGCAATTTATGAAACAAGCGTCTAAACGCTATCTCGATTCTGCCCTGTCCCACCCAAATCCCCTTGTGGTATCAGCCGCCGATTACGAACCCTCCCGTATCAGTAGAGTACGCCGCCCGAGGCACGTTCTGGTCGATCCAGACGATAAAATCACGTTAGATCACATGAAGAGACTCGCGTTGTCTCGTTCACTAAACACCCGACCGTTGTACCGCCCTCGCCGCCGAGGATGCCCGCCTCACCGACGTCGCGGAGGCCTATCGCCGCGTCACCTTCCCGTTCAAGTTAGCACTTCTCCCTCCCGTCTCTTGCTCGCGCCGGCCCGTGCCGAGCCTGTAGCTTTAAATGTCCCCTAATACAATTTAAATAATACCGATCCAGCTGTCCCCAAAACAATAGCTTGATATCCCCAGCAACGCCCTAAGCCGAGGTCCGTGTCCCGCAGGGGGCGCCCTTAGCGAAAGTTGCTTAGTTTTTAATATTTAATTTAAGCCTGGCTGGAGGCCTCTTTTGGCTTCGCCAGCAAATGACCGGTTAAGCAACCACATTTCCCAGAAATGTATGCGAGAAGCCCAACAAAAAAAAAAAAAAAAAAAAAAAAAAAAAAAAAAAAAAAAAAAAAAAAAGTGAGGCTATTGAAATTAAAAAACATCCTAATTCTAATTGAGAAGATGGTTGGCAGGTACCACCAGCAGGAATCCAGTTATTAAAATAATAAAGTCCCAAACAAGATACCGCACTAAGAAACATCAAGATACTGTGAGTGATTACTGCGTGCATGGAAACTAATTTTTTGATTAAAATTGTACGGTAGATAACATAAAATAACTTTTTTAAATCTGTAACGTCGCCTGTCACCTTAGTCATCCTGTGACCACGAATGCTGCAAAGTATTCGAAACGTCAGGAAAATCAAAAATCTAAAATATACGCGATAGAATCCGTTTAAAAGTGTTTTATTACAATGTGTAATAATCGCGAAAATCTAAGACATTACTACAATTTATATTACCCAAATAACTTTTGAAATGCAATGCCGTGTTTTTTGGTTTTTTGGAACGAAGTTTTGGATCGAAGCTCTTTTAGGCGGCTTCAGTACAGAACGGGCAGAAATCATCACGTAAGGAAAAAGTGTTATGCTGTGACCATGTGACCTTTCCGTCTCTTTCTCTCTGTCTCTTTCTATTATATACGGTAGGCGACATTTCACTCTCGTTCTCTTTCTCTCTGTCTCTTTCTATTATATACGGTGTGTGTGTGCGTGCGATCATCGAGATTCGATCAGCAGATTGTGTGCGGTTAGCTGTAAAACCTCAATTCTAAACACGTGTAAATGTTATTGATACTTATTTTTTGGTTGTTGTTTTAATTCACACGGGATTTATATTGTGTCATTACTGCAAGAAACAAACTTCGTTCCTGACGTGGGTCCGCCAACGGCACAATTTTTTGTTGTTAGTATCGTTATCGACTTACTTGGCATGTATAAGTGCCCTTTGGGTCAGACTTTCTTTTGTTACGCATCGTATTTGCAAAAATGCTCAATGACTCATGTAAGCCATTTAGCGTCTTTTGATGAATTAATTTTAGTTCCGTTTTATCCCCGCTAAAGAATACACCATCCCTCTTTACCCATGAGTGTTGTAAAAGGCGACTAAGGTTATCATGCCATGTGCTAATAACCACCAATCCGCTTAACTTGCGTGGTGAATACAGCGCAATCCTCTATGACCGCTCTCTGTAGTGATTACAGAAAAGCCCATTCATCAGTGACTATTAACGAGTTAAATAATATTTTCTGAAGTTTACGCGAACAGCATCCATTGAATGAGTTTAATTAATATATTATTAAAACACAAATATATGAAACAGAAAATAAAACAATATTATACTGTTCTACCGTACACGAGTATACTCACACTTGTTCATAATAATACCTGAAAAAATCATACGTGTAATACACAATTAAGCAACACAGTTGTATAGTGGAACATAAGTGCATGCATGATAAATATATAAAATAAAATACTACTGTTAATTCGCTCGCTGATTTTATTTTGTATTTCATATATTTGTGTATTAATTGTATGTGCTACGGCTGCACGTTGCACATATAGATGAAGTACGTAAGTATATAGTATGGATTAAATAAACGCGATATATTTCCGTGAGCTATTTCAATTCAATGAATATTAACGGGTTGATATGTGTGTGTGTGTGTCTGATCAACTAAGGAGGAGTGATGGGTTTCCGATACTTGGTCAAGTCAGCTCAGTTTTGAACTGTAGTCAACTGGCTACAGCTAGGCTGAACTACGAAAAAGTTATTTTCGTTGCAAAATAAATTGACAGAGCCACCTGTGTCTCTGTCAATTTTGCACTGCCAGCAGTAGGGCTAGTATAACTTAAAGTCACTCAGCTAGCTATGGAGCGGGTCCTATGATCCAAGTTTCTTTAAGGGCCTTGATTTGGGAACGCAACCATCTGGAGAAAAACTGGAGTTACGGACATAGCTTGCAGAATTAGTTAGTTGAAGTGGTAGTGGGTTGGTCATGTCTGTCGAAGGACGGATGGCCATTGGAGCAGACGAGTCCTTAAGTGGTAACTGCAAATCGCAAAACGTAGTGCGACATAGCCCCCAGCGAAAAGAACCGACTTACCTGAAGAAGGCTGATGGGAGAGATCAGATGTGGAAGGCGGAGGTCCGGGTTCTATAGAGCAGTTTGGGAGGCCTATGATTAACAGTGGACTGCGATAGGCTCAGTTGACTCACTGAATGCGAGATGAAAATAAGATACATTCGCTTTATATGATATGTACATTCGAAAAGTTTAAGCCTCTGTGAGAGATATAAAATGGGCAACAGAAGGTACTAAAAACTTTGCATTTTAAATATTTGTGGGATACTCGTAGTAAGCAAGATTGCGAATGCAATAACATCTGTTATGCTATTAGTTTTTGAAAGAAGCTTTTTAATGTTTTTATGATGGCAGGGTTGGTGCAGTGGCTGATACAGTCGGCTGCTGTGCTCTGGGTCATGGGTTCGATTCCCTCGATTAAAATAAAAATAACCATCTTAATTTAAATAGAGAAGATCATTGGCAGGTCCCACTATTATGGAATCCAGTAATTAAAATAATAAAGACCCCAAACAACATTAAAAAACATCGCGTGCATCGAAATAATTTTTGATAAGTTTTGTACGGTAGTCAAAATAACTTTTTAAAATCTGTAACTGCGCCTATCACCTTACGGCCGAAATTAATAATCGATCTTATCCAAAATCTTTGGATTTCGGATTACGGATATGTCTGTTTTTGGGTTAAATGTGATGGTAACACAACAATGGATGATTTTCAATATCTTAAATGTGAAGATTTCGGATTAGATCGTTTATTAATTTCGGCCGTAAGGCGATAGACCTATTCACAGATTTAAAAAAGTTATTTTGTCTACCGTACAAAACTTATCAAAAAAATTTTTCATCCTGTGACCATGAACGCTGCAGTGTTCGAAACGTCAGTAAAAACAAAAATGAAAGTTCAAAGGTGTTTTATTATAATCATAAATAAACACAACATTTTAATAATAAAACAAAAAATATTTTAATACGTCTTGTATTAAAATATTTTCTTTTAAATTAATTATATTTTTATAATTTTGATAAGTTCGACTGTGCATATAATTAATGCCTAAAACGACACCTCACTTTTTTTTGTTGGCATTGACATGTCCTTGTCAGTTAATTGTAGTTGAGTCATAAGCGTATTGCAACCCACTGAAGCGTCATCTTTCCTTTGAATTTCTTTCGCACTATGCTCAGCGTGTGTAAGCAATTACCAAAGATAGTTTTCTTTTTGTATAGTGTAGATTATTCTTTTCAACATAGTCGGGATTTTTAGAATTTGTGTTTATAGAGCAACAATTTTAATCTTCTAGTAGATACGAATAACATTGCTACGGTAACAAAAATCTGTTGGTTCAAAAAAAGAAACAAATATACATGTTGAAAAAAATCTGCTCAGAATAAATAACGCAGCAAGAACGAAACGAGAGCGAAGTGCGAACCCACAGTGTTTGACACTTAAAATTCGTTAATTGCCCTTCACAGTGACGCGTGTATCCTTTATTTTATCAACGGAGATAAAGAACAATAGGCAAATGTTCCAGAAACGCACGTCACACATCGTCAGACCTAACCCCACACATTAGTGCAATAAACTCGACAATAACTTAATTCTGAGCAATGAAGGGCGATTCCCCCGTGGTTCCTTACATCTGCGTTAGGGATGACAATAGTTCGTAGCCGAGTTGAATTTAATTAGAAATATCGATCGCTCGCTTTTCCGTCCTAAACTAACAATTAGGTGAAGGTATATCGTTCGTCGGCTGAAATATTTGTGGGTTAATCTAAAGTTAAAACTCAATGTATTTACATTGTTAAATAGAACAGAGTAGTGTTACTAGATTGTGGTTAACTCGAATAGCTGAAGAGTTGGTTAACTACAAAGTGAACGGATTTCTGTGTTGTGCAAGGGTGTGTAGTATATAGTGACTAAGGGTTTGCATGGATGAGTAAGTCAATTAAGTAAGTAATTTATTCTCACACCACAATAATGAAAAAGTTGCAACAAAATACAATATTGCCAAGTTACAGTATTAATCAAAATTTACTGTCGGAGACTGGTGCCTAAGCTAGGACGAAGTCTGTGTTTCAAGTTACCAGAGCTCCACACTAGAAGTCCAATTTTAGTCTTTCATAAACTGTGCCAAGTTAAATTTTTACATTTTCTTCTTCGTGTATCTGATTCTGTCGAGTTGTTTCTTCTTGATACAGTTCTCATGGTGAATACTCTCCAATACTTTGATATAACTTTATCAGGCCCCGATACTGGTTTATTTTGTCCTTTATAACCCAGTTATCACCTTGTATGCCATGAATGCGCACTTCCGCTGCAGACAACATCTTTATATCATAACAATAATCTCGCTGTTCTAATAAAATGTGTATATTATGGCTTTGATACATGCAATATTAACGATTTATCAAAATGCATTTTCAAATAAAAAAAATTCATATCTTTGTTTTACTTTGACACTTGACGTTCGAGTAGCAACATTCTTGCGTGTATAAGAACATACTGTGATCCACCTGCCAATCGTGGTGATTATAGAATTATTCTCTATTACCACTCATTGAAGTGATCATCGGGAGGCTCAAGCACAGCAGTGGGTGTTTACGGGCAGTGTGTGTGTATAAACGGAGTGAAAGATTTTGCTTTATGAATGGGAACTCCTTTGGTTTCTTGGTAGAAAACAATTATGCGCGTATACTTTTTAATTCATAAAACATTTTCCTGTTATGTAGTTAATAAAACAAATATACTGAGAAGTCAAAAAAATGACCCTCGGGCATCCAAAGAAATTAAAGTTAGATTTCGTAGAAATCTTCCTATATTTATGGCCTGAAAACAGTATTTAGGACGTCGAAGCGGTAGCTAAAAGTTTCGGAAACTTTTTCTTCTTGGTTATAACTTCATTTATATGAGTAATGTATGTTTATTTATAGAGACCAATAGCCTAAAACTTAATGTATTAAGTTTAAAGATAGCGAGTACTCTGCCACTAAATAGTTTTGAGTTGATATTGTTGCGTTATCAACTTAAAATAAACAATATTACTAGCCAAATAAAATATATTTCAAAAACTAAGTTTTAGTGTTTTTGAACTAAGATAGTTCTTCATCATTATATCAGCCTAAAACGTCCACTGTTGGACAGAAGCCTCCCGCAAAGATCGCCACAACGACCGGTCAGGATATGTGGTGTGCTTTTTGGCGGGTTTTGCCATAATCGCCAGGCTTGGCAAACGGGTTGGCAATCGCAGTTGTGTTATAAATGGACGCACGGACGAGTATGGGCAGCACCCATACTCCGGATAATACCACACTCGCCCTTTATGACACCCACAGGATGAGATGGGGTGGTGGTATTCTGAGCCGGTAACAAACGGCACAACGACCGGTTCAATAAAAATACGTATTTTGAAAGAAATATATTTGCAAGTTTATATGAGTTGATTTATTAAATTATATAATATTCGCCTCATATAATTCTGTCTGTAATAAACTTATACAAACAGATGTTTTTAGTTAAAAATAAACACCCAAAAAATTGGTTATCGGCTCGATGAATGGTTAGGTTTAATGGGGTTCATACGAAGGTTAGGTATCTGGAGTTCAACATGTACTGTCCTGGCCTATATTTTTGTTATTCCAACTGGTAACTAACCGAGTGAGTCATTCGCCTAGTAATAACGTGGTAAACTAAGGTTTCATTCTTATAATATTTTTCGGTTTGCCAAGATCCAATTCGTTTTCAATATAACATCAAAATTTAACTTCAAGGTTCACATTGACACCTGTGTAAAAAATCTGCCCAAATTTTAGGGTTTATCGAACGGAACACAAAAGGCTTCCAGTCTACTAAACCTAAAATCATCCAGTGCAAACTGTTGGTTCGTAGCCGACTAGAACACGCGAGTATAGTCTGGAACTCTGTCTACACGATTCACTCTCAACGTTTAGAGAGTTCACAGCATGCCTTCACCAAACATTTGGCGTCCGTGTCCCGTAATATACCCCAAAAATGCATATAAACAGCGTCTAAATTTCTTTAAAATGTCTATGCGAGCGGCGTTTGCTGAGTAGCCTTATGTTTATACACAAAGTAATTAATGGCAAGATGGACTGCAGCGAATTACTATCATGGCTGTCATTCAATGTACCACGTAGAATCTTCCGGTATCATCATCATATCGGTCATATATCGTCCACTGCTGAACAAAGGCCTCCCCAATAAATTTCCACAACTGTGTCATCAAATTGGGGGGAATTTGCCAGTACTCACCATGCTTGGCAGGCGGGTTGGTGAGCGCAGAATGGCTGCTATTCCACAGAAAGGACGCTGCTGCGCATCCCTCTAGTTTAGAGTCCCTTAGTCGCTTTTTACGACGTCCACGGGAGGAGATGGAGTGGTGCTATATTAATAATCCGGACACCACACGGAAGCTATGCCGCACCGCACGGTATGCCATAACAAAAATAATGCAACTTCCTATCTTCAAAACCAACATCGGTTTAAACTCTCCACTTACGAGAATGTGCAATGATTTTAATTAATTCATGAAGTCTATTCAACATGCTGATATTAATCACGACTCTAAAAAAAGGCTTAAATCTAAAATCTTGAGATTCTTGAGCGTCAAATATTAAGAAATAAGTTCAAGCAATCAGTTTAAGTTTCTGTTCTATTTTTTGTTAATATTAATTGTGGACCTATTTAAACATTTAGTTATGTTGTAACTTATAATAATTTTAGTCATTTCATTTAGCCAATGTTGTGTTAGCCCGTAATTGGCATAGATATAAGAACAATATACTTTGATGGTATTACTATGTATGCCGTGGATAAACCATACTTAAAAATAATAAGCAAATTGTCATTGAAGCTGAGATCAAAATTACACAGTTGCGGTTTCTGACTAGGAACAAGGACACTATATTCATTCATGAATTCATTTGGCAGGAGTCCAAAGCGCAATGAATGAATTTAGACATGTTGTCAACGCAGCAATAGAAGTCTTGTTTGAGACGAACGAAGATCTTAGCTGTAGCTAAATTGAATACCATCTAATAAAATGGCATATAAAGTAATCAGAGGCTTGATGTGGACAAAAGAAAGGCCTCATTGTCTTTTAACGCAATCTTTTATCTTTACATTGTTGACTGGTACATGAAACTGAGATACAAAACATGCTAAACTTCAACTGGAATTTCTAGAGCTAAGATGTTTATATGAATTACCTTTTGCATCCTTTTCTTTTAATAATGAACCTTTGTCTCGTACTAGGATTGCTTCAGTGTTGTGAGGTCAGTTTAAAGATATAAATTTCACATTCACAAAACACCCAAGGCCGGAACCTTGACTCTTTCATTGCATTGTGAGCTGTACAAGTGCTTATTATAATTTGCATTATTAATGGTGTTAACTATTTCAATACTTTTTCATTTGCAAAGTTGGGAAAGAGACGAAGTCCACCGACTGTCTCCATTGTAACTGTGGTGTGCTCCTGTAGACCCATGCCTAAGTACCAGGCTGGCTTTAATAAGGGTTCAAGCTTTAACACGGTACACGAAGACGGAAAACATGGCAATTAGTAGGCCTACTTTTGTCTTTTTATAGAGTCGAAGAGAGAAGTGTATGTAATCCGTGTGGTGTCCGAATTAAGAATATAGCACCACTCCATCTCCTCCCGTGAATGTCGTAAAAGGCGACTAAGGGACTCTAAGCCAGAGATAAGGGCAGCAGCGTCCGTTCTTTGGAACAGCAGCTATACTGCGCTTACCAACCCGCCTGCCAAGCGTGGTAAGTACTGGCAAATTCGCCCCAAAATGGCGACACAATTATGGAAATCTATGGGAAAACCTGTGTTCAGCAGTATACGTCTCACATGGCTGTTATGGTGAAGAGAGAAGAAGCCGAATATAAGTGATGTGTATGAAATCACTTTGCAACCGCAATTCATATCAGAAGGGGTCTAATCAATATATGCCAACAGTTTACATTTCCTGTACAAAAATACCCGTACCATTTTATCGATACACAAAAATAAAATATTTCTAACCCTCATCCAACATTGTAACACATTACAATTTTAAATATGAACACAGAAACAAGCTAAGCTTTACGCTGCGATTTAGTAAAGAGAATTAATTAAATTATATTTTTGTTTCTTTTCCCATGTGGGAACTTGCAAGCGTTCATTTTTGCTCACAACTTCACGTGTAGCGGACGTCACATGCAAATGTTACCGTGAAAAATATATAAGAAAATGCAACATCAAATTTGATTTCCTTCGCCAGATTTTATTATACATTTTCGATATGTTCGTGACGCAACGTTGATTGTATAGTCGGTCGTAAAATTCGAACTTTAAATTTTGTTGTGAAAATGCTTTTCTAAGTTCTACAGCGACGAGCTGACATTTTTTATTTCTTACAATAGCGCGGTTACGATTGAATTTTTCTGAGTAATATTTTTAGTCGTATCGAAAAATTGTTTCTGTTGTTTTTCTTAACTTACGGGTTGCGATCATAGAACATTATTTCGGTGACGGTAAAAAATTTACCGTGTGGTGCCATTTCATGCCGTGGGTGTCGTAAAAGGCTATGAGATTGGCCGGAGGATGGGCAGCAGCGTCCTTCGAGTACATTAATAACTCAACTGCGATTGCCAACCCGCTTGCCAACCGTGGAGATTATGGCATAACACCCCAATGAGCACACAATATACCCGGACCGGTAGTTTTGGCAATTTTTGGCGGGGCCTGTCCAGCAGTGGACTTTATTCAGCTGAATTGATTGAGTAATCATCATCCACCATCCACAAGGACGTCCACTGCTGAACAAAGGCCTCCCCATAGATTTCCACAATTGTGTCATCAGTTAGAGAGGAATTTTCCAGTACTTACCATGCTTGGCAGGCAGGTTGGTGAGCGCGGAATGGTTGGTGTTTCACAGAAAGGACGCTGCTGCCCACCCCTCTGGCTTTAAGTCCCTTTGTCGTCTTTTATGACATCCACGGAAAGAGATGGAGTGGTGTTGTATTCTAAGACCCGGACACCACACGGTATACACTGCATAGTCAGTATTATATCCATAGTTTGTATGCTAATAAATAACATCCAATATGTAGCACATGCATCCTCTATAAAATGATATTACCATTGTTTAAGTATATTTCTTAGTTGTTATTTTACTCTTGTACTCACGCTAGGCAACACATACACAGCTGGCCTGATGCGGTTATAAGTTACCTGTGAACGAAAAGAAAATCTTATTAATACAAGTACAGAAAGCTCATCACCTCATGCGTTCATCATCATCACGATTAGGGCTTAACTTTATCATCCACTGTTGCCAATAATTTGTGTACACCAAATTATTACCGGTTGGTTTGTTTGTTTAGATAATACAAGTGTTTATAATACATGCAAATATTAAAACTCATTGAACCGAACCTCGGAAAATTTAGCTATATTCGAAAATTAAAAAAGGCCTGCTAATAAATTTTATTGATTACTAGTTCGGGACTGAAATGTTCATTTCGGCGAATGTTTACTTTTAAACTTAAAAAGTAGGGTAGGTAAGTAGGGTAGTTTCTCATTTGATTAATATGCTCTAGCATGGGTATTTTCTTTGAATAATTTTTCTTTAATGATCTCCTATGACGACAATGGAGCATTTTGTAGCAGTATCGCCGATACGATTTTAGCCACTGTCGTGCAATTTTGACATGAATCAACAGTTGCCTTATGTGGCTTCGTTTGGCTACGACGGCAATTTTAAAATTGACGAATTGCCCGTCTAGCGGCAAATACTGAAACTGTACTCAGTATACAAGACCCACTAATCAATATCAAATAATCATAAATCAATTTTTATATTACAGAAAAGAGCAGTCCGATCCATTTATAATCTGGGTTCTCGTGAGTCACTTCGGGATCTATTTAAGGAGATAAACATACTTACTTTACCATCCTTATATATATACCAAAATATCATGTATATACGCAAGAACATTATTAGTTTCAATAAAAAAAGTGACGTGCACAATTTAAATACTCGCAATAAGAACAAGCTTGTCTTGCCTGGCTTTAGACTTAGTAAAACCAGCAAGTCGTTTATCGGAAACAGTGTTAGGTTCTTCAACAAAATTCCTTCTAGGATTACCGATTTGCCAGAACTACAGTTCAAATCTTTGATTAAACGTGTTTTAATGTCGAAGGCCTACTATAGCATAAATCATTACATCGATGATAAAGATGTCTGGCATACGATTCCCTTCTGCACACTGCGACCCTCTGGCGCTGTATAATTTATTTTAACATATCTTATATTGGATATGATTGCAAGTGTTTTAACTTGCAATCAAGGGTTTAATATTTAAACATTGGAATTGATTATATTATTAATGTAAAATAAATTGACATGACCCATTTAAAATTGTATTTTTTAAGTTATTTACTTAAATATTTACACCTTGACATTATATACCTTGACATTTGACTTGACTCAGTTGAAATTACATAATTTTTATGTTATTTACTTATATTCAATGGCTTCACATTGTCTTGAACAAATTCATTTAAAATTTCATTTCTATTAATGTTAGTTTCTTATATTTAATATTATGACATTGACTATTAGTTATTGTTAATATTGTTCTTGTAACATTATATTATAATATTCATACGAAACTGTAAATGTGTGAGAATCATGTAGCCATTGATGTTATTTTTAGTACTTATATTGATTGTCTTTTGCCTGGCTGTTTTGGTCTGTCATACTCACTAAAATGTCTTGCTGGCGGTGGTGTTGTGTATCGGGTCGTTCGGTTCCCTACAATATGGTTGAGCTAAGCGATGCTGATGCATGCGTCATGCTCGTGAACGAGTGCCGTTTGTTGGGACTGGTCAGCCGTTAACTGCCACGGCAAATAATTTATTATTATAATTTCATTGTGGTATGTTCCATCTTTACACATTGTCCTACATTTTTCTCGGTATATGTATTACAATAATGTGTATCAACCAACATTGTAATCTCAATTATTTTAAAAGAGTATCCATGGAGTTTCTTGCCGGCTCTTCTCCATGAGATCAACTATTTGGAACCGTGCAACTTAGATTCTGACGTTTCATAAGTGCCAATATTTGGTTTATTTGAAATAAAAAATTTTGACTTTGACTTTGACTTTAAAATGTACTATAGTTTAGTGGGTCTTACATACGAGGGCGGCACTGAAAATTTCGGGAATCAAGGAAGTGACACAACATTACTATTTAAAAATGTATTTATTGCTTTTCGAAGTATTCTCCGCGAAATTTGACACATTTTTCCATACGATGGAACCAATCATTGAAGCAACCATTCCATTCGGAAGTTGGGGTCTCCAAAATGGCCGTTTTGTAGGCGTCCACAGCTTCTTTAGGTGATGAAAATATCTGTCCACGCAATTTATTCTTTATTTTAGGGAAAGTATAGAAATCATTAGGGCTTAGGTCGGGGCTGTACGGCGGATGGTCTAATAATTCTATGTTTTCTTGCTCTAAAAACTCTTTTGTTCTGTGCGCGGTGTGAGAACTCGCATTGTCGTGATGGAGGATGATGCGGCGGTTGCAGTTCTCTCTACGGAGTTCAGAAACGACCTGTGGCAAACAAATGCTAGCATACCATTCTGCATTAACCGTTCTTTGTCCCTCAAGAGGAATAGTCGTAACATGGCCGGTTTTGGAGACAAACGTGGCCACCATTTTTTTTGCAACACTCCGTGAACGAACAATTTTTGTTGGTTTTAACTCATTTTCGAACACCCAAACTCGTGACTGGTTTTTTGTTTCGGGTTCGTACGCATATATCCAGGATTCGTCACCTGATACGATATTGTATACAGCGTTTGAGGATCCTGCGTGGAACCTTTCGAGAGTTCTGACGCACCAAGTAACGCGAGCCGCTTTTTGCTCTTCACATAGCAAATGCGGTATCCATCGGGAAAACAACTTTTTTACACCTAATTGTTCATGCAAGATTATTTGTATTTGACTCATGCCAATGTCTAAAGTTGCCTGAATTTCGCGGTATGTCACATGTCGATCTTCCTCAATCAGCTTACGCACAGCATCAACGTTTTCTTGGGTGACTGCAGTTTTTGGACGACCTTGACGAGGATCATCACTGAGCTTGACACGTCCACGTTGAAATTCAGCAAACCAGCGATAAATTGTGGTTTTGGATGGGGCTTCATCACCAAATGCAGAAATCATCCGGTCAACACACTGTTTGTGTTAAACCACTTCGAAAGTCATAATAAATCATCGCTCTTGAATTTTCTCGAGTCAATTCCATTTTCTCAACGACTAAACAAGTTTGACAAACCTTGTGACAAGACCGTGAATAATGAATAATGAATAATAAATAAATGGTATTCGATTTGTAAAACCAAGGAGTTTTCAATTAAAAAGATTTTAATATGACAGGAACAGTGGAAATATTCCATTCCCGATACTTTTAGTGCAGCCTATGTATTAAGTAGCATTCCAGTATTTGGCCGTAAGTGTATCTTTAAGAAGTGTGTGTGCGTTGAATGGTCTACATAAATACAATCTGCTGTCTTAACTTTTATATTGTCTTCACCTCGTCTATTGATCAGACGGAAGTAATATAAGTCATGTTCAAAGAAGCAAGCATTTTTTTGCACCTAAGGTCCCAGTGGAAATTCGTCATGAACTTCCTCCGCTACCAAGACCTTGTCATGTATGGCACAGGGCATTACACTGCGCTCTTCACCTCAAGGCATTTGTTATTTGGCCTCTTATGCCCAGTAATTTCAGGAGCAAGGGCACTTCACACCGGAGCACAGTAGTGTCTTAACTTTTAACTGTTTGGCGACATTCACGGGGTGGTGCTATATTCTTCTTCCGGACTCTGAACGGGAGACGGCAGTATCTTAAATCATGGCGAAATGTATTTGCATGTGCATACCTCTGCAGACCTCTTATGAGATGATAAATGGTGTAAATCGGATGTCGAAACTGATAAGTGATCAGATAAATCGATTAATTCTATTATTATAATAAGTATCTTAGTCCGTTTTCCCTATTTTTATGGAACAATTATTTCTTGATTCGTATTCTAATTACATCCTTATTAGAAGGATGTCACTATAGTGACTATAGTATATATAGTAACTAGCTTTTTGATCTTAAATATATAATCTATCCCTCTCTCTTTCTCAAATACAAAGATGTCATTCAATAAATACAATTTTTTATTTTATTTTAAGTGCTGTCAAAATCCATGTACAAATCAAATACGGCTGGAATATTTCGAAAATAATGTTTATGAATAATCTGTTTATGTATCTCAACCAGTAAAAAGTGATTGTCAGATTTCGATTTCCAAATGTTTGCTTTAAAGTTTAAACTACGACGGCGACTAAGGGACTTTAACCAGAGGGATTGGCAGTAGACATTCTGCGCTCACCAACCCGCCTGCCAAGCGTGGTAAGTACTTGCAAAATGATGCCAAACGACATATAACTGGTAGTCTATGGGGGAGGCCTTTGTTTAGCAGCGAACGTCTCTTAGCTGATGTAATGATCCGCTACCCAATTACTGGGTTATACCAATATCCTTAGATAGACTGGTTGCCAGATCTTCGGCCTTTTGACTGCCGCAAGGACTGCCATAGGTTATCGTCGATTTTTTTCCGACGACTTAATGGTTTTTCATCCTCCCGAAATATTTTTGAAGTTTCTTTTCCTGCAGCATAAGCTGACGTTTGATCAGTATCTCACCTGATCTTAAGTAACGATGCAGTCGATGATAGTGAATTATTCCATAGAAGAAACCTGCTCACTCCTAAATTGATGATTTCTAGGATATAACTGTGGAGAAACACAGTCTTTGACAAGGAGTTTTACTCCTTAGTGATACGCATAATAAATGTGTTAGCATACCGCTTCGCGCATAAAGGTGGAACATCCACTATATAACGGAGGCGGACTGCCGTACGTCTGGATCGTCGTACGATCGATCGATCTGGTCATCAGATGGTGAAATGGGCCCCCAAGGACGCGTTAATAGGATGATCACCCATCGACGGGAAGCCGTGGCAAGAGAAGTTCAACCTGGCAGATTTAGTTGTAGCTCCCCTTCCTTGTCCTGGGGAAATCCTCATGGTCCTCCTCCGCCTTGGAAAGGGCGGAGAGGCATCCCTCGCTTACCGGCTAAAACCACACGGCGTCCTTCCACTGTTATGCGCCTTGTCAGCATTAGATCGCACCCCCAGTAGGTATAGGCCCGTCACTCTTTGACGGGCCCCGTCTCTGTGCGGCCTAGTTGACCGCACATGTGTATCTTCAGAGAAGCGCACGAAGCACACGCGCCGCATATTAGGGCCTGTTTCTATTCGGGTGATGGACTGCCCTTAGCTGTAAACCCCTCAACCGTTTCTTAAGTCTGCACTATAAAATCGTTGACACAGTTTAAGATATGCATCTTCAGCTCCTTACTCCGACAAATCCCTAAAATATATTTGTAAACTTCCCGATGTTCAACTAACAAACTAAAAGTCATTAAAATTATCGCTAAACTTGTTTTCGTACTTAGGTATTGCACTGGGCGTGGGCGGGCCAACTATAGGGAAGGTTGACCCACTTTGTTATCGCGCGTATCTGCGAAGAAAATCTTTAGATTCAAAGTATCATCATTTCAGCCGAATAGAGTCCACTGCTGGACACAAGCCTACCCCAAAGATCGCCACAACGACCGGGCTGAGTCTGTTCTGTGCTCATTGGGGGGATTTGCCATAATTTCCACGCTTGGCAGGCGGGTTGTTGATCGCAGTTGAGTTGTTACTGTACTCGAAGTATGCTGCTGCCCACCCTCCGGTTAACCCCATAGTCACCTTTTACGACACCCAAGGGATGAGATGGGTTGGTGCTATTCGTAGCCGGCACCACAAGGTTAATATTGCAAAGTATACCTGCCTATTATTATCATAATCAGCCCATCACTGTCCCACTGCTGGACACGGGCCTTTTTCTCACAATGAAAAAACCACGCCGGCCTGTTTGAGTTGGCAGACTACACACACCAATAAGTACTTGTTGAAGCCCTCGTAGGTGTGCAGGTTTCTGCACTGTAAACGCAAGTGATAATCAAATTCTGATCCGCACATGAATCCGAAAAGTCAAAGATGCGGGCCGGGTTCGAACTAAGACCCTTCTGTATAGAGGGCAAGCGTTCAACCTCTAGGCTATTACTGCCTACCTATATACTCTAACCAGATTATTTTAAAACAATATCGCGATCGTCAACCCGTCTGCTAAGCGTGGCGATTATGGCACCCCCCCAATGAGCCCACAACACACCCATATCAGTCATTGTGGTGATCTTTGTGGGAGGCCTGTGTCCTGCAGTGGACTTCATTCGGCCGAAATGATATAACTAAAAAGTCCTAAGTTAGTTACTTCCATCCGTCCATAGACAGGTTACTACCTATTTTGATAGACCTTATGCATACAAGTGCAGAGATGAGTGTTGTCTAGGAGCAACAAAATTACGTTCTTTCTTATGATCATAGCCAAGCTCTAAAGCTTCTTAGAAACCACAGTTTTCTTCGCCTAGCGAACTTTATAAGACTTAAAGAAAAATAAAGCGAATAATCCTAAACATATTTACTGTAGTAAAATCAGCGCGCACTGTTCTCAAACTTATCCTCGCTTTGGGAATATATAGTTTTTGTAGCACTGAGCTTTAAGTTTTAGATGGAACGCGCGGTGAAGCAATGGTGTTCACATATTGTGGAATCGGTAGCGGGTTGAAAAATTACAAGCGTTATAGGCATAACGCGAGGAAGAAGAAAACGTCCGTGTGCCCCGAGTTACTCAGGCCTAGACACAGGCCTCTTCCAAAGATCACCACAACGATCGACATGGGTGTGTTGTGGGCTCATTGGGGGGATTTGCCATAATAGCCACGCTTGGCAGACGGGTTGGCAATAGCAGTTGAGTTGTTAATGTACTCGAAAGACGCTGCTGTCCATCCTCCGGCTAATCCCTTAGTCGACTGTTACGACGCCCACGGGAGGAGATGGGGTGGTGGTATTCTGAGCGGGCAACACACGGCTAGAACATACAAAGCTCCATGTATCAACCATGATTGTAGCAATAAGTATTCCCTTACGAATAATTTGTAGCGGTGTATTACGCCTTTGTTCAGAAGTTAGTTATCTTCAACAAAGAACTGAGCATCTCCAAACTTGTATGATTACGAATCGAAAGGTATGCTTTGATACGTAATGGCTTTGCATCATATACAAAAGCCTACCCCAACGATCGCCACAACGACTGGTCTGGGTATGCTGTGTGCTCTTTGGAGCGTTTTGCCATAATCGCCACGCTTGGCAGGCGGGTTGTCGATCGCAGTTGAGTTGTTACTGTACTCGAAGGATGCTGGTGCTCCTCCTCCGGTTAATCCCATGGTCGCCTTTTACGACATCCATGGGATGAGATGGGTTGGTGCTATTCATAGCCAGCACCACACGGTTTGCATGCTGATAACTCAACTTTTTTTATAGTCTGAAAATAACGGTATGCTTTGATCTAGAATGATTTAAATCCTGTTAGGTTTGGATACGTTAGCACGCATGTGGTCACGCGCTGCTATGGGACGCTTTGGGGGATCCTTTGGGTGACCGCTTTTCAGTCACCCTCTCCGAGATGTGCCTATAGGCGTGGTACCAGTGGGCGGCTCTAGTGTGATCATACGAGGACCTGGAGCCTCCTTTAGGTGCCGAAGATGACTACTCCAGTGATTTTAGCCGGTAGGAGTCCGGCATACCCCTTCGCCCTTCCCCGGGTTGAAGGAAGTTCATGAAGAATGTCCACAGGGCACCAATAAAAAAAAAACACGTTTGGATACGTAAACAATTGGATGCAGGCCTACAATTGCTCGTTAGAATAAAACCACACATCAAGTCTATCAAAGATGTAAAGCAATATTTTCTTAAATTATATTTTATATATAAAGTTCTTAAGCCTCCTTAAGCTCTTACCTAAAGTCCTTTATTTTTATTTCATCACGTGCCCGCTAAAGGAAAATTACGTATGAGCGTAATATTTTCTTTTCTGAACTAGAACAAAGAATCTAAAGAGATTCTCCGCTCAAGTTGGTATTGACAAAACAAAAGTTATTGTTTTAAGTTTTCCAATGCAAGTAATATGGAAAGAGTGTTTATTCCATAGCGTTTGTTTTGCTTGTTGAACCTAAGATTGTCGTTTAAGTTAAGAGAAAAAATGCAATTTCGCACGATACTTATTGAAAAAAATTGTCGTTGTGAAAATCTATGGGGAAGCCAGATTTACTGAACAGTGTAAATCTGACGGCTGATATGATGATGATATTGAATAAAAATCTGATTGTTAAGAGTTAGAACATACAAATTCTCTACTGACGAAAGTTAGAAAAAAATGTTTTTTTTAAGAAATCCCTTAAATTATTAAATAGTAAGGATCCAGAAGCCGTGTGGTGCCAGCTTAGAATACAAACACCCCATCTCCTCCCGTGGGTGTCGTAAAAGTCAACTTCCCTTTGCCTGAGGATGGGCAGCAGCGTCCTTCGAGTACATTAACAACTCAACTGCTTCCGCCAATCCGTCTGCCAAGCGTGGCGATTATGGCAAAACCTCCCAATGGCACAACACACCCATAACGGTCGTTGTGGTGATTTTTGCGGGAGGCTTATGTCCAGCACAGACCCAGCTTTAGATTTCGTATATAGTCTTAAATTATGTCTGTTTTAGAGCGAATGAGCTTTTAGCTAACTTGACAGTAAGTGATCAACATCATGCGAGCACTCTAACCGTTGCCGACCTCGCTGTTGCTGCGTTGCTGTTCCACCCTCCAAGTATAAATTAATGATTATTATTAAAATGGTCTTACTAGAATAAATAAATAGATTAAGATTAGAAATCCAGGCTTAAGGGTTTTTTTCTCAAGTGCTCGCTCGCCTCGTTGTCTGGCATTTGAGTATGTAATGCTTACTCAAATATTTTGCTGATTGTGGGTGGCGTCATGTCTGTTGGGAGCTTAGTAGCGCTATGACAATTTAGTCAAAAATCTCAATAAATATTGCTATCAGGCTTGTTCAGTTTCTTTGACGGCACGGTTGGTGCAGTGGGTTCAATTCCCGCACGGAACAAATATTTGTATGATCTGCACGTAGTTGTGTCGGGTCTGGGTGTATTGTGTGTGGAATTTGTGTTTGTAAACGCACCCACGACACAGGAGAAATCCTAATGTGGGGCAACGTTTAAAAACAGAGTATAGAGAGAATATTAAACCCTTTTTCTACATGGTCCTCACATATAACCTTCATTTCGTGAACAATGGAGTCGTAAATATCGTAAAATAGTCTGATTTAAATACAGTAAGCGTGGGGTTCTTGCCCGTTCATCCACAGGAAATCCACATGTGGGAAAGTGGCAACAAAGAAAGAAACGAAGAAAGAAAGATCATGTGCGAAAATAGAAAATATGGGCATATCATAAACAACAATACAAGTCCTCAAAAAAAATACAGTAGTTTACCTTCTACACACGAAATAAATAAATAAAGTATACCGCATTATTCATCCATATTGTGCGATTTATCAAGCGCAATGTAATGCTGCGCAGGACTAGCCCTGGATAGAAGTATAATTAATATGGGCAGGCGTGACGCACCACCACGTGAATGACGTACTGCTCTCGTAAATAATCGCATTAAAAAAACGCTAAATTCAGTGCACAGAACTAAAGAAAAACTTAAAAACAAAGATTAAACAGCCAATCTGCTAGCGGCTAGTAGTCTACTACATAATGAGAGCCTAGTTAAGTGCTCATAAAATAATCAACGTGAAACCGCAGCACACCGCTGTAAAAAGCGGCTTTATATTTTGCTATTTTTTGTATTTTCCTGAGATCCTCATTTTCATAAGCTGTCACTACCGTTAACGTTGTACCTCTATGTACAGACCATTTTATAATGTCCACTGATTAGTTAGCATGCAAGAAATCCATCATAGTCGTTGGTTACCCAGTAATGGGAGCCGACAACTTGTGAGTGCGTGGTGTACAGTACTTGGATACCAAATGTTAATTTCATATGTGTAAGATAAATCACAGAGTTGGTGCAGTGGCTAAGCAATTTTCTTTCTGCACCACGAATCGCGTGTTCGAACCCTACACAAAAAAAACATTGTATGATCTAAAGATAGCTGTTATTTAGAGTCTTGGGTATTTGTGTATGTCATATTCATGTCTAAACTGTACCATAGACATATTGGGGACATATGTGGGACATCCTAAGATGTTTTTATAAGTGTAGATGCATTGCCCGCGCTCTACGATGGTCATATGAAAGCAAGGTAATTGCCCGGAGTTCACTCAGTCACGCACCGACCGTTGTCGCGGCTTTCATTTTCTGTC
Organism: Diloba caeruleocephala; assembly: GCA_947459985.1. NCBI lineage: Eukaryota > Metazoa > Arthropoda > Insecta > Lepidoptera > Noctuidae > Diloba > Diloba caeruleocephala. Next base: position 5,855,839 of record OX381609.1, read on the forward strand.
GCTTTCTTTGCACACTGTTTGAGAGCTATATACGAGTAGTTATATGTATTGGTAACTATAGTAGCTATAGTAAAATTTACGCTGTTCTTTAGTGCAGTAATGTTCGTGTATGGCACGTCTATATGTGGACGAGGACGACGAGGACATCGTCAAAAAAATTACTTATTTTGTTGTTCACCAAAACAGTTTATTATTTATTTTCGCATTTTTTATTGACATTCTATATTAGCGATATAACCTCACTTTCCAAGTTTCAGGCCTCATTTGTGGTGTGGTATCCGTAATAGATCCTACGGCAAGAGGCAGCAGCGTTCTTCAGTTTGCAAATTAATCACAATACTTACCACCAGTGAATGTTTTCAGTTTTCAGGTTTGTTTTTCGAATATGGCCTAATTCTACATATCTACAGGTGGTTGTGCCGAATTTTGATGTTTGTTCAGGACCGTGTGCGTAATAACAACGCAGCACAGCGAATCGATACAGTTACAGTTTTAATATAGGAAACGGTTTCCTATATTAAAACTGTGCCTACCCCATGCAAATAGAATACATTTTTTTCCTACCTTACATCTCAGCAGTGTACTGTTATATCTGTCGCGCCCTTGGTGTAATTTAATGACCAGAATCAATGATATTATATATTAAAAAGAAGTAGATATGTTACATCCGCGCCAAAAGTAAGAACCAAAACTCCCCCAATTGTAGCACCTCGCAATCGGTTCGCCTCGATAAATATCTCTTTTACTCTTGTTATTTTTGTATCTTCTTTCTCACAACATGGTTGTGCAAGCGAGACTGTATTTTGCGCGCCATTTAATATGGACGTAACATATCTATGGTATAATATTATTGACCAGAATAAAAAAAGTTAGTTTGAGTTGAGAAGTTATTTAAAAATGCTCTGACGTTCTTCGATCATGCGTACAATTGTTGGGAGAGTAATATAATTTTAGCCTTGGCAAACCGCAATAAAACACGTACTATACTAAAAGTAAACCGTTTAAATATTCCAAGAAAGCATATTATTTGATTAGAATTCCGGCAAAAGCTCCTACTAAACGACGTTCCCTACAGTACCTTGGGACTCCAAAGTCCGCCTTTGACACCTGGCGTACTCAGTCCGTCCTTCAAATTAAACAACAAAAACCCTACCACCAATTACAGATTATTAAAACGTGAAGTATGATTTCCAGTCACACAACAGAAACATAACGATGTAATCGCATTCGATGGCCGGGGGCGATCGCGCTTTGAACCCGCGGCCCGTTTGATGTTACCGCGAGAGTGGTCAGAGGAAGCGCACTCCATGTAGACGCAGCTCACACCGGAGTGCTGCTAGGAAGTTAAGATTTTTATGTCCTTACTGAATTGTACAATTCGCGAGGTTCTGTAACACCGGTACTGTGGGATGACTATGTCCGAAGTATTTGCTCATATTCTTGTTCAAAACTGTCATACATAATCCGTAAGTATATAGTGTTGTATGTATGGAAAATATAATATTTGCGAGCATTTCAATGAGTTAATAATTTTGACATTGTCAGTGCGTGTTATATCCAACGCATGGTCTAGCTTTAGATGTATTTATTGTATTGTCTTACTGTTATGTCTGTTAATAAAAAGTCATGAATCCACACCGATATGAGACGAATCTGTACTATTATTCAGAAATATATATTTAATTACTATTAAATACACACATTAAGCACACAGAATAACATATATATGTGTATGACTGCTATGAATGTAGCAAAGTTATTTATTTATGCACTCACAGAAACACATACAAAGAGATAGATGGGAAGATGGGATAGAAATAAAAAGATAAAGTGTACAAAGGTAAAGTAAGATACGGTAATTATTATTATAAAACTATAAGGGAAAACAGGCCAATTTTCCGAGGACCAGTAATAATTCTATTCGTGTGAAAATAAACCCCGCTTCGGTGTAACAGGCGCCCACTTGAAGCTTTCTATTTTTACACCGTCAGTTTGAATGGGCCCCAAGGTGCATAGGTCTCGTGGTACTCCAACCACGTTTTTTTCTAATTAAAGCCGGGATTTCCGGCACGGCCTCAGTTTTTTGCGAATCAAGAGATTGGTTGGCCAATCCGTTTATCTGCCGCTAAAGCTATCAATTCGATTGCTTTTTTTTACTTTTGGGACAATGGGATGGCTTGGTACCTACATGAAAGTAGAAGAGGAGGTCCTCTTTCTTTTAATTTTATATAAAATAACTAAACGGTTACATAACACAGCTGGGATTTTTTACTTTTAAATGTGTTGCGATACTTTATGAAAATTTGGTAAGATAAATCTTCTAAATCTAAAAAAGAGTAGACCTCTCAGTTATCTTGATTTTGTAAAAAAGCGACTAAGGACCCATTTAGAAGATCGATACAAGTGTCTTTCTGTATGCTACTAACATAACAATGTCCTGCTGATGACATTGTTGTGCTTCGGATCCTTGAGCTCTTTATAATAGGGTTGAACTATGACTGATTCATTCATGTTTACCGTCTGTCAGGACGGGTCCACTCAAAACAGGTAGCTATGGAACTTTTTTCAATAGCCTATTTCAGACGATGCCCTAGTTTTTTTTCACCTAGTATTGTACTATAGAATATGCCTGGAGTTTAAAACCCCTTGAGTTCGTTTCGGCATTTTTTTCTAGAAGCTTTCCCAGAATAGGATATGCCAGTTTCATTCTAGATTTAATAATGAGTGAAAGTGTTTCTTGAGACTTGATTATTTATCATTAAAAATTTATAAATAGCATCCTGTGCCTGTGATCATCAATCCGCTCTCTAAGAGTAGTAAATTATGACAATATCATTGTTGCGAGCATTTGGAGGTCCATATTTAGCAGAAGAAGTTTAACGGTATGACATGATACTGTAATCATCATTTCAGCCGAAAGAAGTCCACTGCTGGACACAGGCCTCCCCCAAAGATCACCACAATGACTGATATGGGTGTGTTATGTGCTCATTGGGGGGATTTGCCATAATGGCCAACCTTGGCAGGCGGGTTGGCGATCGCAGTTGACTTGTTAATGTACTCGAAGGACACTGCTGCGCATCCTCCGGTTTTGCCACACGGCTCACACACCGTGTGGTGCTGGCTACGAATAACACCAACCCATCTCATCCCGTGGGTGTCTTAAAAGGCGACTATGGGATAATGTAATAAAAATACTTAACCGTTATCACCATTATAGAGCTTTCAAGTGACTTCGGTTCGACTCCCACGCAGAACCAGATGCGGTTACTATAATTAATTTAAAAGATTGCCATCTGACTTAAGAAACTCAAGCTTTACGTTCTCAGATTCCATAGAAACATAGGGAACAAGGTATCATGTCGGGGTCACCAGTATGGTGGACGAAGGTATCACGTCGGGGTCATCAGTATGGGGAACAAGGTGTTAATAATGTTGGGTGTCTGTATATATACAGCGTTGTGCGAATACTTTACATGCGAGATTCACGATTCTTTTGACGTAATCTGAGAGTTGCTCTCAATGTTCAAGTAGATGTCGCTGTAAGTTGTTTTTATATGATGGCGATGTATATGTCGCCACAGAAACAATACTAATCACATTTGAATATTGTCCCCAGAATTCTTGTTTCACATCATTTCAGCCGAAATACGTCCACTGCTGGTCCTAGGCCTCCTCCACAGATCGCCAACATGACCAGCCTGTGTTGTGAGCTGATTTTCCATAATCGCCACGCTGGGCAGGCGGGTTGGCGATCGCAGTTGAGTTATATATGTTCTCGAAGGACGCTGCTGCCCATCCTCCAGCTATACCCATAGGCACCTTTTATGACACCCACGGGAAGAGATGGGGTGGCGCTATTCTGAGTCGGTCCCACACGGTTCTTGTTTCTACTTGTTTATGGTGTTGCAAAACGAACAGCTGTAGTAATTGTATGTGAAACACGTAATGCAACGTGCTGTAGGACAGCTTCAGTGAACACGATGACGTTACAACGACGTAACAGTTATTAACGATTGTGAAGACAGGTGTGTTGCAGTTGCATGCATACAAATCGGGGTTGTATGGACAAACCTGTAAATAATTCAGCCGGATAAAGTTCACTGCTGAACACAAGCCTCCCCCAAAGATGGCCACAACGACCGGTCTCGGTGTGTTGTGTGCTCATTGGAGGGTTTTGCCATAATCGCTACGCTTGGCAGGTGGGTTGGCGATCGCAGCAGTTGAGTTGTTAATGTTCTCGATGGATGCTGCTACCCATCCTCCGGTTAATCCCATAGTCGCCTTTTACGACACCCACGGGATGAGATGGGTTGGTGGTATTCGTAGCTGGCACCACACGGCAAACGACCAACCTGTAATCTGTACAAAATACATGGGTATTTTGTGGGTTTCTCTCTTTGGCAAGCATAAATGATAATTATTTGTTTATTAACATGCAACAAAGGCCCTTAGTGAACTACATAAATACAAGAAAATCTTATAAACGAATATATATGTATATATAGATTTACAATAAAATACTTTTAATTTACAGATTTCATCGCGTATATTATAGATTTTTGATTTTTCTGATGTTTGTCAGTTTGGAATCCTGTAATTAAAATAATACAGTCCCACATACCACACTAAAGAACATCAAGACACCGTGAGTGATTACTGCGTGCATCGAAATAACTTTTAATCAGAATTGTACGGTAGATAAAATAAAATTACTTTAAAACCAGTAGAACTTTAGAACCATTAACGACGCGACGACGAATGCTGCAGTGTTTGAAACTTCAGAAAAAACAAAAAATTTAGGATATACACGCACTTTTCAACGGAATAAATTTCCGTTGAAAAGTGTTTTATTATAATTATTAATAATCGCGAAAACCTAAGACATTAATATAGTTTTACATTATTATTCTATTTATTTATAGTCATTATACACGTATGATCGCCGTCGTGAATCGCTGTGTGGTGTCGCGAAAGCGTCCGTACATGACACCCTTCAGCCCAAATTCTTTGTTTAAGAAGGTCCCCAGATTTGAATCGGGCCCTGCACCAAAAACGGCTTAAAGTTAACGTTATCTTGCGATTCGAAGTCAAATATTTTATTTCAAATAAACCAATTACGCGCACTTATGAATCGTCAGAATTTAAGTTGCACGGTTCCAATTAGTTGATTTTATGGAGAAGAACCGACAAGAAAGTACCACCGCGCCTGTCGCCGCCGCTGCCACGGCAGCTGCGAATTTGTGAACAAGCACTAAGGAGTCCACATAACAAATATGTAAAATTCTCTGAAGCTTGTAAAATCACTTAAAGCTAGGCATTTAAAATTACATAGGTACCATAAAGCTAATTCTGTGATATCGTATCTAACGGGCGAAATTAATAATCAATCTAATCCAAAATATTTAAATTTTGGATTGAGTATTAGTCTGTTTTTGTGATAACTTAACTCTTTTAAAATGCTTGAGGTTACAATATTGAACTAGATATTAAGAACATATAAAGTTGTTTAAAACTTTATCAATAATCTGTTGAAACATACATATAGCAGCTATATAGTACGAATTGCACTTCAGATATATTTGGTTACCAGAGAAGCCACATGTGCAGAAAAGAACTAACGCCGTATGTCCCTATCGTCAACATAGTCTTTAATCCTATAGTTGGCTATTTTATGAGTTTTTTTCAACGTATTTTTTAAACTTGTCTTCAAACCTTTGTACTCTCAAGGTCCATTTGGTCTTGATACTTATGTAATTAATGATCTCCTCAACTTTGGTAGAGTGATGCAGGCGGAAGGAGTACAGTACGGAGTAACCTCAATTAAGTAGTTACATCTTATATATATATATATATTTCTTCTTATTTTATCTTATTCTTCTGTACGTGTGTATATCCCTAAACTCCTCTTAAATGGCTGGACCGATTTTGATGATTATTTTTGAGAATATTTCCGTGGGTCCTTCCATGGTTTAGATTCACAAATGGAGCCGGTAGGTGGCGCTACAATCGGGTTTGCATGTACCTGCCTGCCTGTGTGAAACTGGGGCGTGCAGCTAGTATATATACATAAATAAATATTAGTCTGTGTCTCATTTACTGACTCGAATGCCACTCAATCGATTGAGTTCAAACTGATGGGTTTATATTTGACATATTACTGTAAAAGTAAAAAAAAATATTTTGAGCATATTTCAGTCCTTGCGAGTCTCTTGAGGTCTGCTGATTTTTCTTTTTCTACACGTATGTGGAGATTTTATTATTATTCAATATGAAGAAACAAAAATAGCAGTATAGTAGTGACAGCAAGAACGGTTGCAGTGCGGAGGTTTAGATTCTCAATTCCTAGATAAAGCGATAGAACAGTTCAATTTTATTAGGAACTTCATTAGAAATTACATAGAATAGCGTATCATAACTCTACCGATATAATAGACTGTCGGTGCACTCGTAGTTTACGACTACTCAAGACTACAACTTTGTTAAGCCAATAGATTTCCTAGTGCGGATGCATTAAACGGCACTTGTCAGTGTCACTACCATTCAACGTTCTAACGACGGCACGGTTGGTGCAGTGGCTGATACAGTCGACTGCTGCGCCCCGAGTCGTGGGTTCGATTCCCGCACGGAACAAATATTTGTACGATCTGCAGGTAGTTGTTCCGGGTTTGGGTGTATTGTATGTGGAATTCATGTCTGTAAACGCACCCACGACACAGGAAAAATCCTAGTGTGGGGCAACGTTTAAAAAAAAATGTAAATTAAGTTTCAGATAAGTAGAAAATCTTAGCACTAACACGGTCGCGTATGATAGAGAGAATTGGCCACCCGCTCTCGAAACGTGGTTGTTTTAAAGTTGACCAAAGGAATATTACGATAGAAGAAGCGCCCTTTTGTCAATCATCAGTGCTATCACAACCCTTCGACAAGTCACTATACTGGCGAGGCTTGGGAGGATCCCTTACAATCCTCCCCGAGAAGAGTCTGGGGGGGCGACCTTTTTACAGTCGCCTTCCCTCCGCTAGAGGGGGTAACCGCTTTCCAGTCATCCCTTCCAAGATGTGCCTAAGGGCGTGGCACCAATGGGCGGCTCTAGTGTGATCTTACGAGGACCTGGAGCCCCCCTTCGGTGCCGAAGATGACCGCTCCAGTGGTTTTAGCCGGTAGGAGTCCGGCATACCCCTTCACCCTTCCCCGGGGTGAAGGAAATTCCATGTAGAATTTCCACTGGACATCAATAAAAATAAAATTAAAAAAAGTCACTATACTGAGATGCTCCTGTTTGGGCTGATGATAATGATGTATGTTTCAAGCTCTTCTTTTTGATGCAATGATTGGCGCAGTGAGTAAGCGACTGTTACGTGTCACGGGTTTGATTCCTGCACGGAACAAATAATTGTGTGGCCTACAAACACATTTGTTTTTGTTAACTATACCTCATGTATGTGGAATCCATGTCTGTGAACGCACCCACGACTCAGAAGAATGGGGCATAAAAAAAAGTGGGGCCATGTTTGAAAAAAATGCTCTACGGTCTTAGAGAACAGCGTAAAGAAGTGGTCTTATTTTTTGTGTACAATATATTTATCGGGCTAGCCCTAGCAACACACCGTGCGCCTCACCTCGAGACATTAAGATATTTATGCCCAGTAATTTCACCAGCTACAGTGCCCTTCTAACCGGAGCCCAGTAATGTCTAAAGTTTAATCATTACTGCTTAGCGTTAATATCTGGCACTGCAGTGGTACCTTCTAACCAGCCTCCTGCAATAGCAGACCGCCAGTATATGTTAGGTGATGTATTATAACATTTAAATTACCTACATTCAGCCTCTCGTTTGATCATATCACAATAAAGTTGTTGCAGGAGAACTTGAAAACTAATCGAATAATTACATGGGATCGATCATAAGAACAAAAGACGGGCAAGGATAACTGCTCCAAACAAAGAGAAAATATTATTAATAACTTACACGGATATAAACAAAATTGTATTGACCGATGGCACCGCTAACAATTATGCGAATTTCAACCTTAAGCAGAAGGAACCAAAGCCGTTAAATGGATTAATGGAGTGACGAATTATCTTGGCAGTTAATAATGAAAAGAATCTCGGGACTATTAGGGCGTGTTCAAGCACAACTAGCTATTATAATTATTATCTGTCAATGTATAAGCATTTGTTGTTTATTACACATTCCGTAGAATTGTCTGTAATCGTATTTAGTATGTCTCATATTTATGTAATTAATTAGGTAAATGAGTCATGGTCGAAAGGTCGTGGCACTGACATTGAAAGATAAATATTTTTTATCAGACCGACCGCACAAGTCTTTGTCGAAGAAAAGAAGAAATGTAATACAGTAATTAAGTTGTTCATAAGGCTTCTGGAGCTTGTATTTTTTACTGGGTAGTCCCTAAATAGAATAGAATAGATGAAAAAACTGTACACGTCAGGAAAGAAGAATGATGCCATGTGGTGTCTCAATTAAGAACACCACTCTATCTCCTCCCATAGATGCCATAAAAGGCGACTTAGGGCCTCTAAACCAGATGGGTGGCAGTCCCTCTTAGGAGACCATAGTCATACTACACTTATCAATTGACGGCACGGTTGGTGCAGTGGGTGATACAGTCGGCGGCTGCGCTCTGGGTCGTGGGTTCGACTCCCGCACGGAAAAAATATTTGTATGATCTGCAGGTACTTGTTCCGGGTCTGGGTGTATTGTGTGTGGAATATATGTTTGTAAACGCACTCACGACACTGGAGAAATCCTAGTGTGGGCCAACGGTTTTAAAAAGAAAAAAATTCGCCTGCCAAGCGTGGTGAGTGTTTACAAATTCCTCCCAAAATAGCGACACGTGGGAATCTATAGGGAGGCGTTTGCTCGGCGGCGGCGGCGGATCCTGGTCGATCGAATCGGGCAAGATCTCTCTCTGCCAGCTGTAGTGTCGGCTATGTTGGCAGAGCACGAAAACTGGAATGCAGTGGTCTCCTTCTGTGAGAGCATCATGCTCCAGAAGGAGAACGCAGAGCGGGATCGGGAGAGGGCCGATCCCGCTCGAAGAAGAAGGAGACGGCGCCGGGGTAACAACCGCTCTGGCGCCTAATTCCGATACGCCTGAAAACCCCTGCCATTGCTATAAGGTGGGGGACCTCTGGGTTCGCGGGTGCGTAGATTGGGGAATCTGCGTGCCCACACCAAGCGACCCAAGAGAAGACGGTAGCACGCATGTGGTCACGCGCTGCCGTGGGACGCTTTGGGGGATCCTTTACAATCCCCCTGGGGGGGTGACCGCTTTACAGTCACCCTCTCCGAGATGTGCCAATAGGCGTGGCACCAGTGGGCGGCTCTAGTGTGATCATACGAGGACCTGGAGCCTCCCTTAGGTGCCGAAGATGACCGCCCCAGTGGTTTTAGCCGGTAGGAGTCCGGCATACCCCTTCGTCCTTCCCCGGGGCGAAGGAAGTTCATGAAGAATTTCCACTGGGCACCAATAAAAAAAAAAAAAAAAAAAAAAGGGAGGCGTTTGCTCAGGAGCGGAAGTCCTTTGGCTGATTTACTAAAAAAAATACTAGAAGTTGCTTCTACAATGCCATAAGTTATAATGAGGAGGTAAACTTTAGGCCAATTTTGAAGGATAAGTCTAAATTTGTCTACGTTTAGTTCTTAGGGTATTTATTTCAAGATTGTGTAATGCAACAATTATGTAATTTTTAACAATGGTTATGTTCATGTGATTGTAGTGGGTGTTACGTATGTTGTACGTGTTAGCAATAACTCAAACACACATTGACATTTTCATTGCAGATTAAACCGAATAAATATTTACACACATCTATAAGCTCTTGGTTATTCTTAACGATAGAATAATTGTCTGAGTTAAAGCTTAATTCCGGTTTCGTAATAAGGGCAAAATATAGGCAATATAAAATTTACTTTACTTAAATCAAAACATAGTAAGAGCAAACAACATGTCGTGATTATACAGTTGAAACCTGGAGTGGTCTAAATTGGTAACAGAAACATAGAAATTGTCATGGCATTTTAGTATATGTATGTAGTGTTTGACAAATCCAACTCTACGTACAAAAAAGCAAACGAGTGTTAAAAAGAAGAGCACAAACACGAAAACAAACAAACAAGTATGTCTACAAAGCTCCTAGATAGCTTATCTGGTAGCACACATCAAGTCTGAAAAGAACTTCTGAATGAGAACGTTTAAAGCATCTAACTGGCGCTTGTACGAGAACTTGCCTTTATAAGACCATGTACGTATTACGAGAATCTATCACTGTAACAGCTATGAAAATAATATTTCAGTAAAACATAAATAATTTTCAGCAAATATAGCTTCTCTGGTAAAATATGTCGTCGAAAACAGAAATTGAAACAATTAATTACACAATTCCATTTTCTGTATACTCCTATTTAAAATATGTACAGAATGTAATGACAAATATGAATGAACGCAAGAGTTAATGGTCAGAAATGTACATATTTAATAATGTAAACCTGAATTGCTATGGGTACTAAAGAACATGGGTGGTTTTGGGCATGATCTGTTACAGAAATGAAAGCTTATCTAAAAGGAAGTGTATTTTTTTAAAACTTTGTCCCGCACTAGGATTTCTCCTGTGTCGTGGGTGCGTGTACAGACATGAATTCCACATACAATACACCCAGACCCGGAACAACTACCTGCAGATCATACAAATATTTGTTCCGTGCGGGAATCGAACCCACGACCTGGAGCGCAGCAGCCGACTGTATCAGCCACTGCACCAACCATGCCGTCAGACAAATAATAAGAAGACTACATGAATAAACCAGTGACATTTGAATGAAACGCATACTTATTGTCTATGGCCTTGTGCCAAATATGTAAAAAAAAGTTCTCTTGGATACCAAATTGTCTTAAATATTGCATTCATTACAATTTCTTAATTACATGTTATGTTACACGATATGTATTGGTATTATTTATATGATAAAATAAACGATAGTAGTTATTGGATAATACCGCCATACTTAATTACACTGTCACAAAAACGATGATTTTACATAAATGCAAATGAGAATTTAGAAAAAACTAATTAAGTACGCAAGAAATATCCTCACACACACTACTAATTAAATGTAAAGTCCAACAAAATTCGGGGCCACGCATTGTATGGGCGATTGTCAGTCTCCTATCAAAGGAGAGCCTTTTAAATTTTCAAATATTTATTCTCGAATTAATATTTAAAATTTTAAAAGGCTCTCAACTAATGGAATATGTTGGATTTAGTTTAAATGTTTGATTTTACTTTATCTCACTATTACAACCAGCATACGCATTACTCATAAGAGAAAACAGAGTCCTAGTCATTCTTATGACTTAGATAGAGTATCCGAAACCTGTCAGGGATAGCTATGCTATCTGGGGGTGGTGGCCATTTTACAGTCGCCTCTCCTCCGCTAGAGAGGATGACCGCTTCTTCACAGTCATGCCCTCTAAGATATACCTAAAGGCATGTCACGCATGGGTGGCTCTTGAGGCTCGGTGTGATCTTAGAGGACCTGGAGCCCCCTTCAGTGCTGAAGATGACCGCACCGGTGGTTCAATGGTCCAGCATGCCCCTCTGCTCATCCCCAGGTGGAGCAAGAACAGAATGTATTTCCACCGGGTTAAATAAATGAAAGGTAACTATGCTAACGGTAATCTGTTCGTGTCTGAACGCGCTCTTATATTGTATGTGTAGCAGGCAGCCCACACGTCCGAAGCCGATAGAGAATAAATTGATGCACCTATTTTTGTTTAAGACGATCCTTCATTTTGATTAATAGTTGTTACCGGCACTGTATTGTTGGTCTATCTTATACTGATTTAGTCGTAATGTCGTTAAAGCGTGGCCTAATGTTTGTACGTAACAGTTGTTGGGTTAAAAAGTAAATGTTTTTTGAGTGTGTTTTTAAAGAAAGAGTTGTCATGTATTTTAAATTTATCTTGCTTATTTTCTTATGTCTATTCATGATCATTGATTTAGGTTTCTGTATTGTTACATATACCGTATGGTAAGGTTTACATAACTTTAAAAAACCAATGCTTGCGTTGAATGTCCATTGCAAACTCACTGAGATGAAGATTGCACATCAATTTCTTTCGATCATTTTTGAACTTATTTTGCACTTTTGATAAGACTATAGTTGCAATGGCTGGGGCACATTGCTTAGAACTGATGGCCGATGGAGCAAAAAGACTCTCGAGTGGAGACCGCGCACCGGCAAACGGAGCGTGGATAGACCTCCAACGAGGTGGACAGATGACCTGATGAAGGGCGCTGGGAGTCGTTGGACGAGGCATGTAACCGCTCGTTGTGGAAATCAACGGGGGAGGCCTTTGTTCAGCAGTGGACGTCCTTTGGCTGATATAATGATGATGATGAAAAATGGGACTAGCGCGCGCATGACGTATGAAGTTGGCAATGTGGTTCCCGGTAAAGAATATACCACCTATGGGTTTCGTAAAAGGCGATTAAAGGTTGATATATTTACAGAATGGGCAGCAACATCCTCGAGAGTGCTAATAACACCATACTGCGGCAGCAGTCTGTTTGCCAAGTGTGGTGATTATGACTGAAGTTTAGCCGTCGACGTTTACGGGCTACTATGTGTAAGAAACAAGAATCCTTAACAAAGTCAAATTAATCGATTGTAGTCGCTTGGCAGATGGTGACCCCGGAAAGACGGCGGCGTGCATGTAGTTACGTGCCGTCATGTGCGCAGCATAGCGCACAGCGAAGCTTGGGGGGCTCCTTTACAATCCTCCCCGAGAAGAGAACGGTCACCCCCCAGGCACTTCTCGGGGCGGGTTTTTACACTTTTTATAGTCGCCTTTCCTCCACTAGAGGGGTGACCGCTTTACAGTCATCCCCTTCGTGATGTGCCTAAAAGCATGGCACCAATGGGCGGCACTACTGTGATCTTACGAGGACCTGGAGCCCCCTGTCAGTGCCGACGATGACCACTCCAGTGGTTTTAGCTGGTAGGAGTCCGGCATATCCCTTCTCCCTTCCCCGGAGCGAAGGAAGTTCAAGTAGAATTTTCACTGGATCCAATAAAAAAAATAATTAAAAAACGATGGTGTTCTGAAAGTAGCTGCAGTATGATGTTATTAGTTAACCAGTAGATCTGTACTCAATAGTCATCACATACAAGTTCCAGTAAGTGAGAGTAGAAATTTCTTAGTCGATGACTACACGGTGTGTTTACCTAATGATGTCACGGCTTAACTGTGAATTACCTCAGCTTGACATATGAAAGCCATTCAAGCATAACTCCAATACACTTTTCACATTTGTACAATAGTAATGAATGCGTCACAATAAACCGTTATCAAGACATTCTCACTAGTACTCCGTATATTTGGCACCAGTCATCGCTCCCTTTTACACAGACAGATCGCGACCATTTAGCACATGCCACCAACGTTCTACTTTAGGCAACGCAAAAGAAACAAAATAGAATTTTGAATCAGCAATTCACGGTGCTCTAATGAGTTTCCAATGCAATTAGGAGGAGGAAACATTTTAACAAGGTTTCGTTAAATATATGAGGAAAGAAGTATTGAAATATTACGTACCGGATTTTTGTTAAAAACATCGATAGTTTTGTTTCAAGCTTTTGATTTGATTGACACTTGTAAAAATTGTTCCATGTGGTTCCTGGAAAAGTATAAACCACCCATCTCCACTCATGGGTATCGCAAAGATGACTAAGGGTTGATGTCAAGAGGATGTGCAGCAGCAGTCCTCATCATTGTCATGGTATCAGCCAAAAATGTTAGCTGTGGATATTTTTGGATATTTGACCCATAGATTGCCACAGCACACACAATTTTGGGGCGAATTTGTCAGTACTCCCCACGCTTGGCAGATGGGTTCGTAAGCGCAGAATGGCTGTTGATCTCTGCCCGATCCTCTGGCTTAGAGTCCCTTATTAGCCTTTTACGACAGCCACGGGAGGATGAGGAGATGAGGAGGAGGAGGATGCCATATTTTTTATTCAGAGACTGCATGGATAATCACAGTATCTTCCCGTGTGGTAATAACAACATACTGCGATCACCAGTCGGCCTCGTGGTGATTATGGCAATAAAGATATGACCGCTCATTATAGTGATTATTGGGAAGTCCATGTTCAGCCGTGGACGTTTAAAGGCAAGGGTGTATGTTACTGGACTTGCCGGTAATTTGCGATGTATCTATGTATTTTAACCACCAATATAATACAGTAGCTACTGGGTTATTTCCGACTCCTTTGAGTCATGATTTACCAGATTGCTCGTTTGACCGTTGGGCACAACTACCAGGTAGTTACTACTACGGTACTTACAAGCCACTGGTATACTATTCATTATAGCCATATTGTTTGTAAAAGCATATCTTAAACGAAGTTTCGTGCTCAGTTCATCGGTCTAAGCAGGCGTTATCTGATTTTTTAACAATAGCCCCTGAGTCCGGCTTTACCATTTGTCACTAATGGTCTTGCGTAAATTGTTGGAAAAAATGTTTTAGGAATGCCAAAGCTTTTTATGATGTTTACATATTTAGTAGCGCTCTACTAGGTGTGGCAACATTATTTTGTTTGTATAGCAACTAGTCAGACGGACTGTTGTAATGTTGTATTATGGAATATGGGCAGGCATGTCGTTTACCACCAGGCGAATGACTTGCTCGCCTCGTCACCAAGTTTATAATAAGAACTGTTAATTTTTAGACGCAGTTCTTGGCGCAGTTTTTATTATGTTTTTATTTTTATTGTAGAGGCGTTGAATCTGTAAAAACAAAATCTAATAATAAAGTTTATTTTTAAAACAGCGCTGTAGTAATCTCGTCATCAAGTTGTATGATAAGAATTGTAAATTTATAGACGCAGTTCTTGGCGCAGATTTTTTTATGATGTTGTTATTTTTATTTTAGAGGCGTTGTATCTGTTGGATCTGTAAAAACAAAATCTAAAAATAAATTTATTTTTAAAACAGCCCTGTAGGAATCTGGATGCTGTATGTATTCTATCGATTTAATATTTAGAAATAATAAAATATCGAAAGATAAACGAATGAATGGAATGGTATTAAACAATACGGCAAAATTACGTGTATTTTAACTAAGTTTCACAATTTATTACGATTGAAAGTGGCAGGCTGATACCCCTGTGGTACGGTGCAGCTTTCAGAAGGCTTATATCCAGACTAAATGAATTAAATATATTTGTATTTTAGACTACATCATGTTAGCCATTTATACGTCCTCTGTTAAACAAAGGCCTTCATTTTGGGGGATATTTGCCAGTACTCACCACGCTTAGCAGACGGGTTGGTGAGTGCAGTATGGCTACTGTTCCACAGAACGCAGAACTGCTGGCCATCCCTCTGGTTTAGAGTCCCTTAGTCGCCTTTTACGACATCCAACAGCAGGAGATGGAGTGGTGCTATATTCTTAATCCGGACACCACACCGACTAGCGATTGTAGAGTACGATAATAATATATCCTGTAACTGCCCCATTTCAGAACAAAGGCCTCTTCTCATCTAGAGAAGAAAAGAACATTGATCACCACGCTTGCTCACAGCGTTTTGGTAATTTTGTCCTCATCATCATCATCATATCAGCCAAAGGATGTCCGCTGCTGAACAAACGCATCCTCCATAGATTTGCACAACGACCGTTTACATGCTATGTGTCGTCATTTAGGGGGGGATTTGCCAGTATTCGAACGGACGCTGCTGCCTATCTATCCCTTTGGTTTAAGTTACCAATTTCGTCTTACCAAAAAGATATTCGAGTGTAGCTATTGTTAGTGTACTGTATAATATATGTACGTGTGTGCTGTAGGTATTTACACATTTGTGAGTGCGGTACCAAACGCAGTGACCCAGAAGTTGGCCGTTTAACATTGAATGGGCATTTCACGTCTCGTTAGAACAAAAGAATTACAAACGTTGGCCGTGCACTCACAAACAATGCTAAATGATGTGAGTGGAATTAGTATGTAAGTTCGCGTTTGATTTCACGTAGGTCTTAGAGGTAAGAGGTTCTTGATAATTTGGTAACTGTTCCTACCTGTACCTACTCGAAATATGGCGAACGGAACGTACTTTATCCAGTATACAGTATAGTCTATCCGTACGATATACCAGAGAGCCAATTCTCGTAATTGATGTATGATGATGATGATGATGAAAATGTTTAAAATATAGTTCCGATCTAGTCTCAGTGTCGTCGATGTCACACCACACGGCACTGTAAATGGTAAATGTACTTAAGTGAACTAACGGTTCTTTTGATAGTATCGTTATCAGTGTCTGCTTTTATCACATGGAGCATATCGTCGCCAGTGAAATCTAGATGTACGAGATTCTCACTTGGGGAATGTTCGATGAAACGATGTTCTGTATTAATAGTTTTCTCTTAAAACTTTGACAGTTCCAGTTTCATATAATAACCTCAGCCTATTGAAGTCAGAAGGTAGCATGGCAAAGGAAGATATGACCTCATTTGAACTTGACAATATGACAGTCGGCCGCGTGTCGCTTGTTTTCTTTTTGGTACTTATCTGTCATATAACGTTACCTCTCTCTCGCAGCAAGGTCACTGAAGAGTTTAAAAAAGACACAATCTTGGTCAAAATCCGTTGGTTTCGTCTTGTTAAGTCAATTCATGTTAGGTCTGCTAGCCGAGAGCGCGCCAGTTCGTTCCACGTACCTCTAGATTTAGGTTCATGAAGACGAAAAGCAAAAAGACATTGGGCTTTGGTCTCTCATAAAGGCAAGACCCAAGGCAACGCTATGCACCCGGTTCATTGACTTATACATTCCTTGGATCCAAATATTAATGGTAAATAAAGTATATACTTTATATTTTCAATTATAAACTATTGTTCTTTTACGAAAGCTACAGTTTTTAAATTATAATTTGAATAACGATCTATTCATGTTAATACCTTTGGTAACTTAGTGTATTGTTAGTCGAGTTGTATTCTTAATTAGGAGCCTTGTAGCTGAACATGAGTGGGCGGGCCATGGCCCCACAAGGATGCGTTTTTATTAAGGCGAAGATAAGTTGAATTAACTCGTTTATCTTAATCTTTACACTTTTTGTGTTCGATGTGTTTTTTTAATTTTTTTATAGGGCCTTCTCGCATGCATTTCTGGTAAATGTGGTTGCTTAACCGGTCATTTCTGGCGAAGCTAAAAGAGGCCTCCAGCCAGGCTTAAATTTAATATTAAACACTAAGCAACATTCACTAAGGGCACCCCCTGCGGGACACGGACCTCGGCTTAGGGCGTTGCTGGGGATAACAAGCTATTGTTTTGGGGACAGCTGGATCGGTTTTATTTAAATGTATTAAGGGACATTTAAAGCTACAGGCTCGGCATGGGCCGGCGCGAGCAAGAGACGGGAGGGAGAAGTGCTAACTTGAACGGGAAGGTGACGCGGCGTTAGGCCTCCGCGACGTCGGTGAGGCGGGCATCCTCGGCGGCGAGGGCAGTAAAACGGTCGGGTGTTAAGTGAACTGTTCGATGTGTGTTGGGTGTCTGTCTTATAACTTCATTTTTTTATGTTAGATTGATTGATAGATCTTAGCATCTATATAAGTTGGGAACATTATATTCTATATTCACCCGCTTTTTAATTGCTTGGTGGTGTAACTCATATGGTTGGAACGGACGAGGTGATTAATGTTGGATTCTACTCTATAGAAGGCGCCTTTACCCTGCAGTGGGAAAGTTAGAGGCTGACATTATTATATATTTTGGAATTATTTCGTACCATTACAATTCAATTCAATTCTACGGGAGAAGTCTCGTCTACTGCTTCTAGATTGTTCTTTTGATATTTAGGGGAAAAAAATTTAGAATTATATTTCTATGAAAATATAATTAAGGTTTCTTAAGTAATTATACAGTAAACGATAGAAAATACTTTGTCAAGCCACTTACATTGGCAGTTATTACACTTAATTAAGTACCTTTCTACATTTTTTTTGCGTTTTATTTTTGTCAGAGTCTAATGAACGTTTTCATCAGTGTTTATTAAATAATTATTAGGGGATAAATCTTTTCAAAGATTTCATTGTACTGTCTGAAATCGCTCTACAGTCATACGTTGTAAAATTGAAAGGGATTATGATGATGGCTATACTTATCAGTGAGTGTAAGAAGTGATGGAAGGTGGATCAAGATAGTATCCATATGGAAGATCCCCAACATATTGATCGGGTGACATCGTTTAGATCGCGGTGTGACAGTGGATGAGACTAGCTCAGGACCGGAAAAATTGCGTAAAAGGCCTTTTTTTTTTCTTTTTTTCTTTTTTATTGGTGCCCAGTGGAAATTCTTCATGAACTTCCTTCGCCCCGGGGAAGGACGAAGGGGTATGCCGGACTCCTACCGGCTAAAACCACTGGGGCGGTCATCTTCGGCACCTAAGGGAGGCTCCAGGTCCTCGTATGATCACACTAGAGCCGCCCACTGGTGCCACGCCTATTGGCACATCTCGGAGAGGGTGACTGTAAAGCGGTCACCCCCCCAGGGAGATTGTAAAGGATCCCCCAAAGCGTCCCACGGCAGCGCGTGACCACATGCGTGCTACCGTCTTCTCTTGGGTCGCTTGGTGTGGGCACGCAGATTCCCCAATCTACGCACCCGCGAACCTAGAGGTCCCCCACCTTATAGCAATGGCAGGGGTTTTCAGGCGTATCGGAATTAGGCGCCAGAGCGGTTGTTACCCCGGCGCCGTCTCCTTCTTCTTCGAGCGGGATCGGCCCTCTGCCGATCCCGCTCTGCGTAAAAGGCCTGGACTTAGCAGTGAGAGTACGTGGGCTTAGTAAAGGTATCTCTATTAGGTGGTAGATTTCTTATTGCAAGAGTCCAACTAGGAAGGTATCACAGTGCTAGTTATTCTGCCGGTAAGCAACAGTTCAGACTTTAGATACTCCTATGTTCCAGGTTCTTGTTTGAAGGGGACTGTAGAATAAGAGATTCAATAACTAATCTCTCGAGGTGATGAACGTAGTGTGGTGCTACACAAGACTAGTGCCATCGCTATAAGGCGGGGGGGCCTCGGGGTTTGCGGATGCATAGATTGGGGAATCTGCGTGCCGACACCGAGCGACCGACGAGAAAACGGTAGCGTGCAGGTGTGCACCACTGTGTGCAGCACAGTGCACAGGGACGCTTCGGGGGATCCTTTTCAATCCCCCCGGAGGGTTCACTTTACAGTCACCCTCCCCGAGATGTGCTTATAGGCGTATCACCAGTGAGCGGCTCCAGTGTGATCATTGTGATCATATGAGAATCAGGAGCCTCTCTTTGGTGCCGAAGATGCCCTTTCGTCCTTCCCCAGGCGGAGGAAGTTCATGTAGAATTTCGAATGGGTCCAACAATTAAAAAAAGGACTTGTTCTTAGTAGCATTACTATTTTTATGGGGGGGTGTAATGCTTACCACCAGGCAAACAACAAGATCATCTCGTCATAAGTTTCTAAAAAACGTTTACGGCAGGTTGGCGCAGTGGCTGAGCTGGCTTTCTGCGCTACGTGTCGCGGGTCCGATCCCCGCACAGAACAAATATTTGTACGATCCACAGATACTTGTTCCGTGTCTAGGTGTTCGTGCATGTGAGATGTAAACTGTATTCATGACACAAGAGAAATCTTAGGAGCAACGTCGTTAAACGAGAAAAGATGAAAAAAATGTGTATATGAGCTGCAGCGTTGATTCCTGGCAAATAATAGGAAACACCTCTCTAACTGGGAGTGTTGTAAGTCACGAAAAAAGGTCTGTCTAGAGTTTATGAAGTAGCGTACTGCTATGTGATAATACCAAGATATTGTAATATAATATATATAATAGTCATAGGGAGGCCCAAAATACCGCATAACTACACAAGCTTAAATGACTGTCAAAACAGGAACAACGTAAGCGAACGAATTTACATCTCTAATTCAATAGCGACTCTAAAATATCGATAAATCGGAAAGTGATATTTAACCACGATGATACTTTCCTAATACTCTCAAAGTAACAGTACTCAAAGTACTGCGAATTTCGATTCACCTGTTTCCATTATTGTACTACACTATACTATTGTAGACATTGGGGGGCCTATATCCAGGAAAATACCGCATGACATTATTGTTAAAGAACGTAAGCGCCGTGTGGTGCCGGCTAAGAATACCACCACCCCATCTCATATCGTGAGTGTCGTAAAATGCGACTATAGGATTAACCGGAAGATGGGCAGCAGCGTCCTTCGAGTACATTTATAACTCAACTGCAATTGACGATCTGTCTGGCCAAGCATGGCGATTATGGCAAAATCCCCTCAATGAGCACAACATAAACCCATACTGGTCGTTGTGGCAATCTTTGAAGGAGGGTTCTGTCCAGCATTGGGTAGTTTTTAGGCTAAAGTGATGATGATGATGCAAGCGATCATACTTACCTGTCTAATTCAATAGCGAGAAAACATATCGATTGCGCCACAGTATCGACACTAATAGTAATATATTGTACACTATCACTCGGTTGAGCACCTCTAAATCTTAAAGTGATATTTAACCCCGATGATACTTTACTCTCAAACTAACGGTACCCAAAGAAAACTGTCGGGTTGCGTTGCTCGTCAGTTCAGTTATCTGTGCGATAGCATCGCTATATGTCGATGCTAGCGATACCGAGCTAAACAATTAGGAGCTATTATACGGATCGGTTCGGTTCAGTTTCGTTAGGGGCGCACCGCAGCTGCTTTTACACCAAGCTGTAATTTTATTATTTAATTTATAATTATTGATTGTGCATAGTAATTCACATTTAATTACTTCTATGAAACATAATTATATATATTATTCAATTTAAATCTAAATAAAAATAAATCTCTCGTATGGATTTTTTTTAAACGTTGGCCCTATTATATATATTCAAAATATAGGAAGCAAATTGACAAGCCTGTGGTTGGTGACCTTTTCGGCACGGGCATGCTCAACAGCAATAAACACTGTCAACAAGTCTGACGGCACGGTTGGTGCAGTAGCGGATACAGTCGGCTGCTGCGCACCGGGCCGTGGGTTCGATTCCCGCACGGAACAAATATTTGTACGATCTGCAGGTAGTTGTTCCGGTTCTGGGTGTATTGTGTGTGGAATTCATGTCTGTAAACGCAGCCACGACACAGGAGAAATCCAAGTACGGGGCAAAGTTTTATATAAAAAAAAATGTTGGCGCCCCTCACCAGTCGCCATCCGCCGAACGGATAAAATTTAAGACCGCACATCCGTCATTTTCCGCCCGCTGGACGAATGTGTTTGTCTCTGTTTAAAGCCCTATACTGGCAGAACTGCTACAGATAGGTCGTATGTCTTAGTCTGAACATTTAAAGAAAAAAAAAAACACTTATATAGTCTATATTCACAGCAAGAAAAAGGTTAGGTTTTTGTGTCAGAATTTTTAAAAGTCAGTCGTTGGTGAAATTTTCGAACAATGTACTGTGCGTTTTCATTGTGGTGTTGTTTTATTGTTATAACAACTAGAATGATAATGAATTATTGAGTTTAAGTGGAATATTGTGTAGCTTGTGGTATAGTGTTGACATTGTAAAACAGTTGAATAGTTTCAAGTGTATAGGTATATTTGGACGACGCGTGCTCCGGATCGTGAGTACTTCCAAGACCTATTTTTTATAATTTTTACGTAATTATAAACTATATGAAAATTAGATAATCAGATAGGGAGTATCTTTACAATTATTTATCAGTAACCACTTCATATAGGTTCCATAGTAATTTATCTACTTACTTAGGTCAACGGCAGTAGGTAAACAGTATATAATACGACGCCCCGCCGCGAGTCTTATTTATGTTATTTATGTAAAATATTAATTACTTATATACATGTATTTTAATGATTTAATCTTGTAAATAATATAACGAATATTGTATATAATATTTTTTATTGTGTCTTGATGCGTTACATAATGAGATATAACGATTTTTCTTCAAAATATAGTGAAAAAGTTCCTAAAGTATGGGCAATCGCAATTTTTAGCAATTTTGTATTTCAGCCGATTGATATGAAAGTTATATAATCGGATAGATAATGTCCTTGCGATCATTTTAAGGTAATCTCTTCATATATGTTCCATATTAAAATGTTGAGAGATCTCAGGTTAAACGCAAGTAGGTAATACGACACCACCACCGCGGGGCTGATTTAAATTATTTATATAAAATTATACTACATACATTAATGTATTTTAATGATTTATTCTTGTAAATAATATAACAAATATTGTACATAACATTTTTTATAGTGTGCTTATGCAATACATAACGAGCTGTAACGATTTTTCTTCAAAATAAAGTGAAAAAGTTCCTAAAGTATGGGCAATCGCAATTTTTAGCAATTTTGTTTTTCAGCCGATTAAAATAAAAGTTATATAATCGGATAGATAATGTCCTTGCGGTCATTTTAAGGTAACCTCTTCATATATGTTCCATATTAAAATATTGTGAAATCTTAGTTCAAACGCACGGCGATAACATGCTCGCGTGTCTGTGCGTTTCCCCTGACATTTATAACGGTTTACGGGATTCCGTTTCTGACGTTTGACGGCCGAAGGGCCAAGCTTCAAGCCTGCCCAGAACAATTGTACTGCTACCCAGGATTAGTTCGGCGTCACACCACACTGCGCTGATCACCTCGAGATATTAGTTATTTAGTCGCTTGCCAGACATTTCACTAGCTACATTGCCCTTATTCTTCTATTCAGAATAATGTTTAGATTATAGTCGTATTTTCCATAAAATTGCTATCGTCGGGGATGTCATTGTCTTTCATCATCATCATCATCATAATATCAGCCACAGGACGTCCACTGCTGAACAAAGGCCTCCCCTTTAGATTTTCACAACGAGCGGTTACATGCCGCCCCCATCCAACGAATCCCAGCGACCTTCAACAGGTCGTCTCTCCACCTCGTTGGAGGTCATCCCACGCTGCGTTTTCTGGTGCGCGGTCTCCATTCGAGAACCTTTGTACCCAATGGCCATCAGTTCTACGAGCAAGGTGCCCTGCCCATTGCCACTTCAGTTTACTAATCTTTTCAGCTATGTCGACAACATTGTCTTTCACTACATTTAAATTCAATTTAAGGAACTCATTTCTAGTATCATGATTTTTTTTTATAACGTCATAATTATGCTATCATTAGGCAATCGTGCTACATTGTCGACCACATCGTCGCTTAACTGACGAGATGAGATAGTAGTCAACCGTTTATTTAATATACATATCAATCGATGTGTGTATGTATGTTCCTTATGGACTCCAAAATGGCTAGACCGATTTTAATGACATTTTCAGGCAATCTCCTAATTGATCCTGTGAAGTTTGGTATTTATTGGCTTTTTGCTAAATTTGTTTCTTAAAGTCATCTGGCTATAGATAATTAGTGCTACCAGTGAGAAGCCGGGGCGAGACGCTAGTATAAAAATAAAGTTAACAAAATGCAAACAATTCTCAACTTCGCAAGTAAATAATTGATTTTCGTTACGTGTCGGTGTGATTGCGTCCACCTTCACCGTTGTAGAGGTTAAACAGTTCATAGTACGATCGTATCTATCAGGGCTGGTATTTTTAGTGCCTTACCGCAATTTACTTGTAAGTGACTGACACAGCTGAATAAATTCACTCTATGTTATTATTATAGTTTTTCTAATAATGGAGAAAAATACAAGAGTCCCCATAAGCCGTTTTACTCTCACAGAAGTGTTCTTTGAAGACCGACCTTAGAATTTAATTATGTTAGACCACTTATGTAAACGGCCTCATTTACGGCCATGTGGTGTTCGGATTAAGAATATAGTACCACTACAAATAAAATAAAGTAAAAGATGACTAAGGGACTGTAAACCTGAAAGATGGGTAGCAGCGTCCCTGCCAGCCATACGTCAGTCACTAACCTGCCTGTTAAGCATGGTGGGTGTGTACTAACTAATACCCCCCAAAATGACGACACATGGTAAGTTTATGGGAGAGGTTTGTGTTCGGCAATGTCCATTGCAGTCCAGTCTGTTGGCTGATACGATAATGATGACTCTTTAAAATAAAATAGTGTTTTAGTTTATTATTATCACTAGAGGATGTTGTGCAGTCTAGTAATATGAAAATGATAGTAGACACTGCAAAAATACTGTTAACTAACTAGCTCAGCAGTAGAACTTGAACTAACTATTCCAAAAAAGACCAAATTTTCTATTTGCCCTGACAGATTGTACCTTTTTTTATTGGGTTCAGTGGAAATTCTTCATGAACTTCCTCCGCCCCGGGGAAGGACGAAGGGGCATGTCAGACTCCTACCGGCCGACCGGCTATAACTACTGGGGCGGTCATCTTCACCACCTGGGGGGCTTCAGGTCCTCGTAGGATCACACTAGAGCTGCCCACCGGTGCCACGCTCATAGGCAGATCTCGGAGAGGGTGACTGTAAAGCGGTCAACCAGGAGGGATTGTAAAGGGTCCCCCAAAGCGTACCTGTGTGCTGTGCTGTGATGCGCGTGACCACATGCCTCCATCTTCTCGTGGGTCGCTCGGTGTGGGCACGCAGATTCCCCAATCTACGCACCCGCGAACCCCCCTGACAGATTGTATTATTTTTACAAACAAACAGTTCACAATTGGACCGCACGCACAATATGTGGCAATTCAAATCCCGCACAGTCGTACGCAAATACTGTCAGTAAATAAATACTGAACAACATTAACGCTGCGGATAAAATTATTTTTGTTGAAATAAACCTCTCGTATTTCGCAAAGAACGACATAATACAGCTCTAGTGGGGCTTTACCATTTAAATATCAACCTTATACTGCAACAATAGGATTCAATTTTGGACAGTGTAGATGATTGATACTATAAATATCATTCATGGAATCAATGTAGTAGAAAATATGAATCAGTTTCGGTACCGGTCGCTATTAAATGTAAAAAAAACTGATAAATGCTATAGATTTGAGAACGGTTTCTTTGAAGCTCTTATGTGAGTAACTTTGGATAATCGAGTGCTATAACTTATTTTACGACATGCACTGGTAGCATTCGTAACTTCGAAATTTTCGGATTACATTAAGCAACACGGTTTTGACTATTTCAATAGGTCTGCTCGGTCCTAACAATCGATATCGTCTGTAGAAGTTACTTAAAATGTATGATTGACTATGCTTGGTATTTCTATATGAGATTGAATCAGAAATGAAGAAATCTGTGGAAGAACTAAAGTTGCCAACATAGCTGAAAGGATTAGTAAACTGAAGTGGCAATGGGCGCGGCTCATTGTTCGCAGAACTGATGGCCGTTGGAATAAAAAGGTTCTTGAGTGGAGCC
This sequence comes from Diloba caeruleocephala, assembly GCA_947459985.1. Classification (NCBI taxonomy): domain Eukaryota; kingdom Metazoa; phylum Arthropoda; class Insecta; order Lepidoptera; family Noctuidae; genus Diloba; species Diloba caeruleocephala. Next base: position 5,881,266 of record OX381609.1, read on the forward strand.
CGCGTACCAGAAAATGCAGCGTGGGACAACCTCCAACGAGGTGTACAGACGACCTGGTGAAGGTCGCTGGGAGTAGTAGGATGCGGCGCCATGTAACCGCTCGTTGTGGAAATCTCTGCGGGAGGCCTTGTTCAGCAGTGGACGTCCCTTGGCTGATATGGTGATGGTGATGTATGATTGAAATAAAACTTAAAAAAAAAAGCTTTATAAATGCCATTCCTATATATTATTAGGAATTTTCTCCTGCCTTTACCGACTCCATCCCTGTAGTTCCTGTAGTTCTGACTTAGATAGGCTACGACTCTCAACCTATGGGTGTCATAAAAGGTAACTAAGGGTTGATATTAAGAGGACGGGCATCAGCATCCTATCCTAATTACAATACACTGCGACACCTTCTGATCGTGGTAATTATGGCAGCTCATTGTAGTAATTATTGAGAGGTCCATGTTCTACAGTGGATTACGGGCTGATGTGATGTCGACTGAATTGCATCTTGTCTAAGCTCTGTGTTCTTTTAGTATAGAAATAGACTGCAGAAACTCAAACCCAAAGGTTTTATTTTATACTAGCTGGGACCCGCGGTTTCACCCGCCGTTTGTTTTAAAAGATATTGGATTATTTATAAACAATTTAGAGGACTTCGGGATAGACACTTGACATAAAGAATATATATTTCATGGGATTTAATTTTTTTGCGCGGACACATAATTATTTTTCTAAAATGAAATTAGCCTAAGTTATTCCTTGTATCATCAGCATCATCTTATGGATAAGAACAGTCAGGAAACTACATAGACATCCTTTAAAAATAGGGATAATACTATTATATTTTAATTATTACATTTTAACACGGTCCTCTGGGTTCGTGGGTGCGTAGATTCGGGAATCTGCGTGACTACACCGAGCGACCCACGAGTAGACGGTGGTGCGCATGCACGCGATGGTGGCGCAACATAACACAGCGCACAGGAGCGCTTTAGGGTATCCTTTACAATACCTCCGTGAGGGGGGGCTTTACAGTCACCATTTCCAAGATGTTCCACCAGTACAAGAACTTGGAGCCCCTGTTACGTGCCGAAGATAACAAAAAATAAAAAAGGTACGCACTATATGTGAAATACATACACATTATAATAAAACACACAATTGCTTCTGTTATCAACTAGTAATTCAAAATTATTGAGGCACAGGTAACACTGTTCGAGTCAAAGCAGTTCTCACATTTACAAAATGTAAAATAAAACACAGATAACTAATAAGTAAAATGGCATTCTGCATATTTTAACTGACCATCAAAGTGCGTGACACTCAAATGATAACTCAAATTTTAAATAAACGCCAAATAGGGTGACAATCAAATCAAATTAAGCGAGACTGTCCGTGAGCGCGGGACGTGTAAATTGTGATGTAATTGCACCTATTACGGGGCCCGTTGTCCGGCAATTCACGGGGAGTGGGGTTGCCCTGTAATTAGCGTGTCTGTCCATCTGTAATGTGCCAGTTGTTTGAAAAAAGAACATAATTTTTTAATGGAAGGCGTGTTTGAACTTTGACATGGCTGAGTGGCCTGTGTTTAGTGGACAAGGGTATACTTTGTTTTTAAATAAAGAGTTAATGTTTTATTAATCGGTTTAGGCGTTTGTCCCACCCACAAAAGGATAATTCTCTTCATAATAACAAAGTTACTACAACTTATGTTGTACTGGACGGCCCTATATAACCATTTTGAAATTAAGAATTGAAAGGCTTAATACTACTTTTACAGTTTTTCGTGTTTTTCCTTAACAACGCAAAATTTAAAAAAAAATCTATTTTTTTCAGACAGTGGTTCAAGCACTCATAAGAATTTTGAAGAGGTAGGTATCATATTATTTTAATTTGGACAAATAACTTTAAAACTGTAATGTCTTAGGTTCTCACGATTATTACTCATGAAAATAAAATACTTTTTATAACGGATTTTTTTGTAACGGACTTTTTGTAACGGATTTTACCACGTACCTTCATCAACATCACATCCCAAGGGCGTCCACTGCTGAACAAAGGCTTCCCCCAAAGATTTACACAACGACCGATTACAAACGGCCCTCATCCAACGACCTATTATTTATTTTTGTTTTTCCTAACGTTTTGAACAGTATGCAGTGTTCGTAGTCGCAAGGCTTTAAAACATTGACACAGTTGAATATAGTCCGTTTGCGGTCTGGTCCGTGTGGAGTCTGGATTAAGAATAAGTATAGCATCAACTCCATCTCCTTCTCTGGATGTCGTAAAAGGCGACTAAGGGATTTTAAACCAGAGGAATGGCCAGCGGCGTCCCTTTTGTGGAATAGCAAATATTCTGCGCTCACCAACCTCACGCCTAAAATGTCGACACGCGGCATGGAACCGGTTTGTTGTCAAAATCTATAGGGGAGGCCTCTGTTCAGCAGTAGATATTCATTGCCTGATATGATGATGATGATGAAGTAAACATAACTGGTACCCATGTTCTTAGCCTCCATGAAAAATGATCACAATTACCACAGACCTCTTGAAAAATAGTGTCTATCACTTATCTTGAAGTTTTACCACTTAGTATGTTAGCGTTACCGTTTAATTAATGTCGTCTTCACCCCTTCCGCACCCCGTTCAACCCCGTCTGCACCACGTTTTTTTTTATGCGATCGCACTCACGCTTATGCAAACTAAACCAAGAAATGTCCACAAGGTTTTATCGATAAAAATAGTTATTAACTCTCCGCGTGCCAAGCTCACCAATAATATCACACTAATTATAATTATTCTAAATCAAATACAACGCCAGCAAAATCATCTAATTATCGACTACGGTTAATATACGCTGCGCTTCATTTTATCACGCAGTTGGTCATTTTGATTTTCATATCGTAAATAACATTGCTATTAAAATAGTTAACATTAGTGGTAATGTCTATTATGTAAATATTTTACTGTTGTTTAATTGTGGCTTCGAACCGGATATCATAATATTTCACGTTGTTTTCAATTTAGCCTATTACGTTACACTGTTGAACCCAAGCCTTTTTAGAAAAGAGGTGTGTAAATCGTGTACGTGTCTGTCTGCCCTAAAGGTTGGCAACACATCCATGACTTAACTCGTGTTGCGGATTTTTATGGGTGGTGGTAATTGGTTAGACGACCCGCACGCACATTTGCCCTCCTATGCCTATAATTATAAAAAAAAAAAATACATAATTAGTACCACGGGGAAGCGGATTAGTAGGCGCAAACTAAACCGCTTGCTTAGTAATGGGGAGTATGAAAAGAGCCTCCACAAGCGACAATATCTAAGTACGTCCAGCACACTCTACATTCAGCCCCGTTCACCACGCCATGAGTTACTCCTATGTGAAATGTGATTCAGGCCGATAGGGAGAAGAAGCAGTAGCAAGTAGCCATAGAAGACGGATATCTTTAATTGAGGTTTGGGGAAGGAAATTGAAGGAAGAAGTGAGCTTAGCTCTTAGCTCTTTTGCCTATGCAAGTGCCGTAAAATGTATCTAGATTATAATATGATTTTAAGATAATATCTGATCTATTCGCACGCTTAAAGCACATTTAAAGTAACATTTTAACTAACGAGGTTAGTTAATTTGCACTGACCGTGGTCACGAGTAGACTGTAATCAAACCATGAATTCACTTCGCGAAAGTTTTAGAATTACTAGAGGATAACATATCTGCTGCAAAAATAGGCAGCAGAATCTCAAACTGTGGTTAGGAATCTTTATAAAGCATGTAATACTTTCGTACAAAAATAATTTCACCTCTTGTAACAGCTCTTTTATCTTTGGTACAGTTTAGAGACATACATTTGACATGCACCAACACTGACTGGATTGAACCCGCGACCTGTAGCGCAGGAAGCAAAGGGCTAAACGTGTGCGTCAATCGAGCCGTCATGTTTGTTGTTTGATTTCAAGTTTTGTCTTCATCATGTGTGTAGGGAAGGGGAATCAAAGAGAGGAATACATTGAGAGAGCTTTCAAAAAATCCACTACACGAGGCTTTATTTATTTATACTTAATGTACACTAGTGTACAAAGGCGCTCTTAATGCCGTAGGCATTTTCTGCCAGACGACCTTTGGGTGATGCAGAGAACAATAAGGTAGATGCACCAACAAAATATAAAAGAATGGTATAGATGCGAAGACATATACAAATACATAGACGTACATAAACATTACATGTATAAAAATATATTTATATATATGAAATAAACACATACATGCATATTATATAATAAATATACACAGATGAGAAAAAATAAATAAAATCAGAGTTGAGATGAATCTGCTGACGTGTTTTTGAAGAGGTATTTTCGTAATTTAGTTTTAAAGTTGTTCCGATTGTTAGCCATCCTGATTTCAAGCTTTACTATTATGCGGTACTTTATATCTGTCATATCTAAGCAACTATTGTATTTAGTACATTGGTTGTTTAGGTGGATTCGTTATATAAACTGGTACTAAATTTGGTTTCTTTTTGGAACCTGTTACATATTATAATAATGGCTACGAAGGCTATGTATAGCCTTAGGGGTGTAAGTGACATCGTAACAAAAATTAATGCCATGGATTCAGTACATGATTCTGGACCCTCAGCATTAGAATTATGCGTCGGTCTATTCATGAATTTTCAGGTTGCTTTTCCATATTGTTTAACTGTTTTTAGTAAAAGTAATTATTTTCATCTATCCTAATACTATATTAAAAAAACATAAAAAAAACACTTAAAGCTTCAATGTAAATAAAACCTAAACGTAAGTTGTTTCGCTACAGTTCACGGATGTATCAATATCATAGTACAATAATAATTAACCGTATGGTCCTGGCTACGAATAGCACCAGCCCATCTCATCCCTTGCGTGTCGTAATCGGCGACTACTCGTATGGATGGGCAGCAGCATCCTTCGAGTACAGTATCGACTCAATTGTGATCGACAACCCGCCTGCCAAGCGTGGCGATCATGGCAAAACCCCCCAATGGGCACATAACACACCCAGATCGGTCATGGCGACATTTGGGGAAGGCTTGTGTGCAGTAGTGGACTTTACTCGGCTGAAATGATGACAGTGCAATAATCATGCAGCATTTTGATCACTTTGTGTACGATACACAAAAATTCCAAAACTTTAACTTTTTATTCATTTCGGCCGAATGAACTCCACTGCTGATGATGATGATGATCCATGCCAAATGTTATTATTATCCATTCAGCCAATTGAGCGTTATCCATCATCACGCATCACGCCCCATACATACATTTTTTCCCATTTATAATAGAAGTAAGCTATTTATATCAATGGAAAGTTTTAAAATCTGTTTTGTCATTTACGTTGCAGTGAGTATATTAATGAGAGTCAACGTTTTAACATATTAGTTGTGACACGCTAGCGTGATAATTGCACAACAATTTAGATAATGATCGTTATTGTAGTGTAATGGTAGTGTTAATAATTATGATTTATGTAGATAATGCGTGTTAGCATGGCCGATCATTTTTCGGTAACACGTTTAACGAAATTGGAGGGAGCATCCGAAATAAGTCCGTGTGGTGTCTGGGTTAAGAATAATAACACCACTCCGTCTCCTACCGTAGATGTCGTAAGGCGACTAAGGGACTGGCTTAGAACCAGAGGTTTGGGCCAGCATCCCTTCTCTGGAACAGTAGTCATACTGCGCTCACCAAACCGCCTGTGAAGTGTTGAGGGTACTGGAAAATTCCCCCCAAAATGATGACATAATTGTGGAAATATATTCGGCAGGCTTTTGTTCAGCAGTGGACATCTTATTGCTGACAGGATGATGATGATGAACGGAAATTGTGACGTCAAATTCGGTCTCCCCCCAGCTCCGTGCCCTATTTCTTTCAAGACTTGGCACTTATATAGGCGTAGCAGCTTCCACTGGTGACTGGCAAATCTAAGCTTGTTTTCTTTTTCATCATAATAGTGATGTATTTGTTATTGTCGTATGTAGTAGTTCCAGAGTTGATTGTTTACAGTAATGTGATTATTGTCCTTCAACCCTCGATACATAAAAAAACCTTGTGTGAAATATTGTGTTCATGTCATCGTCACATCAGCTGAAAGACGTCTACTGCTGAAAAAAGGCCTTCTCCATAGATTTTCAAAATTGTGTCGTTATTTTGAGGCGAATTAGCCAGTACAGACACGCTTGACAGGTGTGTTAGTGAGCCCAGAATGGCTATTGTTGCACAGAAGGGATGCTGCCACTCATCTCTGTAGTATAGAGTGGTGCTATCTTCTGAACTCGGACACTACATGGAACATGGTATAATAACAAAAAATCAAGAAAGAAAATGTTTTATTTTGGTCTCATTCAAAATGATAATGCAAACACACTATTAACAAAATAAAATATGTACGGCTACAACAGAGGTGTACGAAGTGAAAAAACATCCCTATCTCAACATATGGTGCAACAATGGCGCTACAGCGCTGATTTTCTGATAGGGCCTATATGTCGATACCGCGGGCAGTAACGACATAAGATTGTAACTTCATATTTGTCATCCTCAGACAGAACCGGGGTGTATATATTATATAACTCATTAGAAGCCTGAAGATTACAAGAGCAACTAATAACAATGTACAAGATCCAACGACGTAAGAGGGTTGCCCCAGAGCTTAACAGTGAGTTAAAATATAAGCTATTTGTTCCGGTATGTCGTATACAGTACATCATCGTTCAAGGTCCCCCATTCCGCGAACTCTCACACTGCTCTCCTGGACGCTAGACCAGATGGTGATGTATTTGGGGATGAATGGAAGATTATTCGGTCAGAATGGTTGGACTCTGCAAGAGGCATGTGTGATAGTAGTTTAACTGTATGTTTAATTTTATTTATATTAATTTAATAAACCAGATGGATGGGCAGCAGCGTCCAGTGAAACGGTAGCCATACTGCGCTCACCAACCCGCCTGCCAAGCGTGGTGAGTATTGGCAAATACCCCCCAAAATGATGACACAGCCGTAGAAATCTATGGGGAGGCCTTTGTTCAGCAGTGGACGTATAAATGGCCGATATGATGATGATAAATTTATTCATACAATTATTTACAATATACATTTTTTATCTATATTATGCATCTATACATTAAAGCAAAAGTCCTTATTTTTGACCAGTAGTTCTTCGAATGGCTCATACATGATTTTATTTAGTAGACACCGAAACGTGGCCTGAAAGCTATGGAGTCAGTACTGCGGCCATTTTGTCCTGAAACACGACACTTAATTGACTCCTAATTACCGGATCCCAACCTATATTATGGACAACGCTAATGTGCATTGAACGAACCTTTAAATCCATTGCCTGATATGATATAGATACGGCATTGCAAACGTGCATTATTTGACGTTTTGAATGAAAATAAGCTTGGGTGGGATGGGGAGTTATTAAACGTTTTTTGGGTCGCGGGATGGCCTCCAACTGTAGGCAGATGACCTGGTGAAGGTCGCTGGGAGTCGTTGGATGTGGGCAGTATGCAACCGGCCGTTGTGGAAATCTATGAGGAGGCTTTTGTTCAGCAGTGGACGTCCTTTCCCTAAGATGATGGGATAGAAAGATTTTTAGGTGTCTATTTATTAGTCATAGTATTGTTATGCCTTTTTTTATTTATTTTTATTGGTGCCCAGTGGAAATTCATCATGAACTTCCTTCGCCCTGGGGACGGGCGACGGGGTATGCCGGCCTCCTACCGGCTAAAACCACTGGGGCGGTCATCTTCGGCACCTAAGGGAGGCTCCAGGTCCTCGTATGATCATACTAGAGCCGCCCACTGGTGCCATGCCTACAGGCACATCTCGGAGAGGGTGACTGTAAAGCGGTCACCCCCCCCCCCCAGGAGATTGTAAAGGATCCCCCAAAGGGTCCCACGGCAGCGCGTGACCACATGCCCTCTTCCGCTCTGCAGTCTCCTTCTGGAGCATGACGCTCTCACAGAAGGAGACCACTGCATTCCAGTTTTCGTGCTCTGCCAACATAGCCGACACTACTGCTGGCAGAGAGAGATCATGCCCGATCCGATTGACCAGGATCCGCCGTGTGCTGCGCGGTGTCCTGGTCGCTATCACAATGAGTATTGTTCTGCCTGCCAAACGATGTTGCCAACACATTATTTATTGGCACATAATTGGTCTTTTACATTCCAAGTTATTCTGTTCCTATACTTTCAAATCCGCATGGAATAGTACCAACACCGTTTTCTTCAAATATGTAATGTGCTAGGTATCTTTTCAAATGCGATTGTAGTTTCCATTGTCCATTTAATTATACTAGTGATCGCCCAGAGGTAGAAATTCGACCGTAATTCATACATTTTTTAACTCATATAATACATAAATATTTACCTTCTGCACTCCTCCAAAATCTATGGGGGAGGCCTTTGTTCAATAGTGGACGAAATAAGAATTCCTTTATACTCTAACTCTGAGGGATGGAGAAATCATTATGATGGAAAGTATGGCTTGCGACAACGCAGTTTTACCTCCTAGTAATGTTTAAACTTTGGACATTAATGTGTACCGGTGTGAAGGGCACCGTAGCCTGTGCAGTTACTGGGCATAAGAGACTAAATAAATAATAGAGGTGATGAGCGCAGTGTCGTGCCATGCAGGTCTAGTTCTGCGTAGCATTTCAGTTGTTATGGGCAGGCATGAAGCTAAAACCACCAGGTTAATGACATGTTCATCTCGTCACTATGATTGTTCTACGCTGTAGCATTTGAGCCCTAAGCTCATACAATTTCGAAAGTATACGTAATTTTTTATGGGACAAGCTCGACCCTCTTTCCCAACCACTGCAACTCCTGTAAGCCAGGATCTACAATGGCGACCACCGAAAAGAACACCGATCAATGAAGCTCGGTGTGTCCCAGAGAAATGAAGAACTGTCTTGGAGCCCGCACCGAAATTAATCATAAAAGTAAAAGGAAGAGTAGGAAAGAATGTACGTTCTACTTACTTCCGTAGCAAACAGGAGACAGAGAAAAACTATAGGCCATAGGCACAATAAATGGGAGTTTACAACAGGGTTAAGCCCAGTTACAAAGCACCACAGGTATAATTAAAAAAACAAAAATACGGGTCCTATTTTGTGAGCTATTGTGACTGCAAACCCTGCATATGCCTCATCCATACCACTGATCCTGACCCATGTAGGGATACATTACCAGCATTATTGAGCGGTGGAACACTATCGGACTAACCGAGTTAATTACATCGCAGATTGATATGTCCTCATACGCTGCGCTGTTTGCAGTGGTTGTCCGATAATACTGTATAAACCGAGTATACGGTGATTGTCAGAGCCTTTAAAGGCAAGCAGTAGACAGCATGGATAGCTATTTGAGCTGTTTAGCTTCGTAGTAAGCATACATACTTAAAATTTCGACATGTCCACCTCATATAGAAAGAAGGTCCTAAATCTTGTCGGCAAATACTTCAACTTCGGAACTTTACGATTTAATTAGAGTTTTTGATCACAATGGTTTGAACAAACTTCTCACTTCAAAAGTTTTATACGTGTATAGTAGACAATAAATTGATATTCTGTGTTCTTCATAATCATCGTAGTCATATCAGCCAAAAGACGTCCACTGCTGAAAAAAGGCCTCCCTATAGATTTCCACAATGAGCGGTTACATGCTGCCCGCATCCAATGGCTCCCAGCTACCTTCACCAGGTCATATATCCACTTCGTTTGAGGTCGTCTCACGCTGCGTTTTCCGGTGCGCGGTCTCCACTTGAGAACCTTTTCAACCCAACGGCCACCAGTTCTATAAGCAATGTGCCCCACCCATTGCTTCTTCAGTTTACTAATCCTTTCAGCTATGTCGGCAATTTTAGTTCATTTCCGGTTCGAACTCGTAGAGAAATACCAAGAATAGCTCTCTCCATAGCTCGCTGAGTGACCTTGAGCTTTTTTATGTTTTTTTATTGAATTTGAATCATCATTTCAGCCATAGGACGCCCACTGCTGCACATAGGCCTCCTGCATAGACTTTGACAATTGTGTCGTCATTTTGAGGGAAATTGCCAGGACTCACCACACTTGGCAGGCGGGCTAGTGAGCGCAGTTTGACTACTGTTCCACAGAAGGGACGCTGTTAGCCATCCCTCTGGTTTAGAGTCACTTAGTCGACTTTTACGACATCCATTGGAGGAGATAGAGTGGTGCTATATTCTTAATCAGGACACCACATGGAACCGTTGAATTTGAATAATGGCTGAATAATAATTTGAATAAATCCTATTTTGCGTGGTGCGACACGTAGCTAGTATGTATTTTTATAAATTAAAAAAAAACCTACATAGTACATATCAAACAGAAGCATCCCCCAATATTTCCACGATAATTATGTCATCATTTTGGGGGGAATTTGCCAGTACTCACAACGCTTGGCAGGCGTGTTGATGAGCGCAGTATAGCAGCGTTGCCGCCCATCCCTCTGGTGTAGAGTCCCTTAGTTGCCTTTTATAACATTTACAGGACGGGTGGTGCTATTCTTAATCTGAACACCACACAGAACCTGGACACTGCACGAAACTATATTATACCCTCGTGCTCATAGTTATCAGAACTATACTGACTGATGGTCTACATTCTTAAACTCCTGATAATGATCAACCGTGTCAGATATACCCACTTAACCAACAAAGGTTTTTTTTTAATAAATTTAATAAAGATCTAAGAATGCCTTTAACAAGTAAATAATTAAGTCTAACCTATACATTTTTTCTTTCAAAATGATATAGATTGGTCGGCTTCAGAGGTCGACGACTAAAGGTGACCTTGATTAGAGTCGTCTATCATATCGATATGCTAAAAATGTCTTTTTATCTATATATTAAATTACAGTTATCGATAGAAGGTACTGTGATGAAAAACATATATTACAATGCGAATATTGAAAATGTGATTTTCGTTCAAAGTAATAAGGAGATGATATAAAAAATTCTACCTATTTTATTATTGAAATATATGGCAGACTGGTAAATGCAAGGTCATGTACTCGTTTATATTAGGTTCTACCTTCTGGTATATCGATATGTAGCATCATTTTTCTTTCCCAACGCGAAGTGATAAACTCGTCTATTCCAAAGGTCTGATACCGTCGAAAGATATAAGGCCCGTTTAAAGTATTATTAGTCTACATACAAGAAAATATCAAGAATGAAATGCTTGCATTAACAAATAATTTTAACGAATGCAATATACATATATCATTACATATGTATATTGCATTAGTTAAAATTATTTGTTTATTATTTGCTATTTTGTTATTTGCATTCGTTGTAATTGTATGAACCTCCGGCTCACCACGACCTATAAAATACATATTTGCCATTGCAAATATGTATTTTATAGGTCGTGGTGAGCCGGAGGTTTGCGAACTTGATAACTGACTTTGACGGTGAAAGAAAACATCGTGAGGAAACCTGGATCTAAGGGTCTTAAATGGCCAGAAAACAGTGAGCATACGTGGTGTTCAATGCTCCTATTCTTCTCTGAATAATAATGCACCTTTGCTCTGCAGTGGTACAGACAGAAATTTATTTAAATATAAGAAAATGAAACTAGCTGTTCCCTAAGAAATCGGATTATTTATAAATAATTTAGAGTACTTCAGTATGCTGTACTCCGTGTGGTGCCGGCTACGAATAGCACCAACCCATCTCATCCCGTGGGTGTCGTAAAAGGCGACTAAGGGCTTAGACGGAAGATGGGCAGCAGCGTCCTTCGAATACATTAACAACTCAACTGCGATCGCCAACCAAGCAGCCAAGCATGGAGATTATGACACAACCCCCCAATGAGCACACAACACACCGATATCGGTCGTTGTGGTGGTCTTTGAGGGAGGCCTGTGTCCAGCTGTGGACTTTATTCAGCCGAAATGATGACTTCGGTATGGAAAGTTGACACATTTATAGGATTTCATGACTGTGAATTGCTTGCCCGGAACCCGCATACTTTTTCTGAAATAAAGCCTTGTAACATCAACTATCTGCCAGTGAAAGTCCTGTCAAAATCAGCCTTTTGGAGATTAGCTGGAACAAAGAAACAGGCAGACAATAAAATAAAAATAAAATGTTGTTTTGTTATAAGTCCCGTATATACTTTCATATGTATTTAATAAAACCTGTTGGATTCCGTGTCTGACGCTCGCCGCAGACGGTCGTGCAGTGCTCGCGCTCCCCGATCAGTGTGCCGTGTAGTGTTTTTTCGCAATCCGTCCCGTCGGATTGCAGTCACTTCACATAAATCACGCGTTGCCTTTGTCAAGGCGACTACTGATTTTATTTCTTTCACCGACTATATTCATCGAGTTATTGTGCCCCTTCAGGGAAAAGCCACTGTTTGGTGGTCCTCGGCGGATACCTTACGGTGCCAACGAAGCCGAGTGGGGTGTTGACCCGGCACACCCGCCTAGCCCCATCAGGGCAAAGCAGTTAGTCGGCAGCGGACTAGGACCACCGGCCTTGGGGGCTACCCTAGTCGACCCTAGTTCGAGTCTACGTTTTCAGGATATACAGTCTCTTGCGGGCGATACCTTATCGCCCCTTGCAAAAGAGCTGTCAGGGACCCGTTTGCCCATTAAGACTGGCCACGGATGGTACTAGCTTAGGGCTCACCACAGGTACACACACCTCCCTGCCTACACCCGGCAGGGAGGGGTTGTTACACACCCCCGGGCCCATCCAACCCGGGAGGTTAGGGATCGCGTAAATCGATTGTCCTCTACGCTTTAAGCGTATTTCTGTTTTTTCTTTTTGTCCCACGTCCGCCATTTTGTTTGCAAAACAAAATGGCCGACGACGCCACGCTACTTAAAAATATTAGGGAGATCCTTCTAAAAGACCCCTACATTGCTGCCAACTATGGCAGCCTTCTGTCTCCAGGCACAAAAGTGCAGCCCCCCTATCCCGAACCCAAGAAAAGGGGCACAACCCCTGAATTGGATGCCGGCATCTCATCCGCCCCTCAGACAAAAACCCCCCTCCCCACCGCCAGCACGAACGCCTCCACGTCCCCCGACGCCGACATGCCCTCGGACATGTCGGACATGTCAGAGAGCGAGGACTCTCCTGCTCCTCCCCAAAACCCCTCCTCCGATTCGGCCTCTGACGAGTTCCAACTCGTCAGCGGTAGCCGTAAAAAGCGGGCCCGCAAGGCCAAGTCCTCCGCACAAGCTGCGCCCGCTAAAGCCCCGAAAACGGACGAGGCTTCGTCCTCCGCTCCGCCCTCTGCCCCTGTCCCCACAACGGCCACTTCTCAGGCCAGTCTTCCCCCTACCCCTACCCCCGCTAATTCCCAACCCCAATCCCAGCCCACCAAGGTCCCTAAAAAGGACAAAAAACCGCCCGCAATCTACATTCAGGCCAAGGACAAGTGGAATGACGTGTCCAAAATGTGTGTTGAACTAGGTATTAACTACCTAAGTGCCCGCACCACAGCCGTCGGCGTCAAAGTGGCAGTTCCCACTGCCCAAGACTTCAGGTCTTTGACCCGTGCCCTACAGGACCGCAGCGTGTATTTCCACACGTACTCCCTCGCCGAGGAACGCCCACTCCGGGTAGTCCTTAAAGGCATCCCCAAGGAGATCGACACCGACTCCATCAAAGACGACCTTCTGTCGCAAAGTATCCCCGTCCTCGAAGTTCATCGCATGCACGCTGGTCGCAGCGGTGAAGCTTACGATATGGTCCTCGCCATATGCGAAAAGACCGCCGATAATGATCGGAAGATTTTTAATATCAAGACTGTATGCCACCTCTCAGGCATCAAAATCGAACCTCCCCATCGTTATGGTCCTCCCGGGCAGTGTCACCGCTGCCAACTCTATGGTCACGCGCAGCGACACTGCTACGCCAAACCTAGGTGCGTTAAGTGCCTAGGTGACCACAGCACCTCCGACTGCGATCGCCCCAAAGATCGCACGCTTTGCACAGAGCCTCCGAGTTGTGTGCTTTGCGGTGAGTCGGGTCATCCCGCGAATTATCGCGGATGCCCCAAAGCACCGCGCGCTAACAACAAGGCAGCAAAGCGCAAAGCGGCTACCCAAGCCTTCGCGGCCGCCCATTACGCCTCTCAGGCCCCTCCCACGTCCCAACGACTCAGCCCTCAAAGGCCATCGCCGTGGAACGCGCTGAATCACCAGCAAGCGTTCCCCGCCCTGAGGCCTAGTTTACTGACCCAACAGGCGACCCAAGCGTCAGCGATTCCCTCGCTGATGACCGCCCCCCATACGGCACCGTACCTTCCCGTGCCGTACAACCAACCCGCACCACAAGTGCACTCTCAGAGGGCCGCCCCTCCCTCACCCCTTCTCAAAACTGACGACCTCTCAGTTTGCCTCGGTCTTCTCAACTCTGTCGACCCGAACAGAGTCGCCCAAATGGCCGCAGCCATTAGGGCAAACCAGGGCCAATACGGCCTCATGCTAGTTCTCAGCGACTTCGCTGATGTTTCATCCGCCCTCCTCTCCTACCGCGTTCATCCGTAATGGATTCACAAAGCAGGTGCAGAATAAAACCCCGATCCCTTAAAATAGGCATCTTCAATGCCAACAGCATTAATGGCCAAAAAGACGAAATCGCCTTATTCCTCCGCGACCACCTTATTGACATTATGTTGATACAAGAGTCCTTTTTGAAACCCTCTCACAGGAACCCTAGAATTGCAAACTATGATATAGTGCGCAACGATAGGACCCACTCCCGTGGAGGAGGCACTCTTATCTACTATAAGAGATCCCTTTATTGCATGCCCCTAGATACCCCGTCCCTTTCCAATCTAGAGGCATCTGTGTGCAGAATAGGCATGACAGGTCATCAACCGATCACTATAGTGTCGGTTTACCAATCCCCCAATGCCCAAGACGATCCAATCCAATCGGATCTCGAAGCACTCTTCGATCTAGGCGACTCCGTCATAGTGGCGGGAGATCTCAATGCCAAACATGAGTCTTGGAACTGTCTCACCCACAACCACAGAGGAAGTAAATTATACTCCCTCAGTAACCTCCTCAATTTTGACATCATCGCCCCGATGTATCCCACTCACTACCCCAGCAATGTTAATCATCGCCCGGATATACTCGACATAGCACTTCTAATGAATATCAACCTCAAGTTGCATTCCATTGAAGTACTACAAGAGCTAGACTCCGATCACCGTCCTGTGATCCTTCACCTCACCTCCCGCTTTGGCCCCACGGACACAGGGCTACCCCCTCAGACCATTGTGACGACGGACTGGAGGAAAGTTAGGCAACGCCTCAACGACCCCTCGTCCGCTCAGTTAGATAGAATTCCCGAATGCATAACGTCAGTCGCAGACACGCTAGGCGCGATCGACTCCCTCACCGGGCATGTACAGTCCGTCGTGGACGAGTGTTCACGGCGAGTTCCTGCGATGGAAGACCATCGCATGAAACTCCCTGACGATGTACGTGCACTGATGACGGAGAAGAACGCAGCCCTTAGAGCGTACTCATCTTTTCCCAGCGAACCCAATCGCCTCTTTATGCGCCACCTGCAACGTGCTGTCAAGGAACGTATCAAGGAGTGCCGAGAGGCTAACTGGGATAAGATGTTGGGCGACTTAGAGCCAACCCACCTTGCGTTCTGGCATCTGCAACGGAAACTCAAATCCGAAACATCCAATGCTGTCCCCCCCCTCAACCGTCCCAACCAAAGGCCGGCCTTTGATGACGACGAAAAATCCGAATGCCTAGCTGACAGTCTAGAAGCGCAATGTTCCCCAAGCACTCTACCTGTAGACCAAGCTCACCTCAAAAAGGTTGACGCTGAAGTCGAACGTAGAGCAGCTATTCCGCCTGCCGAGGACCCTGACGACCCCCTCCCTCCGGTCACGGCAGACGAGGTCAGAAATCTCGTGAAAAAGATTCACCCTCGCAAAGCCCCCGGCTCTGACGGTATCACCAACAAGGTGATTAAACTCTTCCCCGAACGTCTTATCGCCTTAATGACCGTCATCTTCAATGCGGCATTAAACAATAACCTATTTCCGCATACGTGGAAACAGGCCACCGTTATCGGTATTCCCAAACCCGGTAAGCCCAAGTGCGAGCCTTCCAGCTATCGCCCCATAAGCCTTCTCAATTCTCTTGCGAAGATTTATGAGCGGATTATCTATTCCCGATTAAAGGATTATGCCGATTCCAAGAAACTCATTCCCGACGAACAGTTTGGTTTTAGAACCAAACACTCGTGTGTACAACAAGTCCACCGACTAGTTGAACACATCACGTTCGGATTCTCACGCGGCCTGATGACGGGAGTCCTCTTTTTCGATGTTGCGAAAGCATTTGACAAAGTCTGGCACAATGGCTTATTATATAAGTTGTACCAACTCGGAGTGCCTGACCGTCTCGTTCTCATCATACGAGACTTCTTGTCAAATCGCAGTTTCCGATATCGAATCACGGGCGCTCTCTCTTCCCCCCACCCCATTAGAGCCGGAGTCCCACAAGGATCCGTGCTAGCCCCATTATTGTTCACACTGTACACCAGTGACCTCCCCAAAAGACCTGCTAATACGACCCAATTAGCACTGTTCGCAGATGACACGGCCATATTCTACTCTGGTAGCAGTCCCGATAGTATAACTAAGATCCTCCAAACCACAGCCAACGTCTACGGTAAATGGTTTAGGAAATGGCGGATCGAAGTTAACCCTATCAAAAGTAAAGCCGTCCTATTTTGCAAATTAGGCGACGACCACCCACGCTTCAGGGAGATCTCGATGCTGGGCCAATCGGTTCCTTGGGAACCGCACGCCAAGTATCTTGGAGTCACCCTAGACAAAAAACTGACCTTCATTCCCCACACAAAGATGGTGCGTGCCCGCGCTGCCTTTGTGCTCGGTCGCCTTCACTATATTCTGAACGCTCGTAGTAAATTATCCCTTAGAAATAAGGTGAGAATTTACACCACATGCATTCGACCCATCATGACCTATGCCAGCCCAGTGTTCGCACACGCCGAATCATACCCACTCCGTAGATTAGAAACCCTCCAAACCCGTTTCATGCGCAAGGCCACCGGAGCGCCTCTGTACATGCGAAACGACCAACTCCATTTCGACCTTAACTTGCCGACCATCAGGCAATTTATGAAACAAGCGTCCAAACGCTATCTCGATTCTGCCCTGTCCCACCCAAATCCCCTTGTGGTATCAGCCGCCGACTACGAACCCTCCCGTATCAGTAGAGTACGCCGCCCGAGGCACGTTCTGGTCGATCCAGACGATAAAATCACGTTAGATCACATGAAGAGACTCGCGTTGTCTCGTTCACTGAACACCCGACCGTTGTACCGCCCTCGCCGCCGAGGATGCCCGCCTCACCGACGTCGCGGAGGCCTACCGCCGCGTCACCTTCCCGTTCAAGTTACCACTTCTCCCTCCCGTCTCTTGCTCGCGCCGGCCCGTGCCGAGCCTGTAGCTTTAAATGTCCCTTAATACAATTTAAATAATACCGATCCAGCTGTCCCCAAAACAATAGCTTGATATCCCCAGCAACGCCCTAAGCCGAGGTCCGTGTCCCGCAGGGGGCGCCCTTAGCGAAAGTTGCTTAGTTTTTAATAATTAATTTAAGCCTGGCTGGAGGCCTCTTTTGGCTTCGCCAGCAAATGACCGGTTAAGCAACCACATTTCCCAGAAATGTATGCGAGAAGCCCAACAAAAAAAAAAAAAAAAAAAAACCTGTTATTTTGGCATTACAAATAGAAACTTCAATTTGATTTATTTGTATAGATTACAATATGTAGTTTATGATTGGAAGTATATTTTAATGTACAATTTATGCGTAATTATACAATACAATAATGATGTTCATAATATGCATGACAAAAACGTTTACATATCGATATGTTGCAGTTAAGAACATCTCTAGTCTATCAAATGGTTGAAACTGAAACTCAGGTTAATCTTTTAATTCTAACCCAAATCATTCGTTTCATATCAAAGCGTTGTACAAAATGACTGCATTTTATAACTCGAACCATGTCATTATTAACCCTTCCAGCAATTAACAACAGAAATATTTTGTTAAACAAAAGAACGCAATTTAGCAATGAACAATAAAAATAAGTTTGTCTCCAAGATTTTTTCACAATATGCTCAGAATTAGAAGAAGTCGGGAACAATGTTATCTTAAGCAAAAAAGTTCAATTTCGAAAGAAAGGACTTTGAAAGAAATAAATGAAGTCCATTATGAAGTTTATTATTTTCATTATTAAAGTTGAGAAGTTTTGAAATGCAGATGTTTACGTGAATACGTTTTTTAACTTCACTCTGCATATGATTGTAAGAACTACAAGTGTCATAAACAAACAGAATGTTATTTTTTATCTTTCCCTAGGTTTCATCTGCTAAGGGATTCTATTAGAGGGATGGGCAAGAAGATCCTTCTATTGTGTTATACTGGAAAACTTCTTTATAAAATGGTTCTCCTATCAAATACAGCGCCGGACGCCTAAAATTCTCAATACTATTAACATGCGTAAGAGATCTGGGTGTTGATTCCAAAAATGTTTGAAGCAAAATCGACTATACAGGGTGTCCAGTAAATAGCACGACATACTGCAGGGAGTGAGAGCTTGGGTCAGTACATACCAAAAAAATACAATACATGTTCAGCAAAATCTTACGGATTTACAGTAGTAAAAAACTTTCCGAAATATCGAAAAATCTCTACCTTGTCACAGATTTTTAAGCATATCGTAATGAAAAATTCCTTTTCTAGTTTATTTTTTACCTCAAATTATTTGTGAATAGTTACTTTACTCATTGATAAGTCTTCATTCTATTGAAAACTAAAATGTTTTCAAGAAATACAATTTTTATTTAAATTTTCTCAGTACAATTTTCGTATCGCAAAATGTTGTACTACTGTAAATCCGTAAGATTTTGCTAAACATATATTGTGTTTTTTTGGTAGGTATTGACCCAAGCTCTCACCCCCTGCAGTATGTCGTGCTATTTACTGGACATCCTGTATAGCGAAATCTTAATTATAAAAAAAACTTTCGAACTAGCTAAACTATAGCATTACGATTGGGTGCCATTAGATGCGACTTAGGGTCTATGCAGAGTATGAGAAACAGACCAGATTGACAGAAAATACAAACAAAGCGTGGTAATAATGCTAAGTTATTTATGGCTGTCATTTAGCGGTCGTTAGGGCCCAATTTAATATTATACTCATAGTTGTTGATCCAGGCACAAAGTACCATAGATCCAACTATTATGTTATATAAACCAAACTTAATTGTAATAATATATTGGGTGAATAATTGAACAACAGTAACTTAGATGAGTGTACTGGTTATGAATCAAGAATAGCCTAATAAATTTCTTAGCTTATTTAGGCATATGGAAGAAAGACCATCCACGTATGACCCACATAATTCTTTAATAACGCGGATGCTATTTCAAAACTAAACAAAATGAAATTCATAATGGACGGATGAATGGGTGACCACATAGTGGAATTTAAACGTAGCATCTTCGTGCTTCGAAGAGCATGTAAAATCGTCGGTCCCGATTGTAGTCATTGGACCACAGTCGTTAAACTAAGTCAGTGGCCATTGGATAGCTTGGACAACTCTGATACAAGATTGGCCACTATCCAAACAAAAGAGACAGAGAGAGATCCACAATTAGGTAAAATCATCTCACCGTGTTCTTGGCAAAGAGCCAATCCATTATTCCCTTGGGTTTCCTAAAAGAATGGGTCTTAGCATCTTCTTACGCACTAGTAACTACATACTGTGTCCTTAGAATAGACACATCTGGAACGATAGTCTCTTGCAGACAGCTGTCACAAATGCGTAACTTAAAAAATATTCCTGTGTGCGTAAGCAGTTTATATTTATTTTCGCAGCCACACACACTAGCGCATTGATTGTGATGTTAACGTTGACCGTTTTTGCTCCATTACAAAGCATCATAATGTTTTTGGGAGCAACTCACAAGAAATGACAGAGCACTACTAACGGGCCGCCCAGTGAATGATGTCATATTTGTCACCATTAAAATTGTTACGCATTGCGTGTGCCGAGTATCTTTCTGGGTGTTATAATTCTATTATTATCCATAAATAGTAAAATGTAGCATAAAGTTATTTTAATTGAAATGCGTTTTGTCCTTATCTTTAAAACCGTCGCAATTATACGCATAGGAGGGTAATACTGTGTCCTTCAATATATTTTCCAAGAATGGGTGATTATGGGAATGTTTCATACGGTCGAAATTTATAATCGATCTAATCCAAAATCTTTGGATTTCGGATTACGGATATATCTGTTTTTTGTGTTAAATGTGATCGTAACGCAACAACGAAACAATTTCAATATCTTAAATCTGAAATATTGGGATCAGTTTGATTATTAATTTCGCCCATTAATGATCTTCCCATATTGTGGGAATCTATCAAAGCTAAGCTTATAATATTATGTTCTAATACATGTTCAGCCGGTATATACGTAATACACCTATACAATACATTTAGTAAACTATATGTAAAGTTTCCATGATGTAATATCAAAACTTGTGGGTCTTGAAACTTGTAACCTGCTTAGGACCGTAAAACTAAATACTGCGAACTACAAGCTCGCTGATTATTGATTTTGGATTCAAGCTTTAGAGCGTATAATCTCTTTGGTGTTATTAACATTGTTAATGTTTAATGGAATTTGACTGGTCGTGTTTCGTGTTTCCAAATGTCGTAGTCCATCATGGATATATATGCACAATCAGCCTATTACTGTCCCGCTGCTGCGCACGGGCCCTTTCTTAGGATAAGAAAGGTTAGGCCTTAGTCCACCACGCTGGCCTAGTGCATATTGGCGGAGTACATACACCATTGAGAACATTTTGGAGCTCATTCGGGTGTGCAGGTTCCTTACGATGTTTTCTTTCACCGTTGATGCACATGATAATCAAATTCAGATTCACACATGAATCCGCAAAAGTCAGAGGTGAGGGCCGGGATCAAAATGAGATCCTTCTGTATAGAAGGTAAGCATACAACCTAAATATATATTATGGGCCATCACTGCATGTATGAGTTTTTTGTAGACATTCATAGTCAAAAAGTAAAGATCCTGTCACTTGAGAAGGCGGTCATATGTCAGTATATCACACTGAAGATTCAAGAATTACTGGAAGAGTTTTGTAAAAGTTAACACACAATAACAATTCTGATGTGGAAGGGCATTCAACTATAGACCACATAAACCGAAATAGCGATGAAAGATGGCTGCATATTATATTTACAAAACTAGTTATGAAAATACATTGAAACTGCACCTACATCTTGCGTATGATTTTAGAACCAAACTGGATATCTAGCTTCTACGTAAGGTGATGATTTTTCAAGATTTATGCGTGATTATAATCTGAATATTATTGCAGAGGAGCAGAATACTTCACGATTATAATATACAAGTAGGTTTGTAGCTTAGAATTAATGTACTGGGTGCCAATTTAGTCTCATTAAATACTCCAATGCGCTAGAACACTGGTTATAATTAAAAAAAAAGTCGTGCCATTAAAAAATATCATGCGATGACGTAAATTACTATTGAACTATAACACTTGCAGCTTACATATGCAGCCGTCTCGCACAATGATCGAGGAGGAGGCAGGCCCTGTGGAGATGTTTGGTACCTATCATGCGATCATACGGTAGGCATATGAGGCGTTTGACCGCCGGCTATTTTGGAATGACTAAGTATTAGAAAATAAATTAAATTGGTGAAAAATAAAGGTACATTTTTTTACTGAACTGGGTAGGGAATCGTTGACTGATTCCTTTAAGGTAACAGGTGATTTAATCGGAACACAGTTTTAACATTTTTTTATAATATATCACGCAGTGTAGCACAAAATGATTCTAAAATAAAACAGTATTTTCTTAGATTGTCTCATATATAGATTGATAACTGCGGTTCCAATCTTGATTTCTATGATAACTATAGTCTACATATATCTAGGCGACATGGTGCCGGCTAAGAATAGCACCAAACCTTCCCATCTCGTGGGTGTCGTAAAAAGCGACTACAGTGTTAGCCAGAGGACGGGCAGCATCCTTTGGGCACATTAGCAACTCAATTGCGATCGCCAGCGCTCGCGTTTATGGCAAAACCTCAATGAGCATACAACACACCCAAACCGGTCGTTGTGGCGATCTTCGGGGGAGGCCTGTCTCCAGCAATGGACTTTATTCTGCTGAAATGATGATAATACTAATATTATAAAGAATGATTACTATGGCAGTCGTTCTTTCTAAAATATTGATATTCAGTCGCCGTTAAAGTGGGATTCGATGCCAAAATAGTTGGGAACTCTCCGAGTTTATTTATTTTGTTTATGACAGGTAACATCGGAAATTAGTGCATAATTTTCTTCAGCATTAGTATTAGCTGTACTACTGCAGATGGAAAAAGCGATGTTTATCACATGAGCAAAGCAGGGATTGGTTACTAGAATAGTATGGTGTGGCTTGTATCTCCCAGTGTCTTCATCTGCGCGAATCATGATCTGGTTATTGAGGCAAATTATATAAATCATTAAATGCCTACATCGTATAATTTTGACTGCAGACACAAAGCCAACAAGATACGAAAGTAAGATATCATAGAACACCTCGCAATATGTGCCCGACAGTGCACGCAATCACAACAAGAAAACCGCATTACACTTTTATAAAAATGACGCTATCACCGCGCCCGTCCCTCCGACAAGGTGTTGGGGTACAAATAATTTATCGTCTGCAAGCCACAGGCAACATAAGCTGAGAGAAAAATAAGCAAACTACCCACTTAAAAAGATGTAACGTTGCGAGTGGTAACGAAAGCGAACCTTGTGTCAACAGTCCAAATTCAAAAATCAACTCCCTCTTCGCGGCCATTGGTCTTTTTTACCCTGCAGAACCATAGTTTTCTACAAAGGGGTATAAATTTCCAGTTGAAGCGAGGGAGTCGAGTCGACCTTATTTAATTTCATAATAAATTGCAATAATTGCATTAGCGGAGCGGGGAGGAATAAATCAAGTGATACGAAAGATTTTCCTTGAAGAACACTTCTGTCGAATTATGAAATTTGTTGTGGTTAATGTTTTGAAAAGCTTTTGAAATATGTAATGGAATATATTTTTGATGGCAGTTTATAAATAAATGTAAATGAAATATTTTTATCAATTAATTATTATTAACAATAAGTTTGTGTTTGAGGACAGTGAAATGTTTTCATTTTATGTATTTATTTATAGCCTATTTATATTTAGTTTTATTTCTGTCAGTATACTCATATATCAGTATGGTTCATATTCGTTATAAAAAATCGATATGGCACAATATATACTTTGAATGCAGAAAGTAACAACGAAGCGACTAGCATACAAATTCCCGAAAAATTGACTGATGAAATTAACATAAAATTCCGCAGCAGACTTCTAACCCTGTAATTACATCCATATATCTCTGCACGACGACTAACAGACTAGCATTGTTCAACCCCCCGAAAGTGTATTATCAGCCTAAAGTACCCCTGGACTTATGAAGATTCGATTAAGCCAACGTTAGATTAAACCAACCCTGATTACGAGTGAACATGGAAAAACAATTACGGAGAATACTAAAACAATGACATACTATAAAGTTCGTCTTTGTTTTCTGTATCTTAACGTTCGCTGCGGTGGGCGGGTCTGTAAGACCAGGGGCTGCTTCAGTGGAAATATGCACGGCATTTTGAGGGTTGAACGTTTAAGCCGTTACGGCAGAATTTATAGTTTTTAGATAAAGTGTAATGGAGAATAACTTATTTTAAATGTTACAAAGTTTTTCTGCGATTGTATGGAGTTATGGGAATACTTCTTTTTTACGACTATGATGCGGTTTTAAGATATTGATAAGTTTCTAGTCAATGGATTGGTAAGTTGCAGAGAGAAACATTAAACACATTTAGTATCCACATCGTGGACAACGTCATTGCTTCCAAGGGCCACTTCAGTTTGAAGTCATTCTTCTCCTTTCGGTAGAAAACGTTCAGGTCTTGACTATGATAGTGCACGCCGTGATAGAAACTTTCTGACCCGTCATGGAGGCGTGGCTGGAGAGGTGCCCCAGTGTCCTCACCTTTCGGTTGACGCAGGTACTCTCGGGACATCGGTGTTTCGGGAAATATAGGCGGGGAGGAGATGCCCGGTTGTTATCACTGTGAGACTGCTCGGAGTACAACGCACAGCGCACACTTGAGAAGTGCCCAGCTCAGATGATGCAGCGCCGTGATCTCATCGTAGTAGTTGCCGGTGGTAACCTCTTGCTACCGGGCGTACTTCCATCGTCTGAAGCGAGAGCACGTGGATTAACGTCACATCCTTTTGCAAGGACTTGATGCACGCAATGGAGACGGCGGGAAGAGTCCACTTGTTTTTTACGGGCGTAGGGTATGCCGGACTCCTACCAGCTAAAACCACTGGAGCGGTCATCTTCAACACCCAAGGCGAGATCCAGGTCCTCGTACGATCACACTAGAGCTACCCATTGGTGCCACGTCTTTAGGCGCATCTCGGAGGGGATGACTGTAAAGTGGTCAGAGGGCAGGCGACTATAAAAAGGCCGCCCCCTAGGCACTTCTTTGGGAGGATTGTAAAGGATACCCCCTAGCCACACTGCGCTGTGCTACGCACACGGTGGCACGTAACGACCTGCGCGCCACCGTCTTCGCTCGGTGTAAGTACGCAGACTCCCCAATCTGCATGCCCGCGACCCTCGAGGCCCCCCACCATGTAACGACGGCAGGGGGCTCAGGCGTGTTGGACCTGAGTGCCGGGTCGGTTGTTACCCCGGCGCCGTCTCATCCTTCTCCATGCGGGAACGGCCCTTTCCCGATCAGAAACTAGCCCAACACGATAGCATGCTGTGTTTTGCACGCGTCTCTGGAGGAATGCGCGGCTAGCCAGGTCCAACAGACACGGGATCCATCAGACTCGGTGATTGTGGAAGTTCATGAGATTCCACACAACAAAACACAAAATAAAAACGGTCAAATCCTTTTTCTATTCAAAGCTACGATAATTTATTTCTAAAGTTAAAATTAAAAAACATTTATTTTTTAAGCTCAGCTGAGGTCTTACTTTTAACAAACTTAAGCTTACATCACCGTGATACGTGTATACGGTTTGGCCGACTCTCTAATATTTAATAAATTGTCGATTTAATTACAATAATAATGTATTATTGCGTCATTAACTAAATCAGGTACCTTACTTGATCGACACCTCCGGCCATAATATAAATAAAATAATCTCATTACCTCAAGCATGTTTAACAAAACTTTCGACGTATAGACAATAAATGAACTTTTATTATCGTAGCTATAAAACAAAAGATATCCAATCAACATGATTTAAAAAGTAAAACACAATAAAAATGTCCATAATTAACAAATGATGCTATGAATCATGGGGAAATGACGTTGGATATGGAGCAGTTATAAAAACTCCAGCACTTTTAATGAGTACAGAGTTAATGACAATAGTTGTAAAATAAAAAGAGATAAATAAATTGACTTCAGTATGCATGCTTTAGTTAAAATCAAATCTTGTTCAGACGACATAAGTTATTAAACGAGTAATTTTAAAACAAATTGAAAGACTTCTTTTTTAAACGATGATTACCAACGACATTATACTGATTATAAAAAATAAAAAATATCTACATGCACACGACAGACCAAGTCTGTGGGTCATACAAATTTTTGTTCCGTGATGGAATTAAATCCGCGATATTTAGCGCAGAAAGCCAAGTGATTTGACACTGTGCCAAAGGTGGGGACAATCTGCAATGTACTTTGTCACAGTTCATTATGTTAAAAGGATCCAATGGTCTTCAAAAGCTGCCACAACATATCATAATGGCTTAGCTTAAAGTGCTTTAAGACTACGTTAAAATAATGGCTTATAGAACTCGATTTTTACACCTTTGACGAATTTATGGCTTTTTAATAATGTTCATCAATATTTGATTTAGTGATGCAACAAATATTCGAATTCGTCGAATAACGGCCAATTACCGAATATTTGTATTCACTGAATAACAGTTAATTACCGAATATTCGTATCCACCGAATAACTGCCAATTACCGAATATTCGTATTCGCCGAATATCATGATGACATTTGTAATAAAAAATGAATTAAACGTAACAAACCCATAAATAGTTCAACTACGATTCATGTATACAGAATTCCGAATATATTTTATTGACGTTTTAGTTTGATCATTCGGAGATTATCCTCAAAACAATTAACATACCATCCAGTGTCCACATCTATTTTCAAAAGCTAAAAATATACAAACCAAAAAGTGTGTCGTTGGTTGCTAATGGAAACGACATCCTTTTGAAAAAAAATGATGTTTGTGTGTTTGTGTGTTTTTGTGTTGTTGTCCAGGAGTTTTATATTGAATAGCGAGATTTATTGTGTTTGAATAATTACGTTCAGCATATTCGTGTTTTGTTCGTAATCACCGAATAATAATAGAATTGGATTTTTGGTTCTTAAAAGTAGTGTTCGTTGTACCATTACTTTAAATAAATAATCTCTCTTAAAAAAAGTAATTTTAATATGTTAGGTAAATTACCCTTTCTACGTTAATTTGTATTTACACCAATTAATGGCTAATTGGGTTTAAAAGTCGAGTCCAGCTATTTTCCCCGGCCTGCTGCATATAGCAACGAATTGAAATAGGTATAAATTTTTGAAACAAATGTTTTAAAATAAATCCAAGTCAGGAATAATCCAGGGACTTTACGATTGTCTTAAAAGTAAAAAAATACGTCACTGAACATCGAAAAATAATATAATATTATGAAAAATTATATTGATTGAAAACAAAATTAATATAAATTAACCTTCTTCATGTCTCAGCTTTCAAAACTAAAGCTGTCTAAACTGACCATTAGTTTATGGCATTGTTTCTAACACAGAATAACTTAGAACTGAAACATTGACCGGCCCGGCGTGAGTCAAATTATGAGTTATGAATATGCGTTCGACAAGTAAACACTCAAGTTGAATCGCCGCACGACGTTTCATGTAGACACCAACTTTATATTAAATTTTGTTATATTATTTGAGAGAGTTCGATTAATGCTGATATCTAGAAGAGTAAAGGGGAAGTTATCAGTGTCTAGATTGTTGGAGTTGAAGTAAGATATTTTGGCAATTATATGTTACTAGCAAGATTCCTACGTATCAACAGTAGCAATAAAAAAACTGAATGATGGTAGGTCTCTTATTGCATGAGGGGTGACCGCTTTACTGTCATCCCCTCCGTGATGTGCCTAAAGGTGTGATGTGGCATCATTGGGCGGCTTTAGTGGGATCTTACGATAACATACTGTCGAAGATAACCGCTCCAGCGGCTTTAGTCGGTAGGAGCCCAGTATACCCCTTCGCCTTCTCCTGGGTGAAGGAAGTTCAGGTAAAATTTCCACTGGAGACGAATAAAAAATAGGTCTCTTTTTGCTGGTACCACCACAGTGCCAGATATTCATCCCCAAAAAGTAGTGTTTAAACTTTAAGCATAGCTGTATTCCTGTTTGAAGGGCTCCATAGCTAGTGAAATTACTGGGCATAAGAGACTATACCGAATAAAAAAATTATGGCACGGTTGGTGCAGTGGCTGATACAGTTGGCTGCTGCGCTCCAGGTCGTGGGTTCGATTCCCGCACGGAACAAATATTTGTATGATCTGCAGGTAGTTATTCCGGGTCTGGGTGTATTTTATGTGGAATTCATGTCTGTAAACGCACCCACGAACAAGGAGAAAACCTAATGTGGGGCAACGTTTTAAAAAAATAACACACACTCACGAAAAGTGTCGGTGATGCAATAAATGTGTTGATAAAAAACATTCCGTGCGTGGCATTATTTCACATAGCACGAGTAAGGCCCGCGACGCAAACTCTTCGTTACTGCGTCAATTGTCACGTACATCCTTATACGAGGTATTTAACAAAATGTTAGTTAAATGAACAAACAGTACAAAAGCCTATAAAGCGAGTTCAATAACTGGCCGCCCGTTACACCGTCGTGAATAGCCGGGCGTCGTGCATCAACGGAATACTGCGGCGCATACTAATCCGCCTTCGTACAGTGTGACAACGACCATGCTGTTTGCAAGATGAGACAGACCACAGTTTTTTGGTATGTTGTACACTTTTTGTCAGATTTGTCTAAGTCAAGAGATAAATATTACATTAAAGGTTAATAAATACATAACATCTTAAATTGTAATGAATGTGATACTACGGGAAATGTAATTTACAGACAACTGATTGACTTACGCACAGACAGCTACTATGCAAGTACATTGACCGGCCATATTGTTTATTGTTATTTGTGTTTTAATTCGTGTCTATTCCACCTATCATGCATTTTACAATGTCTCACGATAACTATCCATCCAGGACGTGTTAAACATTTGCAACCGGTGCGATTAAGGTCGGGAATATGATAAAACGTCGCCTAAAACCACCAGAAAATCTACAAAAACACCTTACTAGATTGATAATATGTAATTTTATTTGTGTGTACAGCTGTAGTGTCAAGGTTTTGATACGGTGTAATGTAGTTTCATACACTTCATCATTCATCATTTCGGCCGAATGAAGTCCACTGCTGGACACAGGCCTGCCGCAAAGATTGGCACAATGACCGATATGGATGTGTTGTGGGCTCATTGGGGGGTATTGCCATAATCGCCACGCTTGGCAGACGGGTTGGCGATCGCAGTTGAGTTGTTAATGTACTCGAAGGACGCTGCTGCCCATCCTCCGGCTAATACCTTAGTCGATTTTTACGACACCCACGGGAGGAGATGGTGGTATTCTGAGCCGGCACCACACGGCAATACACTTGCGCTTTTAATAATCTATCATCACTTGGTAAGTTAATAAATAACACTACAGACGTAAAAATTCTAACCGCTTCTAGTACAAAATAATCAATGTTACGTATAAAAAGATCGTATGCTCCGACCATTGTTCTGTAACTTGATAATCGATTTATCGGAAAATATCTACGTCTGTGGGCGTCCACACTCGATACCTATCGATCGTATCTCAGCGGGTTCCTTTGATTCGTAAGAAATCGAAATTGTTAATGTTTGTGTATAAATGGAATCGTTCACTTGTTGAGAAAGTTCTGACATTGTCCACTTCATCGATGGTGAGTTATCTTTTTTATGGCGTTTCTCGTATAAGGTGGCTAGTACCTTGTACTTGGTTGTCTCTTACCATTATCGCTTGGGGGTAGGATTGAAGATATTTTAAGGCAACAATTTATAGTATATATATTATAGTGTTTTCTTAGTGGACTGTTGCTAAAGAAAAATATTGGGATGTTTAGTTTTAATAGGTAGTACTCTAAAACTAAATCGCGGGATCGATACCCGCACGAACGATCTGCAGGTAGTTGTTCCGGGTCTGGTGTATTGTGTGTGGAATTTGTGTCTGTAAACGCTGTATTAAGAAAACAATTTTTCTTGGCTCATTATTTTAAGTGTTTGTTATAACGGGCGCCTTAGGCACCTTACAACTAACTAGTGCTATATTAAAACTGATGTAATTAATATATTGCGACGTAATAACATGCTGTGTAGTGTCTAAAAATACTGAATGCACAATTTTTCCCTTAGTGTTCCCTTTTATTTCCCAAAGAACACGGCCACAGTAGGTTAAGGTTAAGGTTAGGTTAGGTTAAAGTGCCGCTAGGCCGAATACCGCGCCGTGATCCGTCATCGTAAGAGGACCTGGGTACCCTTTAGGTGCCAAAGATGGCCCAGGGGCCAAAGCCCCAGTGGTTTAGGCCGGTAGGAGACCGGCATACCCCTCCGCCCTTCCCCGCGGCGGAGGAAGTTCATGAAGAATTTCCACTGGGTATCAATTAAAAAATGCCGAATACCGCGAACATGGATATACAAAAGTATTTTGGCCATACGCAAATTATTTACTACGAAAGAAGACGAGAAGACTTATGAAATTTCGATTACACCAAATTGGAATAAAACAACCTCAAAACTGTTATTGCTATTGCTCTTAACATTGTATTTTCTAAGAAATGTTATTAAATTGCCTATAGATATTGCTCATAAAACTTTTTGCTTTGATCATAACAGCGTAAAATATGACTTCTTTAGATTCCTTTTATAACTCAAAAAAAGACCAGTTTGTATAATTGGATCCCATATAAAAAATTCTGCATGTGAAATTGTAATATAAAAATGCTTTTTAAATACATACCTAAATTAAATTATTTAATAATAAATTAATTTCATTATTTACAGCTGGCCTTACGAAGGGATTGAGAGTAAGTAGTCTACCTTTAAACAATTTTTCTTTCTTATACATTTCTCTTTGCGTTTAATTACATATAGAAATAAATATTAATTAATTAGGCATGCGCACGTCATTTTCATTGAGCAGACTTAGTTAGAAATCAAATAAAACTTAGTCTTAAGCCTTTTAATTTAAATATTCACAACAGATTTTAATTACAACTTGCAAAACAAGTTTTCTAATTTTCTTCTGTTCTATCACTTAGTTCTGTTACATATTAAATCTTCGATACAACCGTCAATAACTTCAGATTTCACTCACAAAACTTACTTAAGTGTAGTTTTCAGTTAAGTTATTAATAGAGGCAATCGGCCAAGCGTAAAGTTACGGGGGTATGACGTATACAAATATACACACATTTGAATTACACGTTTTTGGAGATTCGAATTTTGAAATGGGTAAACATAATTTACTGATCGAATTTTATTTAAAGTAAGTTATGAAGCGATGTCTGTATGATCCTTGTTAACTATACAAGAATACAGACTGCCCTAGAGACAGGACGAATCTTTTTTTTTTTTTTTTTTTTTAACTTTGGCCCACAGTAGGATTCCTCCTGTGTCGTGGGTGCGTTTACAGACATGAATTCCACACACAATACACCCAGACCCAGAACAACTACCTGCAGATCGTACAAATATTTGTTCCGTGCGGGAATCGAACCCACGACCCGGAGCGCAGCAGTCGACTGTATCAACCACTGCACCAACCGTGCCGTCGTCCGTCATCGTGCCGAATCTAACTTATTACTGTCCACAGCCTCTCATATGTCACTAAATTTGGTCATGTTTGCAGTCAAATGTCTATGGTCCGGGGCGAGAGTGCATTGGAAGACGTCGTCTCTTTTTGCGGGAAGGTGATGCGTTCAAAAGAGACGGTAGAATGGAATAAGAAGATCACCACGTCTTTCCGCTTCTACACACCGGGCGCCAGAGTGGGATTGCCGATCTCCAACCTTCATGAGTTGCGATTAGAGACAGGCCCGAAATAAGGGCGCGTCGTGTTCCTCGTGCATCTTTCTAGAAAATAGTGCGGCTGGCAGGGCCGCACAGGGGAAAAGGGTCTGTCAAATGAGTAGAGGGCAAAGATATCGCCGTAAGTCGATCGGCTGTTCATCTCCCATTTTGTTGTTTTGATAACAAAACGCGTCCATCAAAGTTGTATTTGTTTATATCGAGATACGCGTAAATTCTAAAAAAACACTAGTTGAATACGGATGACAGTCTACGAACATCCCCTCCACCATCTTATGCCGATCTGGACGATCACAGATCAACGTAGCACGGGAGGCTTGTAATTCATCATTTCGGCCGAATATAGTCCACTGTTGGACATAGGCCTCCCCCAAAGATGACCACATCGACCGATACGATTGTGTTGTGGGCTCATTGGGGGGGTTTTGCCATAATCGCCACGCTTGGCAGACGGGTTGGCGATCGCAGTTGAGTTGATAATGCGCACGAAGGACGCTGCTGCCCATCCTCCGGCTAATCCCATAGTCGACTTTTACGACACCCACGGGAGGAGTAGGGGTGGTGGTATTCTGAGCCGGCACCACACGACTTGCGTTACGTTGCATAAAATAAGTGTGTTACTGATGCAGTTTTTCGTTAATCAATTGGCCAGATATAATAATGCGCTGCGTGCACGTGTGGACGTGGGACCAGTTAGTCTCTACCCTTAATCTTTTTACGGAAACTAAACAAAAACGAAACTTAATCAAGTTAAATAATCTGCATATTTATACAATTTTTCCGTGAGGGGTCCAGATTAAAAACAAACTACCACTCCACCTCCTACCGTGGATATTGTAAAAGGCGAACACGGGGCTCGAAACCAGAGAGATGGAACTGTTCCACAGAAGCGTTCTTTCTGTGGAACAGTTAGCTATACTGCGCTCAACACACGCCTGCCAAGCGTGGTGAGTACTGGCAAATTCCTACCCAAAATTACGACACAATTGTGAAAATCTTTGGCCTCCCGCCTTTGTTCATGATCCAACTATGCTATCAAAGAGTTCTAGTTACAAACGTTGAATGCATTTTTATTACGTATATTTTTAAATACTTACCATGTCATCTTTGTAATCACAAGGTTTATTTATTTATCGTTATGTTTATTTGTACATATGGAAGATGTACATATATTAGTTTGTACATATGTTAGTTTTATTTTACTTATGTTTACTTTTAATTACACTGTAAGCTACCCTTTGAAATTATATACCATTCCAGTCCATCCAATGGTTGTCTGGAAGAGATCGCCGAATTGCGATAAGACCGCCAATTGTACCTTTTCTTCCATATGGTAAAAATTGTTTAACTTTTGTTTTATTATGGTGTGCAATAAAGAGGATTTATTATTATTATTGTTCTGGGTGTATTGTGTGTCAAATTTGTGTTTGTAAACGCACCCACGACACAGGAGAAATCCTAGTGTGGGTGGCAACGTTCTTAAAAAAAAGCCCTTATTTTACGAAAATAATAATACATCTTGATATGTACAACTTTCATTGCTACTGCAGTTTTCAAATTAAAGTTTCATCATTTCGGCCAAATAAAGTCCACTGCTGGACACAGGCCTCCCCAAAAGATCACCATACCGACTGATATGGGTGTGTTGTGTGCTCATGCTTGCCTTTTAAGACACCCACCGGATGAGATTGGGTGATTCTTATCTGGCATCACATGGAGAGATAAATAGCTTTTCTATTTTTTATAGGTCTAAGTGTAAATTCCCAAAGTTTTCGGTACTTTGTCAAATACACCTGGTATTTTATTACATTGACAGCAGGAACGATCGAAAATCTACCTTTCTTGCGTTGAAGTCACCAGCAGCTCTGATTCCGCTGGTACCGTAGAAGGTATTTATTATGTTTAAGAGATTATATATGGTATGGACGACGGCATCAACAAGATGCAGATTTTTCTTGTGTTAGTCATTACTTCACTGATATACTCACGAAGGTTAGTGTACTCTACTGGTGCTTTTATGTCGAGTACAAAAACGTTCTCAAGTTCAGCAGACACATATATGTATAATGTCTACTGGGGTGATGATGACGTCACAATATTATTTGGCAGCCTCACGTTTCTCTTAACTTACACCACGCAGAGATCCCCGAAGTACATTTCATCCAAACAAAATTAGCACACACTTGAAAGGCTTCCTAAGAAAATGCCTTTAACTCAATGTTTACGCAAGCAAGAGTTTCTTATACCTACTTTACATCCACAACCCTTTTATTAAACATTTATATTCACGCCTCTGTTAGGGGTGACGGGTAGGTAGCGCCCCTGCAGTCCGCTTGAGTAAGTTAATGAATTTGAATGGCTAAAGAGTAGAGATAGAGACGACTTCAATTGTAGTTGTTTTTGTCTTTTAACAAGGTGCAGGACAATGAGCGAACCGGAGATGACTCAGTCGGAAAACGGAGTCTGGCAAGATGGACCGGGCGTTAATAAAACTGCAGAAATTGGTTTATTTTGAGTTCTGTTATATTTTATTTTGGAAGACGTGTTGCACAGGCTACGAATAGCACCAACACATCTCATTCCATGGGTGTCGTAAAACGCGAGCACGTGCAGCGTCCTCGAGTACATTAAAACCTCAACTGCGATGGCCAACCAGCCTGCCAAGCGTGGCTATGGCAAAACTCACCAATGAGCACACAACACACCCAGACTGGTCGTTGTGGGGATCTTTGGGGGAGGCCTGTGTCCAGCAGTGGACTTCGGCTGAAATTATAATGATGATGATAACATATTACATTAGTAAGTGTATCAGCTGCATTTTTAGGTAGGTCTCTTATTGCAAGAGTAGTTAGCTAGGTAAGTACCATATTCGCCGGGATACTGGGAATAAGAGACTAAGTAACTTAATGTCTCGAGGTGACTAGCGCAGTGTGATGCCACCTTGGTACCATTACAATTATTATGGGCAGGCGTGTCTCTTACCACCCGGCGATTGACTTCTAGTCGGTTGTTCCGTAACCAAGTAGTATAAAACAATCATTATATGCAGACTCCTAACGCGATATTCTTACACTTTTCATTACCCGGTAGTGTACTGTATGCCACTGGGACATCGTACATATGGATTCCATTAAATATAAAATCAGTGCTGTATTTGATTAATAACATATTCATAAGTCATTACAATAGAGTATCAATGGCCATTGCGAAAGCAAAGAATTTTGAAATACTTTTGATAATGGTACAATATTATGAAATTGTCAGACGAACGAATGTTGCGCGAAGTTTTAATTCGTATAGAATCGATTGAACTGTGCGGGTGTACGTAATTTTTGCTATAGTGACACTAAAATAAAACGAAATTATAATTATCAAGTGTATTATTCTACTTTACCATCTATGCCAGCCAGTCTCCGGTCCTTTACAATAAACTATGGGTGTTAATGTAAAAATAAATAAATAATTATAAAATGTAATAGTGGAGGTGTTGTAGGACTTCTTTTATTTTTTATGATGTGCTTCTCGCTGGCATTTCGGAGTGCTTTCCAATCAATCCGGCGTATCCGAAAACGCCTTCAGCCAGGACTTTTATAAGTTCAGAATTACTATAATTTATAGCCAATCACTTCGTTCTAGGTTCGCGATGAAGCTGGCTCCTTTAGTGCGAACAAAATTCGACGGCACGGTTGGCTCAACGTTAAACGATGGCTTTCGCGTCGTTTTGTCGCGGAATTCATCCACACGTAACTAATATTTGCATGACCTACAGACAGTCGTTTCGGGTCTTGGTGTTTATGCACTTGACTTTTATGTCTGAAAAATGTATCCACGAAACAAGAGAAAGCTTAGTGTGAGTCATTGTTTAAAACAACTATTATAGACAACGGACAAATGCAACCAGAGCGAGCTCGCTTGGACGAAATGACGAGGTCGAAGTGCGTTTGGTTCATTCGGCGCCATGATTCGAGTTGTGTCCGAGTAGTCATGCGAATCTGCTGGGTAATTACTTGTACTGTGACAATCCAGCTCAACTCTGAATGTATCAATAACAATTGCCAATACATTATTTGTTTGGAACATTTTGAAGAAGGATCTGATGTCTACGTATTTTGCGAACAATGAAACCATTGCATTTTGAGGTTATGCAAATCAATGCTCGAACATCAAACCTGACGAACACGTTTTTTAAATATATATGTTCCAACGTATACACACATCAAACCGTAAATATCTGCTGCTGATTATGGACCTCCCAATGATCGGTCATAGGGGATTGCCACAATTATCACGAGGCGTTGGCTTGCAGCATGTTGATATCAGCACTTGAGAGAATGCTGCTGCCCATCCTCTTGATATAATCAATCCTTAGTCGTCTTTTATGACACCCATGGGTGCAAGGGGTGGTCTTTTCTTTGCCGGGAACTACAAGGATCACACTGGAAGTTTTTAGAATCGGCGACTAAGGAAAGTTATGGTGCCGTGAAATGTTTGAAAAGTATAACCGAGGTGACTCGAATGCTGTTTGACTTCGTCACAGGTTATGAAAGCTAGACATATTATTACGGGCCCGAAACCAAACCGAAGACAATTTGCCTAACGGATGTTTCCATTCGAAAACTTGCCAACAAAAGTAAAGAAGGGCAGAATTCAAGGGAAAAAGATGATTGCCTCATTCAACAACTCAACTCAACGATCGCGCTAGAGGATAAAAGGACTGTTACTGCGGATTGGTATATTAGTCATGATACTCAGTTGTTTTGAAAATTTTCGACAGCAGCGCCGAAGAAGCAGGATCCTCCATCACGATAACGCTCCAACTTACTGCTACCGCTAGACGGACTATAGAATATTGGTCTATGGAAAGGATGAAATCAGTGTCATCCTCCTCACAGTCCCGACTTGATACCTTGCGACTTTTATTTATTCCCCAAAATAAAAGATACACTCAGAGGAATTCGCTTTATGAACTCTAAAGATGCAGAGACTGCGTTAAATGTGAAAGAGATTCCTAAAGAAGAGTGAGTTCACTGCTCCAGTCAATAGTTCCATGGTATACGACGTTACTTAGAAAGGAACGGAGTCTATTTCGAAAAACAATAAAAGTATTAACAATTTCTTACATCATTCCGTTTTTGATTCTCTAAGAACTTCTTGTGTGACCCCCGTACAATATTGCTCATAAAACAAATCTTTCTATAAATAGTCCCAAAACAAGCCTGGCTATTATTTATTTATAGCACGCATTTAAACCCTGATTTGAAATTCTCGTCGATGTCAAACACATGTAATTGTCATTATATGTGGTTTCAACTGTTTATTAGTACAGGCAAGTAAGTTCCAAGAAGTTTTGCAACGAAAACGAGATGTGTCGGCCATTCAATGCAAATTTGTGATGACACATTGAGACGTTCGATAAAATCTTGATCGAGATTTATAAACAACGTAATTTTGCGGTTGACTGACTGAATTCGGTCAACGGATTTATTCGTCAACGGATTTATTCGTCAACGTGAAAAGAAATTCTGATTTGTATGTACATATGTAGGTAGGATTTGACTCGTAAGAATTTTGTCTGTCCTAAATACCCCTGTCTGTGTTAAATAGCCCTATTTGAAATGTGTTTTCAGTAATAATGTCTCAGTAAATGTTCACCGGCAGTAAGTAGTTGAGCCATGTAGCTATTTATTTATTTATTTAATACTTTGCGCACAAATATTGTACAGAGACGGACTTATTTCTTTTTTTTTTTTTTAAAACGTTGCCCCACACTAGGATTTCTCCTGTGTCGTGAGTGCGTTTACAGACATGAATTCCACAAACAATACACCCAGACCCGGAACAACTACCTGCAGATCATACAAATATTTGTTCCGTGCGGGAATCGAACCCACGACCCGGAGCGCAGCAGCCAACCGTATCAGCCACTGCACCAACCGTGCCGCAACTTAATGCCATTACGTATTTTCTTCAAATTGACCTAAGTTACGATGCTGTCAAAAGATTACTTAGGCGGTGGACTTGGAGCAGTTCTTAGCTTTTCAGAGACAGGCCCGAGAAGGAAACGAATCGTGTTCCGCGTGCGTCTCATTAGAGGACTGTGCGGCTGCAGATTGCCAAGCCACCCATTAGAAGACCATGGGATCCATCTAAAAGAGTGGCAGGCCGAGACTTACCAGGGTGCGGTGAATACACGAGCGATCCCCGCACCCCCGGCACATTGAAGGTTGAAGGTACACCATGGCGGTTTTATCCGGTAAGAGTCGGCATACCCCACCGCCTTCACTTAGATATAGGTCCGACCAAAGATATTGGAAGAAAGGAGATATGCCATGTAGATCAAAATTTATGCGAGCCTAGAAATCCATTTTCCCAATACCATTCTTCATAAAAGCACACTAATGCACACAGTTAAAAGGTCTCATCCAATGAACTGAATAAACATAACATTATAATTGGCTTCTCATACTAAAACACACCCACGACTTTGTAGGTAGCCAATCATATCGAGCGTACAGACCGCAAACGACAGCCGTACCACGCAACACGTAAGTTTATTGGGAGTACCATTCGCTGTTCTATTCACTGAGTTTTTAATTCACCGATTGCTAGTTAAAAGTGGTAGATAAGAGCATTGTATTTTGTACAAAAATAATAATATTGTTCTGCTCTATCAATCCAAATGTAACATAATAAAGAAGACAATATTTATTTATTTATTCTTTTTATAAACAAATACAAGAAAATTCCCTCACTTGCATATTGTATATGATTCCTTCCTTGATGAAGTTATTATTTTCACTTCATTTTTTGCTTGACATCCCCGAACAACACGACAATTAAACAAAGTTTCACTTACGCGATCGAATCTCAACTGATGTTATAAAACGGCCATTTATTCCGGATGGCCCAAATTGAACCAGTCGCGGTGGCGCGGTTACGCCCCCGTACCACTTCTCCTTATTTCCTATTTCTGTGGGTCCGACGCAGAAAAATCTTCCGAGATATTGCACTAAAAGCTAAATGTTAGTGTTACACTTTTTAGTTTTATTTAGCCCTTTAGTTTGGCTACACGGTAAGGTACTACGTATAAAATAGCTTAGCACCTAAATAGGTGAACAGTCGGCCGCGAAGTTATATCCCACGCTACGCTGGCTTTAGCTTGCCACAGAAATTAAGTAAGTCGTTAAATAAAATATGCTCTATTATATTCCGATATGCAAAATAAAAACTATCATCGGCTTTTAAAAGTATTAAATGTCAGACGGCTCTTAGTGACCCAAAAGTGTCACTAACATTATAATATACGCAGCATTATTCTATAAATGATGCAGCAGACAAACAAACCAACCGTGAACGCGATAATATCCATTACAAGCCTTCACTTGTGACGAATGATCATATTAGAACAAACAATACACATATACAAATCAATATCACACAAATAAGAAGCCCAAGATCCGTAAGCGCAATGCATAAGGTTAAAAATCGATTGGCAGTTATAATTGAAGAAGATACTAAACTTGTCCTCGTAAATGATCAAAATGAACTATGAAGTTGTAAAATGGTACCGAGCAGAGATGTATAACAATGTGTGTGAGATAACGCATAACAGGCGTTTACGTGGGATGTACACGATCGGATAATAGTTTTTTGTTTGCATGTC
This sequence comes from Diloba caeruleocephala, assembly GCA_947459985.1. Lineage (NCBI taxonomy): Eukaryota > Metazoa > Arthropoda > Insecta > Lepidoptera > Noctuidae > Diloba > Diloba caeruleocephala. The sequence continues at coordinate 5,920,390 of OX381609.1, forward strand.
ACGGGTGATAATCGAAATCGGATGAAATGTGAGTTGTCATGATTCGTTGTAGCCCTTTGTAAAAATATTACCTATTTAATTTTGGATAAAAATCTACAATATTCATCTATGTCAAACTTTTAGTTGGAATTTTAAGGTCGTGTAGGTTTTGTGGTATATCAGTGTGGTGTCCGGATTAAGATTATGGCACCACTCTATCTCCTCGCGTGGAAGTTATAAAAGGTGAATAAGGGGCTCTACATCCGAGAGATGGGCAGCAGCGTCCCTTCCGTGGAACAGTAGCCATTCTGCGCTCACCAATTCGCCTACCAAGTGGTGAGTACTGGCAAATTACCCCCAAAATGTCGATACATGGCATATTACTAGTCGTCTTATAGGGGAGGCTTTTATTCAGTTTATATTATGATGATAAATTTGATGAGGGTTTTGTGAACTTAAGTGGCATTAATATTTAACAATTTAGTTGCATAGTCTTAGATAGTAATGTCTTAGGTTTTCACGATTATTACTCATTATAATAAAACACTTTTAAATGGATTACATCGCATATATTAAAGATTTTTGTTTATCCTGGCGTCCCTGTCACTGTGAATGATTACTGCGTGATCGAAACAAATTTTGATTCGTTTTGTACGGTAGATAAAATGATTTTTTAAATCTGTAACGACGCTTGTCGTCTTAGTCATCCTGTGACCAAACCCTGCAAAGTGTTTGAAACGTCAGGAAAAACAAAAATTTTATGTACGCGATATAATCCGTTTAAAAGTGTTTTATTAGAAACTCTTAGATTATATTGGTAGGCATTTATACATTTTTTGGACCTTAAGAATATAGTTAACTCACCAAAATAAGGACAGAAATAAGTAAAATTAAATAGATAAAAGTCGTCGAAATATATCCAACCCCACCGATGTAAAGTGAGAACTTGAGAAGCAATAAAACCTAAATCCGAATTTTACGACTGATCTTATATCCTTGAAGAAAAAGTCAGTTGTTAAAAACTCTGATAGATAAAAGTAACTACGGCATTGTCTATCGAGCATTTTATCAGACGTGGGTGTCCGGGTTTGGATTTAACTTTTCCTTTATTTGTCATGTAGACCTCACACTCTTAGTTTTATATGTTAGCTTCACTTTTAGCGGAAAGTATCTTGCCCTGAGGTTACGAACTCGCGTCTTAAGCACTGGGTTGCAAGTTCAGTATCTATCATGTGCGATTTTTATCATCTGTAGTATTTAAATTAATCTAACACTGATTTTAGGTGAATGCTTGCTCCTTCTCTGTAGATATAATATCTTTGCCTTTTCTTTTTATTATTTTTTATTTAGCTAGGTGGAGGATGGTACACATAATATATTTCCAGCACCCTGGGGAAAGGCATGCCGTACTCCTACCGGTTAAAACAATCGGGATGCTCATCTTCGGCATCGAAGGGAGGCTCCAGGAACTCAAATAATCTCCATCTAGAACCACCCATTGGTGCCGCGCCTTGAGCCAGAGGGGGTCGTCTGTAAAGAGTCGGTGTTTCCAGAAACATCAGAAGACTCGCTGTGCTACGCATATGCGCATGCGCATGCGCCACCGACTTCACAGGTGTCGCTCGGTATGAGCACGCAGATTCCAGGCTTATATTACTATTTTAATGAAATTTTGAGTTAAAGTTTGAATTAAGAAATCTTTTTCTTTTGGTTTCAATAAATTAGTAATAAAGTAGTAGTTAGTAGTAGTAGTAGTAGTTAGTAGTTAGTAATAAAGTATTTCAAAATTGTAACTACCATCATATCAGCCACAGGATGTCCACTGCTGAGCAAAAGCCTCCTGTATTGATTGCTACAATTGTGTCACACACACCACACTACATTTTGGGGGGAATTCGTCAGTACTCATCACGCTTGACAGGCGGGTCGGTGAGCGCTGAATCGCTATTCTTTAACAGAAGGGACATTGTTGCCCATCTGAGGTTTAGAGTCGCTTAGTCGACTTTGTGGTGCTATATTCTTAATCCGAAAATCTTTTTTTTTTATTGATGCGGTGGAAATACCTCATGTACTTCCTTCGCCCCGGGAAAGGGCGAAGGGGCATGCCGGACTCCTACCAGCTAAAACTACTGGAGTGATCATCGTCGGCACCGAAGGGAGGCTCCAGGAACTGGAATAATCTCCATCTAGAGCCACCTGTGGTGCCACGCCTTAAGGCACATCACTGAGGGGATGACTATAAAGCGGTCACCCCCTCTAGTGGAGGGAAGGCGAACACCCACACGAGAAATTATAACAATAGTCACTTAATAAAAAGTCCGGTAGTCAGGGGTGTCTACAACACAATCTATGGACTTTGCGTGGGACACGAGTGCCCGATATCAGACTTCTTTTTGTGTTTGTTACGGACGTTCCATGTATTTTTCTGTTCCAATCCAAGTTTAGAGTGATATATATTGATAGATGGCGATTAGTGACATGATACCGATCTGTAACTAGAGATATGGATACGATGTTCCATGATACCCGAAACGAAATTCCAAGAATGAAATTTGAAAAAGGAACACACACACAAACACACTCTTCAGCCTGTAAACGTCCACTGCTAAAAATAGACCTTATGATCACTACAATGAATGGTCGTAGGATATATTGCCTTAATCACCACGTTTGGCAGGCGGATTGGTAGCCATAGTATGTTGTTATTAGCACACGGGAGGATGCTTCTGCCCATCCTTTTGATATAAAGCCTTATTCACCTTTAACGAGGCCCATGGGTAGAGATTGGCTGTCTTATCTTTGCCGGGAACCATACGAAACTAAAAGAAATAGGAATGGCGGAATTCGTATCCATTAATAAGATAATTAAATATACACACATATGTGTATTATCAGCCTATTACTGTCCCACTGCTGGGCACGGACCTTTTCTCACGATATTCCTAGTGCGGTTTGGTGGACTACACACACTATAGAGAACATTTTGGAGCCCTCTCAGGTGTACAGGTTTTTTCTCGATGTTTTCCTGCACCGTTAACGCAAGTGGTAATAAAATTCTGATCCGCACATGAATCCGAAAAGTCAGAGGTGCGGGCCGGGATCGAACTCAGATCGTCCTGTATGGAAGGCAAGCGTTTAACCACTAGGCTATCACTACGACACTACAGAAAATGCATCGATTACTGAAATTGGTAAAATATAAACTAATTTGAACATTGTTAACGAAACAAAATCCGAAAAATGTTACTCTATATCTCGTTACCAAGTAATACATTCTAAATATTATATCGGATAAATGCCTCCTTACGTAAAATATTTAAAAACTAACGCATGCGTTGTAAGAATAAAAAGTTGTCCCGGTATTCTCTCGCACCTTACATCTGCCGGGTAAACTAAACGAGAATTGATCACCAAATTAACTAGAAACATGACGTTTTGTATTGTCCGCGGGGGCGGTGCATGGGAATGGGATAATCACGTGGGTATAAATATTGTTTTACTTTTAGTTCATTCTTCTTCTTCTTCTCTTAGATTATGGCTTCTGTAGAGTATCTTCCACAATTTCGCCAATGTCAAGTATAAGGCAACGTCGTACGGTGTTTAGAATAATGAAACTTTACATATTCTAAAATATTTATCAAAAATGAAAAAAAAACTATAAAATATGTGGGCAACGTCGTACGGTTTTCAATTGCTTTTCTTTTTAGTTCTTAATACATAGCTTGATTCCTGTGACAGCTGTCAGATCAACATGTCTAGGGTTGGGACGATTTTAAAATCGATCATAATTATCGGTTTGTTTGTTTACTAACAATAATCGATAATTTTAATCGCTTTTAGTTCTGATTGATATTTGGTAATTTGTAACTGAATATAAGTATTATAATGAAATATTGATTTTGGTGATTGCTATCGCAGGAACCGAGCTTTTTTGTTTTATGAATTCTTTTTATTTAATTATTATTTTTTACCCAAAAGTTGACTGGTACAGACTGTCACCATGGCATTAGTTCGCTTTGTGTACCATCAATGTGCACAAAAGTATAAATAAAGAAATAATTTGCTGTGCCCGGCAGTGATCAATTCTATTTATAGTTCACCTTTGTAAAATATTGCAGAACACAATAAAGCATTTAATAATGAGCTTTCAAGCAACAATGAGATGCCATTATATTATTTACCTGTTTAAGTAACAAAAATATATTGGGAATGTTTGAAATCGTTGAATCAGTGCTGCAAATAAAATCTCTAATATACTACCTACTGGAAGAATACTAGAGGATACAATAAAAATATAAACTTGATTTGACTATTACTACAAGTGGTTTTGTATTAAACTTTTGTTTCGTTAGGATCACTTCGGTGCCAAGACTTTTTTTTAAGGTGTCATAAGTAGCTATCTATGAATGTATAGTATCTTATAGTTTATTGAGATAGTGTCTTTATGTAAAGACACTATCTCAACACACTAGAATCATCTTAAATAAATAACCTTATCGGAAGCTCGAACGAGTTTCAACAGGCACCCAAAAGGCTCGTGCAGATGTCTGACTAGACTGTTTTATTTTGTACATACACACACATAAAACATCAATTGAATTAGCTTGGTCGTGATCAACTATCCAACGGCCAATGTTTGATCTAAAACTACCTTGTGGAGCTAATATCATTACGCCATAGATTAGATGCCACTTTTTGACAGGACATGTATAATCAACCCAATTTAACTTTGACTATGTCATCATCAAACAAATTGCGAGATATCGCTTTGATCAGTCGCGTTTTGATTTTGTACTCTGTCTGCGGCAGAAATTATATTGCGATTTTGGTTTACTGAAGTAATGAAATGTAGGGTATTTCGCGAATCATTTTCATGTATGTATTTTTTTATATAATTTGTGATCCAGTTGCTAGGATTTATAAGACTTCGTTCTGTTATGCTCCTATTGATTTGCTATCGCGATCTCTAGAACGTTTTTGGCTAATAGCAGATCAATGATCAACTCGTCTATATTCGTGGGTCTAAAGAACTAACGGAATATGTGTACACGGATAGAATTATTATTAATAATAATTAATATAATATTCCTATTTCTCAATAAAATAACATATTTTGATCAGCAGTCACTTTGGAAATTAGGACGATTAATGATAGCATGTCGTTTAACGGCCGGTTAATGTAATGATCAAGTAGGATTATTGTATCAGCAGTAGTTGACGGCGATCTCCCAAAGTCAGATTTACTATCATTAATTGCTGTATTCTGTTTCCAGTCTACCGTTTACTTTGAGAAATTATCCAGTACTGAAACCGCGTTACTCTAAGAAATTGTCTCATCGTTATTATTTCCATTTTAATCTAAGTCCAAGTTTATAACGTTGCTAGCTTCCTAAGCGATTGCTCACAGCCTAAGTTCAGAGTTTAGTTTCTCCGTCCCGTTACCCTCAGGTCAACTTGTACAAGACGTAGTTTCCAAGGTTGGTAACTTGTGGAATAAGGGCAAACTTGTTACTTCATAACATTGATTGATACATGGCAAGTATCTAATAAATTGATTGTAGGTATTTCATATTAGTTATTATGTGTCTGCCTTTGAGATCATCACAGAAAATAAAATATAAATTCAGCAACAAAGCTGTCTAATCCAAAGTAATACTAAAGAATACATAAAAAACAATAACAAAAAAGTATACATCAAATATTACAGTTCCCTCGAATCATATTTTAAACTCGTAAATAAAAGATCAATCAAATCTTTACTGATAGTTTCAATCAACGATAAAATGTATATTTGTGAATATTCAGACTCAATGATTTCGAATACTTTACTAAGAACACGGTTCAATCAATCATTTTTTCGCATCAAACATTTTGAGCAAGAGTTGGGTACAAAAATTTACAAATCTACCAATCTTTTCTTTTTATTGATACACAAAGCTTTGATGAAGGCATCAATTGATTGAAATATCTGCAATTTATATGGACGTAGGCCTTCTTACAGACAAACTATTCCAACACGAATATAACAAATCATAGAATACTGTACGATTTCCAAGAACGGAGAACGAAAGCTATTGTGTAGAGTATTATCAAGAGCGCCTACATCTGTGGTTCAAAATGTTATCAATCCCTTTATATATACTAACATAAATGTCGATATAGTTGCGCTAAATCACGAACTTGGAACAATACATTTTCTATATGCTGCTCGTCTATTGTCTTTGTCTTAAAAATAGGTATGAGTAATTTACTACTATATTATTTTTTCATACGCAGACAAATGTATCTTTTTTGTTTTTTAAATACATAGCCTGCCTTACCTTTAGATGAATCGGAAGAGATACTTCTTCTAGCTTTACAGTGTTGAGATTGCATGCAATAAGGGACATTATTATTTACACACCGCAATTCAATTTTAAGATATAATAGAATATATATACTACCTGAGAATTTTTATGGAAGGTCAAATTATATATAGTCTCAACATTTTTAATTTCTTTTTGTTGGTCTCCTGTAAATAAATTACATGCACTTGCTTTGACATGGGGCGAACCCAGGTTGACATGGGGCGAACCCAGGTCCTCGTAAGATCTCACTAGAGACGCCCATGATGCCCACGCCTTTAGGCATATCTCAGAGGGGAGAACTATAAAACGGTCACCCCTCTAGGGAGGGAAGGCGATTGTAAAAAGCCACCTCCAGGCACTTTTCGGGGAGAATTGAGAATTGTAAAGGATTCGCCCGAAGCCTCGCTGTGCGCTGCACCGCGCACATGGCGGCATGTGAGTACGTGCGTGGCACCGTCTGCTCGGGAGTCGCTTGGTATGAGCACGCAGACTGCCCAATCTACGCAACCGCGACTCCCGAGGCCCCCTGCCATAAAGCGACGGCAGTGTTGGACCTGGGTGGAGTTGGGGGGTTGTTACCCCGGCGCCGTCTCGTCCTTCTCTGTACGAGATCGCTCCTCTCCCGATCCCGCTCTGCAGTCTCCATTTCATCATGACAGTTATGACGCTCTCGCAGTAGGAGACCACTGCGCTCCAATTTTCATGCTCTGCCAACATAGCCGACACTACTGCCAGCAGAGAGAGATCTTGCCTGATCCGATCGACTAGAATCCACCGCTGCTGAGCACCCGCAGGGCATTCCTTGAACGTCTGCTGTGCGGTATCCTGGTCGCTTCTGCAATAGTAGCATTGTGCCGTGACCTCACGTCCTATTCTGTGCAGGTACGCACTGAAACAACCCTGACCGGTGAACACCTGCGTCAGGTGGTAGGTGTTGCGCTCGCTCCTTCTAAGCCAGACTCCAAAGAGCATATTTAGTATCACCTAGCAATTGAACTCAGAACCTCCAAGCTATTAGTGCTTGTTACTACTTAAACAATGGTACAACACCACTCTAATTAGGCTATTCATGCATTGTCTTGTTTGTTAAGTACATTTATGTAGACTGAAGTCAGGTATAATTTATCTGGGGTAATGTTTGGAACTGTTAAATCAATGCAGTTAATGTATAACTAACTGCCTTATACAATTTGCTCTTAATTAGTTACGAAGAAAGGAGAACCAGATTGCTGCATTTCATTGATTTGTAACCACTTGGCAATATTCACCATACGATTTTTGGTTTACCGTGCGGTTAGGAAAAGAATAGATCATGTCACGAGTGGCATAAAGGCTTGACGAGGAATGTGTCAAGGGAACGGGAAGCAAGATCTCTTTGTGTGTTGGAAAACATAACAGCGATTTAAGGCAATATCCTTAAAACCGTTCATTGTAGAGGAAACAAAGATAATATTATAAGGCAAAAGTGTAACCTAGTGGGATGCCTTTTTGAAACCACGGATGACATTCCTACCATTGTCTGTAAATATTTGTGAATAAGTTTATATACGCCTGGGATAAAACTAGTAATTTCAAAGCATTAACTTTCTGTATTAACCCCTTAAACCACAGAGCAAAATTTACCTCTAATGAGTTTCAAATAGGGATCAAGATCCACACACACTCGATCATTGTCAAAAATGACAATCGTAGTGCTATAGTGGATGACTCTCAAATAAATTCAGCGTTCATTAGATTCGCCTGCAGGGGACTACTCAGTGTAGAACTAATGTTTTAGAATCAACCATTAACGTGATCCAGTTCGTGATTTGAAAGAGACACACGGTTTTGAGGGATAGACAATATTTTAGTGGATTTTAAAACAGAAAGTTTTGAATTTGTTTCGGCGATTACTCTAAGAGGCAGTAACAAGGTGTTTTAAAAAAAAACTAGACTTTCCCTTTAACGTCTTACCAGGTGATAGTTAGGAACCGTACCCCATCATTATTTTAACCGAGTAAATTCCACTGCTGGATACAGGCATCCCCAAAAGATCATCACAATGACCGGTCAGGGTGTGTTGTGTGCTCATAGGTGGGGTTTGTGCCATAATTGCCATGCTTGGCTAGCGGGTTGATGTACTCGAAGAATACTGCTGCCCATCCTCCGCCTAATCCCATAGTCACCTTTTACGACACTCACGGGAGCAGATGGGGTGCTATTCAAAGCCGGTACCACACGGCTTATTCATAGACATCATCAACCTTGTTATTATATTACTGATGCGTTGCCAATTTAAGGCTTAACGTTGAATTCCTTCAATTTCCTTCAAATTCAGTGGCTGTGCCTTCCGTTACATAACATAATCAGCCCATTACTATCCCACTGTTGGGCAAGGTCCTCTGCTCACTATGAGAAAGGTTAGGCTTAGTCCACCACGCTAGCCTAATGCAGATTGGCGGGCTACACACATCATTGAGAATATTTTGGAGCCCCCTCAGGCGTGATGTTTTCCTTCACCGTTAACGCAAGTGATAATCAAATTCTGATCCGCACTTGAATCTACAGTCAGAGGTGCGAGCCGCGATCGAACTCAGACCCTTCTGTATGGAAGGCTAGCGTTCAACTGCTAAGCTATCACTGCCTTCTGTTATAGCGTTTAAAATAGATAGAACTGTGGTATCGCCCCAGTCGAGTCGAGTCGAGAAATATAACTCTATTGCCACATGTTGGACGATCTAAACATCTGTATCAACTACAATTATGATGGTGAGTCAGCAATCTAAAGTAATGCGTGTATAGATGTATGGGGTAGCGAAGTGAAATTTATTAATGCATGTTGTGAAATTAATAATATTCGTAATGATCTGATTTAAGATTCTTATTTTAGCGTAAGCTTTTGTTTAGATTCTTACTTAGTACATAGGCCGTAAAGTGGCGCTAAGAATAGCACCAGCCCATCTCATCCCGTGGGTGTCATAAAAGGAGACTATGGGATTAGCCGCAATATGGGCAGCGCTGTCTTTCGAGTACATTAACAACTCAACTGACGGCACCGTTGGTGCAGTGGCTGATACTGTGGTCTCGGGTTTGATTCCCGTACGGAACAAATATTTGTATAATCTGCAGGTAGTTGTTCTGGGTCTGGGTGTATTGTGTGGAATTGTGTCTGTAAACGTACCCATGACACAGGAGAAATCCAGTGCAGGGAAAACTAAAAAAAGAACTGCAATCGCCAACGTGGTGATTATGGCTACAAGCTCATTGGGGGAGCACAAAACACACCCAGGACGATCGTTGTGGCGATCGTTAGGGGAGGCCTGTGTCCAGCAGTGGACTTTATGCAGTAATTATGTGACTACTTAGGACTATTAGCATACCAATGCTTTTGTCAAACATTATAAAAGTTCAAAGGATGTTTAAATACAGATCACGTTACACAGATTAATATCAAAATATTCGTACAACCCACGAGTTATCCCTAATATTTTGTTACAAACATTTTAATAGCATTAGACCAGCGTCAGAGATCGATTATGGTTTTGTTGTTGTACTCCTCAGAGCGTGTTTTTTTTTAAAGTTGCCCTACTCTAGCATTTCTCCTGTGTTGTGGGTGCCTTTACACACATGAATTCCACATACAATACACCCAGACCCGGAAAAGCTACCTGCAGATCATACCAAATATTTGTTCCGTGCGGGAATCGAACCCACGACCTGGAGCGCAGCAGCCGACTGTATCAGCCACTGCAACGTCCGTGCCGTCTACAGACAAAAGAACCAAGAACGACTTTTTCAGGTAGCAGGTGAAGGACGGAGACGCTCAGTTCAGTACCACTATGCAGTAACCTATTCGTCATTAAATAGTCCTTATGTCGGTCTAAATATTGTACTATTGTACAAAGTCGATTATTTGTCCAGGTAGTATTATAAAGGATGTAATTGACATCTTAACGCGTAACAAAACTTGATACCTTGGATTCAGAACATGATTCCGGAACCCTCAGCTTCAGAATTTTGCATTGGACTTTTGATAAATTTTCTGTTTTTTCCCCTAGTTTTTATAACTGATTTTAGTATAACATCTTTGTTTGCGTCTATCCTAACAACATATTGAAAACATAAAAAAAACCGCTTACACAGCAATCACGTAGCGTTGTAATCGCATTGTTAGCTATACATCGCGTGCTCAAAAATGACACAAACTGTAAATAAATAAATTACTTTTCTATTTTTAACCACTTCCCGAAGTTGTCACTTCCAACCAGTTTACAATATAGATTATTTGATGCAGCATTTATTTAGAAATGTTAATAAATCCTTTCCACTCAACAGTTCATACTAAAATCCATAGAGTAACAAAACAGCATCATTGTTTCTACTTTTAAAGTTGCCTTTATTAAATTTGAGAGTTGCAGCAGCCCTTGAGATGAGGGTCGAGGTTTTATTAGGGGCGACTAACGAGTGTCGATAAGGAGGTATAATGCCCCTCTATGTAATTGTTGGTACAAACTACTAGTCTTAGCGAGGCACTATGAAAGATAATCACTACCGAACCAAAAAAAAAAGATGTTTACTTTTTTTGTTTCTCGAGAGATGTATTGCTACATCAGTACAACGTCGGTAATTAGGTTGCAGCTTATCTGTGTAATACTGACATACATACTGCTATGGGCGTACGTATACAGCGTATGCTGCCCCAGAACCGACTATGTTCTGTGCAGGGGAGCGGGATTGCACTGGGAAGTTCAGCAGCATATACTTCAATATTATCTGCCCGCCAACGTCCACTGCTAAACAAAGAACTGAAGACGGGTCGTGACAAGTTGTGAGGGACGTTGTCATAACCATCACGCTAGGAAAACGGATTGGTGTTCGCAGTATGTTCATTCAAGTGCTAAATAGCATGCTTCTTGACGTAAGCCTTTAGTTACTGAGAGCATAGCAACGACTTGCCATGACTGTTTAGTGTTTTTATTTTTTGTAGCAACCAAACCTATGGAAATACTACCGCGCACCGGAAAACGCAGCGTGGGACAGTCCCCAACGCGATGGGTGGATAACCTGGTGAAGGTCACTTCTGTTATAGAATTTAAAATAGGTAGAACTGTGGCATTGCCCCAGTCGAGCCATTCAAATATAACTCTACTACCACATGTGGCACGATCTAAGCGTCTATATCAACTACAATTATGATGGTGAAGGTCACTGGGAGAGTTTGATGCGGGCGGCATGTAACCGGCCATTGTGTAAATCTATTGCGGAGGCTGTTGTTTAAATCCACGAGGGAGGCCTTTGTTCAGTGGTGGACGTATTTTGGTCACTTTTATAATATGATGGTGACAATTATGGATATCAACAACCTACTTACTAGGTACTGATTTGTTTCTGATATAAGGCTTAAGTCGGAACGCCTTTTGTTCCGGAAATTTCAGAAACTGTTCCTACTCTTCCCCCAGAACACAACACGCTCACATATAGCAGGGAAAATAAGTAGAACTGTAGTACCGCCCTAGTCAGCCCTTCACGTAGAACTCCGAAAATCGATGTCCCACACTAGGATTTTTCTTGTCCAGGACACAAAGGTTACAGAGATACATATCACTTGCACAAACACCCAAACCCGAAACACACAAATATTTTGTAGATCATACAAAATATTTGTTCGGCGGGGGGTGGAACCCACGACATGTAAGTAAGCCATTTGCTTAACCACCGTGCTATTATTTTTGTAAATGTCAAGGTTTATCTAAAAAGCCTCTGCTAAGCCATACAAAATAGGTTGATTGTAACCCCTTTCCGCTTTATCTTAATAAATTGCACCGCCAGACTGAGGGGGCAAAACCATCCACTGTTTAATCTCCAGTTCAATCTTGACTTAAATGAACACCTAGATGTTCCCCTGTATCGATTGTTGGATAGTGTTAAGCCACTGGTTTTGTTAATGAATTGATTTGCCGCTCACGTCAATTTATAATGGAATTCATTGGATTCTCTGTAGGGATTTCTGCGAAATTTAAAGGGTTAGTCGAAAATGTTTTTGAAAGCAATATATCAATAAATAAAATAACTAAATACTAGTCCATGTGGTGTCCTGATTAAAAATATATTACCACTCTATCTCCTCCCGAGGATGTCGTAAATATATATACGGCCGAATACTGAATTGCCAGTTATTATTAAATCCCGCCATTAAGTGCCCGTGTGGTGCCGGCTCAGAATGCCACCACCCCATCTCCTCCCGTGGGTGTCGTAAAAGTCGACTAAGGGATTGGCCGGAGAATGGGCAGCAGCGTCCTTCGAGTACATTAACAACTCAACTGCGATCGCCAACCCGTCTGCCAAGCGTGGCGATTATGGCAAAACCCCCAACGAGCCCACAACACACCCATATCGGTCGTTGTGGTGATCTTTGGGGGAGGCCTGTGTCCTGCAGTGGACTTCATTCGGCCGAAATGATGATGATTAAGTCCCGCTTTAACTATTCGAAACCTGTTTTCGGTAGGAAGCTGGGTGGCTTAAATGGTTAAAGCATGGAGTTAACATTAACCGGCGTTTCAGTATTCGATCGTAAGGGACTCAACAGCAGCCATACTGCGCTCACCAACCCACCTGCCAACTTTGGTGAGTACTAGCAAATTCCCCCCAAAATGTCGACATTGTGGTGGAAACCTATGGGGGAGGCCTTTGTTCAGCAGTGTACTCTTTGGTTGACAATATGATGATGATTATGAAACAAAACAATTATTCTACAAAAAGCTTTTCTGTCGCAGCAAAACATTAATGTTTGGAGAATTACGTTTTCTCTGTCATCATGTAAGTTTGCCTAAGTATATTTTACTTACCATAAGTTTGCGATTAAATATAATAATGAAATTACTGGGATTATCAGACTAAATAATAGCTGTCTCGAGGTTATGAGCGCAGTGTGGTGCTGCGCAGGACTATGTAGTTCTGGGTAGCATTACAGTGGTTGTGGGTAGACATGTCATATCATGGCTTACCACCAGGTAAATGAATTGGCTGTCACCATGTGCTCATAGCCAGTTGCACTTACTGATCGGTAAACGATTGGCGAGGTTAAGCAACGCTCGGCGCGGTTTATAGATGGGTGACCGCATAGTAGTATTTGAATTGAGCGTCTCCATGCTTCGGAGGGCACGTAACATCATCTGTCCTGGTTGTTGTCATTACACGGCGGTCCTTAAGGCAAGGGCAGCTTGAATGAGTCTGGCATAACGTTGGCAATTAACCAAACAACAAAGAAGAAATTTTTATACAACTTGGTGACGAGATCAGTAAGTCATTCACCTGATGGTAAGCGACCTTTTTTTATTTTATTGGTGCCCAGTGGAAATTCTTCATGAACTTCCTTCGCCCCGGGGAAGGGCGAAGGGGTATGCCGGACTGCTACCGGCTAAAACCACTGGGGCGGTCATCTTTGGCACCTAAGGGAGGCTCCAGGTCCTCGAATGATCACACTAGAGCCACCGACTGGTGCCACGCCTATAGGCACATCTCGGGGAGGGTGGGTGACTGTAAAGCGGTCACCGTCCCGGGGGGATTGTAAAGGATCCCCATAAGCGTCCCACGGCAGCGCGTGACCACATGCGTGCTACCGTCTTCTCTTGGGTCGCTTGGTGTGAGCACGCAGATTCCCGAATCTACGCACCCGCGAACCCAGAGGTCCCCCGCCTTGAAGCTACAGCAGGGGGTTTCAGGCGTATGGGAATTAGGCGCCAGGGCGGTTGTTACCCCGGCGCCGTCTCCTCCTTCTTCGAGCGGGATCGGCCCTCTCCCGATCCCGCTCTGCGGTCTCCTTCTGGAGCATGACGCTCTCACAGAAGGAGACCACTGCATTCCAGTTTTCGTGCTCTGCCAACATAGCCAACACTACTGCTGGCAGAGAGAGATCGATGGTAAGCGACCTGCCCATTAGAATTAGAATGCTACCCAGCACCAGACCTGCGAGGCTTCACACTGCGCTCTATTTATTTCGAATTTATTTACTCTCTTATGCCCAGTAATTTCACTAGCTACAGTGCCTTTCTAACTGGAGTCCAATAATGTCTAAATTTTGAACACCACTGCTTGGCGCACAATTACCTTTCTTTTTTATTGGTGCCCAGTGAACATCTTCATGAACTTCCTTCGCCCCGGAGAAGGGCGAAGGGGTATGCCGTACTTCTACTGACTAAAACCACTGGAGTGGTCATCTTCGGCACCTAAGGGACCGCGGCACTGATTTGGAATAAATATAGTGAGAGCAAACCAAAAAATGGAGAAAGAACTAACATTGAAAGATAGTTGATCCCTAAATAATGTGATACCCTTCCATGAACTTCATATCTCAGACTATGTTTGTACACTTTCAACTGAATGTTCTATAAGGATTTAATTCAATCTCATAGATTAATTTTGTCCCAAACATCCAAATAATTTTAAGTTCAAATGGGACGCAAGCCATTAAGTTTTATTTCTATACATTTTCTACTTACTCCGTTATATCGACGATAAGGAGCTCTATTATATTGATTGGGTATTGGCAGGAACTCAGCCCCGTTGCATGGCAAATCCACATTCACAACCCCTATACTTTATGATGGTATAACACTAAAAAACCCTTATATTGTACCCCCTTTCCTATCTGTAATGGCTTCTTATCATCTTTATATTCGTAAAGCCTGTCTTTTGGTACAAAAACACGGCAAATGCATTGTCCTGCCCTTCGCTAAATAATAAATCTTACAACCGTATTGCTCTTAAGATAACGCTAGATTTATTTGTAGAAGGTTGTCAATCTACCTTTACACAAGATAGCAGTTTTTTTATTTATTGAACTACGAACACGATTTAATCAAAAAGTAAACATTATCAATAGCTTAATAGATGATTGAAGATATATGTATTTTTTTTCTTTTAGTAGGTATACGCCTTTTTGGTATACACCTTTATCATACACACAAACACATCATCGCGTAAACATCTACTGCTGAACATCGGCCACTCTCTGATCACTACAATGAGTGGACATAGATGATCATATATTGCCATAATTACTACTTTTAGCAGGTGGATTGGTGATCACCGTATGTTGTTATTAGCATACGGGAGGATACTGCTGCCCATTCTCTTTATATCAACCTTCACTCGTCTTTTACGACAATCATGGGTGGGAATGGGTGGGCTATTATTTTCCCGGTGCTACACGAAACAAGTTTATTTGCCGATAGTCTATTTGTCCGATAATCAACTCAGATGGACACCGGAGAGATTACAGTTACTAGACTGATTAACCATTCGCTTTTGCGTTAAAAATCATCAGCATCTGATAGTCAGAGACGTATCGTTAGTGCGTCAGAATAGTAACCAAGATCTAGGTATCTGCTGGAATGCCTCTTCGGTTTCATAGCCGTTAAGTGCTGACTCATTTCCTAGCGCTCAAGTTATCAGCAAGTGAGTCGGCACTTAAAGCCACGAGCCATGTAGCGTGTCAGGTTACAATCCCAACGCTTTTAAGCGCCTTGGTTATCCTATATCAATTGATTCGAGAGATATGTACAATAGGTTCGAGATGAAAAAAATATGTTAACTCACCTAGATATTATCATCAATACAGTACAATATTTTATATATAACTAGCAACCCCGTGTGGTGTTCGGATTAAAAATGTCGCACCACTCCATCTCCTCCCGTGGAGGTCGTAAAAAGCGACTAAGGGACTCTAAACTAGAGGGATGGGCAGCAGCGTCCTTTCTGTGGAACAGTAGCCATTCTGCGCTCACTAACCCGCCTGCTAAGCGTGGTGTGTGTTGGCAAATTCCGCCCAATATGATGACACAGTTGTTGAAATCTATGGGGAGGCTTTTGTTCGGTAGTGGACGTTGTATTGCCGATATGAACTCTACAGCGGGTTTGCATATGATTAACTTTCGGTTTAATTAAGGTTATTTTAAAAGAGAATAGGTACATGGATCTTCTTGCCGACTCTTCTCCACGAGATCTAACTATTTGGAACTGTGCAACTTAGATTCTGACGTTTCATAAGTGCCAATATTTAGTTTATCTATACAAATAAATAAAATTGAAGTGTCTGTTTGTAATGTCAAAATAACTAAATAGTAAAAAGCTGTTATTTTGACATTATGCATATGAAAGTATATACGGTACCGATAACAAAAAAACAATTTTTAAATTTTTCGTCTGTCTGTCTGTCTGTTGTTTCGGGTAATCTCCGAAACAGCTGGACCGATTTTGACGGGACTTTGAACTATCAGATAGCTGATGTTATAAGGAATAACTTAGGCTACTTTTATTTTAGAAAAATAATTAGGGGTCCGCGGAAGAAATATCCTTGAAATCTAATATATATATTCTATGTCAAGTGTCTATGTCGAAGTACTCTAAATTTCTTTTAAATTAAACGCGGGGGAAACCGCGGGACCCAGCTAGTTTGAAATAAAAAACTTTCACCTTGACTTTGAGGTCTTAAAATACTCTTTAAAATAATTCTAAATAAAGGTAAATGCTATTTACATATCCCTCTATTAGAGGTTGTCGTTTATGGTAATGTAGTGATAACGCCATAAGAGTAGATAGCGGTAACCTCCATCAACAATCAAACTATCGAAAATCCTGGTGTTGAGTAGGTAATTTACGTTCGAGCGCGTCACCTACCGCCTGATGCAGGTGCTCATCGGTTTCGGTGCGTATCTGCACAGGATAGGACGTGAGGCCACGGCACAATGCCACCATTGTCATAGCGACCAGGACACCGCACAGCACACGCTCGAGGAGTGCCCTGCGTGGGTGGCGGAGCGGCGGATCCTGGTCGATCGGCTCGGGCAAGATCTCTCTCTGCCAGCAGTAGTATCAGCTATGTTGGCAGAGCACGAAAACTGAAATGCAGTGGTCTCCTTCTGTGAGAGCGTCTTGCTCCAGAAGGAGACTTTAGAGCAGGATCAGGAGAGGGCCGATCCCACTCGAAGAAGGAGGAGACGGCGCTGGGGTAACAACCGCCCTGGCGCCTAATTCCTATACGTACGCTTGAAACCCCCTGCCGTTGCTATAAGGCGGGGGACCTCTGGGTTCGCGGGTGCGTAGATTGGGGAATCTGCGTGCCCACACCGAGCGACCCAAAAGAAGACGGTAGCACGCATGTGGTCACACGCTGCCGTGGCACGCTTTGGGGGATCCTTTACAATCCTCCCGGCGATCGGCGAGATTAAGCAATGCTTGACGCGGTCACGCTATGGATGGGCGACCGTGGTCTTTGAACTGAATGTCCCCGTGCTTCGGGGGGTACATTAAATCTTCGGTCCCAGTTGTTGTCAATGTCATTAGACAACACTCGTTAAGCAAAGCCGGAGGCCTTTGGGCGGCTTAAACAACTCTGATACAACAAGGTTGGTCACCAACAAAAAGAAAAAAAAGAAGAATTCATAATACAGACAGAAGCCGTTAAAATGTTTTTATTATTCATTGATATAAATTGCATAATACTTTATTTATTAGGTGATTGATATTCGTATTCTGAAAGAGTTTCAAGAGACATCGAATGAAACTAATTCGAAGAAAAAGCAACTAAAGTAAATAAAATTGTGATCAAGTTTACATTTTAGTGATTTCAATAACAGCTGAATTTAAAAAGCTTTTTTTATATCAATTACTTACTTATACTGAGTACATTTTAGTAACGTTTCTCGTGAAAATATATTTATTTGGATTTTTAATGTAATTATTACTTGACTGTTACAAAGTCAAACGAAATGAAAAGACTTTCAAAAGGTATTTTTAAAGTTTTAACTGGTATCCACGGTTTATAATGGTAACTAATTTTAGTAAATGGATTTTGTGAAGTATGTAAGATAGTAAAATGTTTGTTCTTGTAGTAATGTCTTAGGTTATCGCGATAATTATTATGATACTATTCTCTTGCCTGTCAATAGCCGGCAGCCGTGTACACACGGCTACACATCAAGCTATACAAAACCAGTTTACCCTGATTTCTCATCATACCGAAAGTCTATAAAATGCGAGATCAGCTTATACTGGATTTGTATGGCTTGATGTGTAGCCGTGTGTACATGTATACACAATAGATTTTTAATAGTGTCTCGTTTTGCGGCAGTTATTTAATGAGATATGTTAGTTGTTCTTGTGTGTTCCTACGTACGTAGGTTAGAAACAAGCAATCCAAACTGTTTCCAATACTTTACACAATTCTTTAATACAATTCTACCACAGTCTGTATTAGTACTTGTAAGAAACAAGTACTAATACAGGCTGTGGTAGAAAACTCTAGGATTTTTTTATCTGAGTACAAATCTTACAGAAGTAATTCAGAATTTTACAGAAATAATGATTGGGAAAAGGGAAGCCAGTGCTAGTGTTGGCTATCCTGGTAGAGCATAAAAACCGAAATGCAGTGGTCTTCTGTGAGAGGGTCATGTTCCAGGAGTACCACAGAGCGGGATCTGGACAGGGATGGTCCTGCACGGAGAAGGACAAGATGGCGCTGCGGTAACAACTGCCCCAGCACCCATGTTTAATACACCTGAAACCCCTGCCTTCGCTATATTGTGAGAGATCTTGGGGATCGCAGGCGCGCAGATTGTGAATTCGGCGTGAGTGACCGAGTGACCCCCGAAAACACGGTGGCACGCGTGTGACCACGCGCCGTCGTATGCGCAGCACAGCGCACAGCGCCCCAGAAGGGGTGACTTCTTTATAGTCATCCCCTCCGAGGTGCGCCTATATGCACAAGTTGGCGGCTCTAGTGTGATCGTACAAGGACCTGGAGCCTAAGATATTTTTATAAGTGTAATGCATTGCCCGCGCTCTATGATGGTCACATGAAAGCAAGGTAATTGCCCGGAGTTTTCTTAGTCGCGCATCGACCAGTGTCGTGACTGGTCGCAATTAAAATTGTAAAACTGTAAATAAAATTACAGTATTTTGTTTTATTACGCGGTCTAATGGCGGCCAGCATCAGGGTGACTAACGCAACTAAAGGTGTATATTCATCTCTTTCTAAAAACCGGTATGCCGCATGATGGCTGTTTTCCGTTCCTTCGCGTATGTTTGAGAGCTTTACTTGTATTTATTTATTTGACTACAAAAAAAGATACAATTTATTCTTGCGGCAAATCGACGCCCGAACACACAGTAAGGAAAATATTCGACAAAGGCATGACTAATTAAATGCTTAAATATGTACTTATTAACAAAACACTTAAATCTATGTATAACATATTAATTTATAACATAAACAACAAAATTATACACGCGCTAGTAACACTGATTAGTATTAATTTAGGCGTGGCTTGGACTCCAGGCCAAAAATAATAAAACAATAACTTTCTTTTTTTATGGTTGACATTGTTGACGACTAGAAATTACCAATGCCGAAAGAGTATGGTTTTGTCAAAGATTCATTATCGAGATTATAGTAGTAGGTATCGTAAAATTTACGCCATTCTGTAGTATCATAATGTTCGTGTATGGCGCATCTATTTGTAAAATATCCTTGCCTGGAGCCCCTTCGGTGCCAAACAGGGTTTTGGTTTTGAGCCGGTATCTCCGTGGCGGAGGTAGTTTATGATGAATTTCCACTGAGCGATCAACAAAATAGCCAGAATGTTTCTTAATAACTTAAACACCATTCCATTACCTCCATTTACCAAGAGTATCACATATTTTCTAAAGGGATTGGAGACCGCAGAATTGCATACCACTGACTCAGGAGTTTGGCTGAATACTCTGATGTTCCTGGCTTTCAACAGTTTTAATTTTAAAACTATTTCGCACAATGGAATTTTATGTATTTGAGATTTACGTTTAACACCTGTGTTAGTTACTGAACTCACCAACAGTAATCAGCAAACGGCTGATCTAATTTAGGTAAATGAAGATTTTTCAAAACAGACTGTTTTGACCGTTTCAATGCATGTCATGTTCAACCTTCAATTGGATTTATTCATTGGATTTTCTTCGATCGATTATTATAGTCCAGCCTGTATCCATAGAGCAACAACAGCCTGTTCCAGCGGACTGCAAGGCACTAAAACTGCGGGAGGTCATAAAATAAAAACTGTTTACTTGGGCCGAAGATAACCAGGAACAAAGTTCGTTGATAACTTTTTATTTCCTCTGAGGATAAGCAGGTAACGTAGCCCGCTGTTATACAAACAACTTCCGAAGTTGTGTTTGTAAAAAGATTCTTTTAATTTGTTGAGACGTTTGAAATCGGTTGGTTAATAATATATCACTCGGTGATTTGTTGAGTCAATAGAGTGGAAGCAAAATCCGTACGATAATGTTGTTGATGTATGATCTAAAATAGCAGTTTTGTTGATTTGTTCTCTCAGACGATAGTGATTTTTTCTGTATAAGTGCGGAATAATTTTCTAAGTCTTCTTTGACGGCACGGTTGGTGCAGTGGCTGATACAGACGGCTGCTGCGCTCCGGGTCGTGGGTTCGATTCCCACACGGAACAAATATTTGTATGATCTGCAGGTAGTTGTTCCGCATCTGGGTATATTGTATGTGGAATTCATGTCTGTAAACGCACCCGCGACACAGGAGAAATCCTAGTGTGATGCAAAGATTTAATAAAAAAAAAAACAAGATTATTTGAAATATCAATGTAGGCACCTGATTTAAAAAAAAAACATTTCTAAGTAGGCCTACTCACATGACGCCCGACCTTGGTTTTCGATATCATCCAGATAAAAATAATCTCACAGCCAAAAGACATTCCTCACGCTTATTAAGCCGTAAGGACGTGAACAATGCGAGATAATTCTTACCTGTGGAGATGAATCATATTTACTGTCCCGCCGGAACGCCGGCGCCCGACCAACTTCCTACAACGGCCAATAAACACGCCATAAAGTATGAAAAGGCCGCACTAAAAATGCCATTATTGTTTGCTAAATGTCCGCCTTTTGTTAAATGAACCTGTCAAATGTTCGCAACATGCATATCCGTGTCAAAAGGTGTCGATCTGACGCAGTCATAACTCTTTTATGGCGCAATAAAAAATCGAACTTGAATTCCACCGTGTATACGCGCGTCGCATTCGCGCGTCATAAACTTCGTGACACGTAATTGCGCAGTTGACTTACGACTTTTTTGGAAAATAGTTTACAATTCGATATGGCTGCCGTAATTTATTCCTTTGCCAGAGGAATCGTTCCCGCGATTAATCGCAATATCGAACCTGGCCAGCCGTTATTAGTACCTACAATAGTTGCCAAGGTGTTCCACCCCTCTATAAATCTTGTCTAATTTGTGTGTAATTACAGAGCGGTACAGTTCCCGCTGTAACAAGGAGTGCGTAGCAGCAGGGAGTAACCGGCACGTGCTTACGCGTGCTCCACTCTAGATCCTCGTAAAAGACCATAACATATGATTTGATGCCACTGAAAATTGTACCTTAGCTGGTACAAGTTATGTATCAAATTTCACTGTTATTAATATTCAAATATAATTTGAAGATGTTCCCGATAGGGATTTGACTAATTTCGATGCTACGTTAAAGGTGGAAGGTAGATATTACCCCAGCAAAGTCATATTTATAACGACCGAGGCTCAAGGTTTGATCACTATTAAGTAACGTTGCAAACGCGTCGAAAGGTCGATGTTAAAATTTAGTAATGTGTTCTTTGACCCCTTGGTGAGATGATAATTTTAATATGTAAAGTACAAGGGTGCACTATTTTAACAATAATTTAAGTTTCGTTATTATTTTCTAAACCCTCGTGTTCACAGCAGGAGCTCGGACGTTGTAAAGTCGCATTTTACTCATATTTATTCAAGAAGGGTAGCTTGTTACGTTTGAAATCGCTGCTGTTGACTGCACGTGTCGAAAATTCCACTTCCTTGAAAATACAGTTCATTTTGAATACAAGTCTCAGTACTCCAGAATCTTTTCTGCCAGATGGCACGAGTCTTTTAATCCGATTCATCCCTTCATTATTAGCGCAGTCGACTCAATACAGCCATATAAAACCCATACTACAATTGTCATTTCAATACTGCAAATAAATCTACGTCATGTACTGCAATCGTCGCCAAAATGCGTGTGCAGCACTGTAGTACTTGGAGTGCAATCAAAAACGTATCTTCCAGCATTGTTTTAGCACCCAAAATTGAATGCACCCAATTTCTACAGTTGCAACCCCAAAAAATATCGTTTCGAGTGTCGATCCGAAACTGTACACCATTTACGAGCTTGATTGAAATTTTGCAATCAACAGGGGGAGTGGTATGATGAAATTATTTGTGTATATTTTTTTCCCTCAAACCCGCCGACGTTGTTCCATTATAATGGCCCTTCGGAATAGAAAATTTACGGGGGATTTAAGATTGTAATCACGGGCCACTCGGTTGTTCAAAGTGATTATGGAGGAGATAAGGGCCTGGAGCGAAGCTGGTCGTCCCACGCGCGATGCATGCCGCTATATGTATATCGTCCTATCTGTGATGTTAGCTTGTCCTGACCTGCCTTTTATCGAAGTTATAGTTGTTGGCAAATTCGTTGCTGCCTTGTATACAATTTGGGTGCCTTAAACTTTATCGTTTAATAAAACTTGTATAACGCAAAATACAATAGCATTTATTAACAATTGAATCTGTTTTCTTATATTTGTTGTTTATTTTAATCAATAAATAATACACAATCCTTCAATGACTGAATTTAATATTTATTTTATTTTTACATTTATGGCACGGTTGGCGCAGTCTTTCTCTTTCTGCGCTACGTATTGCGGGTTTGATCTACATACTGGTTTCGGGTATTGGTGAATGTACATGTGAGATTTATGTCTGTAAACTGTACCCACAGTGACAAAATTCTCAGTGTCATCGACTTAACAAAAAAACATTGCTAACCACGAAAATGTGACATCACTGACTTAGATTAAATTCAATATATTCAATATATTGATTAAATTCTTTCTTTTTAGGGTCCTTTTAACAACAATGTTATGTATTAAAAATAAGTTTAAACAATATTTATTGAAGGTTAGACAGTACGTTTTCTTAAAGAACTCGGCTTCAAGCACGAACAATATACGATTTGAATTGCATGACCATAGGTCGTTAGACCCCGCTTCGTATGCGACCTACTAACTGAAATATTCATATAAGCATTCAATATGAAAATAAACGTAGTTTCTTCGAGTGTTTCACAATTCAAGATTGATGTTTAAATCAATAATGTCAGGATATTGTTTCCGTGTGACTTCCTTAGCTTGCTATATAATAATTAGGCGACCATCATTATTTTTACATTTATTTATTTATTATAGTCTCCGCCCATTGCCACTTTAGTTTACTAATCCTTTCAGCTCTGTCGGCAGCTTTAGTTCTTGTACGGATCTCCTCATTTCTGATTCGATCTCGTAGAGAAATACCAAGCATAGGTTTCTCCATAGCTGGCTGAGTGACCTTGAGCTTTCTTATGAGTAAACTGAAGTGGCAATGGGCGGGGCACATAGCTCGTAGAACTGATGGCCGTTAGGACAAAAAGGTTCTCGAGTGGGGACCGCGCACCAGAAAACGCAGCATGGGACGACTTCGAATGAGGTGGACAGACGACCGAGTGAAGGTCGCCAAGAATCGTTGGATGAGGGCGGCATGTAACCGCTCGTTGTGGAAATCTACGGGGGAGGCCTTTGTTCAGCAGTGGACGTCTTGTGGCTTATATGATGATGATGATGAATATTATAGTAAACAACATTAAGAAGAAATCTCGCAATTAGTAAAATCCTTGAAAATGTACCGTACGATTTCAGAGGAACTTCCTGCCGCGCGCTCGTGATGTATTATTAGATCCACACCGAGGTTTTCCCGAGATTACAGCAAGCGACTCTTCATAAAGGGCGTGAAAAGAGTTTTACAGGGTTAGTAGCGCGCTAGTCTTGCAAGCGTTCATAGGTAGGTAGGGCAACCACTTGCGCGCAGATTGGGGAGTCTGCGTGCTCATACCGAGTGACCCCCAGGAAGACGTTGGCGTGCACGTGGTCACGTGCTGCCGTGTGCGCCGCACAGTGCACAGTGAGACTTGGGGGGACCCTTTACAATCCTCCTCGAGAAGTGCCTGGGGGGTGGCCTTTTTACAGCCGCCTGCCCTCCGCTAGAGGGGGTGACTACTTTACAGTCATCCCCTCCGAGATGTGCCTAAAGGCGTGACATCAATGGGCGGCTCTAGTGTGATCTTGAACGAGGACCTAGCCAGTAGGAGTCGTTATAGCCCTTCGCCCTTCCCCGGGGTGAAGGAAGTTCTAAGTAGAATTTCCACTGGACACCAATAAAAAAAATATAAAAAATGGTACGGCAACCACTTACCATCAGGCGGGCTGTATGCTTGTTTGCCACCTTTGTGCTACAAAATAAAACAATCTATTGTTGTATGTAAAAGGAAACGCTTTGTTCGTCTTGCGCGAAGTTAAAACTCAGCCTGAGTAGTCACCGATGCTGAAAAACGAGAAGATACCTCTTTAGAAATACTTAGTTATTGACACTTGATGTCTGACCACTGCAAAAGCCCATAAATGTCCACTGCTGGATATCGGCCTCCCAATGAAGATCAAATCTCTTCATCTGAATATAAAAAAATAGTGACTTTGGTCGTTATCTACCACAAGTCACAAAGGAAAATATTGTAAGTATGACCACACCATATTACTATCTTAAATTCTTACTTAAGTAATGACCTGAGATTTATCGACCAACTCAGGAAAGTCATTTTGAAATTATCATCATTTCGGCCGAATGAAATCCACTGCTGGACACAGGCCTCCCCCAAAGATCACCACAACGACCGATTTTGAGGGGTCTTGCCATAATCGCCACGCTTGGCAGACGGGTTGGCGATCGCAGTTGAGTTGTTAATGTACTCGAAGGAAGCTGCTGCCCTTCCTCCGGTTAATCCCTTAGTCGACTTTTACGACACCCACGGGATGAAATGGGGTGGTGGCATTCTGAGCCGGCACCACACGGCACAGCCGGCACCACACGGCACATTTTGAAATTATAATTGACATCAAGTGTCAATTTGAACTGAAGTTACTGATGCAATGTAAAGCAATCACTTCAACCAATGACGCTAGATTTTTATCAATAGTAACAATCTTACCAGAATAGTAGATTCCCTCACAATTTGTGTGGGATGAAACGTGGTACTCTGAATTCTTGCATTCCTTCATATTTACTCTTTGGCATACAAGAAACGATATTGTAAACGGAATACAGAAATCTATCTATGTAAATTAACATAACAAGCAAACCATATTTAATTTTAAGGACGAACAAGTTTTACGATGTACATTGAATCGCACTATTATTCAGAACTCAAAGGGGGAACGCACTACAACGACAGATATTGTAATTTGTTTGTCACAACGAGATTCCTTTCATTATGCGTTCGTGCTCCATAAAATATGCATCTAAAATGAGAAAAATGTGTCGCAGTGTCGCGAGTTTTGGACTCAACATCCGCACAGCTTATATCCGCGCTAATGATCGTCTCAATATAGACTTTAATGTTGTAAAATAAAGTGCAAAGTCTAGTGTCACCTTTATCTCAGTTAGGATGACTTCCAAAGAATGCTCCAAAGAATCATAATCTCGGCTTCCAGTGAGTTATACACACGTCGTCTATTCACATTAGTTTTAGAAATATACAGTAAACACACTTTCGTGAAAAAGTAAGCAATGGCGTCTGGTATTACTTTCAGTTAGTTCTATTGTTGTTGAGCGAAAAACTTTCTGAATAGAAAAAAATATGACTAGTAGAAGGTTATAGAAGTCGTATTGCATGTAGACACTAGAAACGCCTTTCTTGATATTGCAAGACCAACAACAAGGTCGTATACGTAAAAAGGACAAATAAACAGTAAACTATTTTTTAAAATCTTAAAAATTATTAGTGTCTCTATTTAACCAATTTTAAATGTTATCAAAAATTTCACGATTGGTGACTTTTTAAAGTGACCATAAAAGCTTCCAACAGTGAAAGGTTTACTTTTGATTTATCAAATATTATATTAGAACTGGAACCAGCAAAGAAGACACTTGATCAAGTATTTCACACGTAATCCCACACAACATTAGTCTTAACTTTTAATGTAAAACTTGAAATCGAAATAGCACCATTACGAAGGCTTAATGCCGCTCCACATTCAAGATTAAATACACGGTAACTTGGTAGTCGTTATGTACTGGTATAATCGCAATAAATTTGGATAAACCCCGCTTGTATCAGGAGTTCAGAAATGGGAGTAAATCAAGTCAGATTAGTTATCTCTTTTTGTTTTCAATATTGGTAAGTTGGAAACGATGTGCGTGAGAAGGACATGATAATAGCACAAGCTACTTATTAGCTCCCGTAGGACGTAAGAGTAAAATATTAGAACCTGTTTAGTTTTAGTTGAGGCTTAGAGAAACGGGCGACTATAATAACTAAGGATCTTCTACCAGGAACACTTACGTATATTTTTACTGTGAAGAATACCTTACTAACTTTATGATAATGATTAAAAATGTAGATACTTTCTTTATAACACGATTGATTCAATTGTTAGCTGCACGATTTGTTGTTGTGCTAAATTTAATATTCTTTCTCTCTCTCTCTCGACTCTTCTCCATACGTTCAATTGGAACCGTGCAAAATATTACTGTGTTCCGGTTTGAAGACCATTAACTCACTAGTTAATGGTCTTCAATGCAATTACTGGGTATAAGAGACTTAATAACTGATGTCTCGAGGTGACAAGCGCAGTATGGAGCAATGCATGACTAGTTCTGGTAAGCATTACAAATATTATGAGCACCTGAGACACTTACCACCAGGTGAATAAATTTAATTCTTGGATTATAAATTGTATTTAACAAAATCGAATGTGCACATACGCGAAAATTTATTGATCCTTTCCTCATTCTCTTGACATTAGCCACCTTTCACCAGCTTCGGCTAAGTTATACATATATGTATGTATTTCGACGGAGTGACCGCGCCTTAATTCCGCGACCCTAGGGGATACAATTAATATTCTAAAGATACGCCGATCAGACTTTGGGTGACTTGATCATGGTGACGGAACTAGCATGTCATTTTCCTAGCGGTAAGCGTCCTGCCTGTCCAATAACAACTTCTACCCAGGACTAGTCCTGAATAGCATCACTCTGCACTCGTCACCTCG
This sequence comes from Diloba caeruleocephala, assembly GCA_947459985.1. Lineage (NCBI taxonomy): Eukaryota > Metazoa > Arthropoda > Insecta > Lepidoptera > Noctuidae > Diloba > Diloba caeruleocephala. The sequence continues at coordinate 5,947,905 of OX381609.1, forward strand.
AGACATGAAGTTATTTAGTCTCTTATACCCAATAACTTCACTAGCTACACTGCCCTACCAACCGGACCACAGTAATGTCTAAAGGGTAACACTACTACTTAGTGGTGAATATCTGGCACTGGGTCTAGCCGGCCTCTTGCAATTAGATACCTACCACCAGTAATGTCGTATGGCGTATGATTTGCGAATTAACGTTCTTCTTCTGCTTCTCCTCTTGAAGCAGGGTTGAAAAGAAAGGTCGACCTTTCTTTTACTGTTCTCATATCTGGGTGGGCACACCCCAATACCTTTTCTTTCCACTTAAAGTTTAACATTGAGCTGCTGGAATTGCAGATGAACCCACGCTTTCCAATAGGCTCGATCCACTGTCGTTGCAAAGACATGTCGCGTCTTTGTGCAACTTCTATCGCATAGATGAATAATGGGGAGTGTTCAGAGCAACGGTTCAACATGCAGTCCAGACGCTGATTTCTACCATCACACCATCCGCCTCAAGTCAAAATTGTATTCACCTCACTTTGATGGCTGTCAGTCTAACACTGTACGATTTTCTGGTCACATTTTGCTCGGTGCGACTTAATTTTAAATCAACATCCATTAGTGATTTTTGCAAACTCATATGACATCGACCTTAAAGATTGTACGTCTCCCTAAAAGACCGGCAATGCATCAGAGACTCCTTTTGTGTTGTAGATATTCATGGGCGGGGATTACTTACTTATAAATAAACCGCATGCTCATTTGCCAGCTAAACCATACAAAGAGAGGTCACCCATCTAAGAGTTCGTGTTTAACTCAATCGAACTGAGCGGGAGCCCTAACTTGTACTTAGATATTTCCCTAAAATGCCACCCTCAATAATTTTACAGCTTCTATGAACTGGGGCTGGTGTTCTAAATAGAATAAATCAGCCGATAAGCGTAAGTGGTTTTATTTTTAATGGGACGTAAAAATTTAGCTCGTACCGACGATAAATAATATGTTTATCCTTAGAAAGCCGTAATGATGGCCGATGCATTATTATAATAGCTATGTTGATTTGTAAGTACGAGTTAAATTCGAACTAAGCCCAGAAGCGGTAAAGACATTTGGGCGACATACGGTTGAAAATATGGTTGAACATTGAAATGAATAATAGAGGCTTTAGGTTTTATAGTTTGGGTATTTGAATTTTCGGTCATGGTGGTCCGGAGGTTTAACGGTTCGCCTCTTCAGCACAAGGTTGTGGGTTCAATGCAAGTTCGTAGCACTGTGACTTTTTAGGTGTATGTACTTCATTAGTTTGACTGACTACCATTGACTTTAACAGTGAAGGAATACATTGTGAGAAAATCTGGATGCAAGTGATCAATGCTTGTTCTGTCTCTGCGTGAGAAGACGCCTTTGCTCTGTAGTTGGAAAGTTTCATGCTGATAATATTTATATATATTTGAATATTATGAATTTATAAAGTTAAATATAACGCCTCATTGGTCGTGCAAAATTAGTAGATATTACTGTTAAAACATTCTCAGCAACCCTGCCCCCAGTGTCAGCTAAGGCAATTGCAGATTTCGAGCAGTCGGTCGAGTAATTTCAAATTCAAAATATATTACATATTAATGTTCGTTTCAATTAAATTCGATAACGATTACCTACCTTATTTGCAGTTAAGAAATGCGCCGTGCATGGACTGTTAAAGTAACGCATCAGCAGAAACGGCTTGGTAATACAAAGTTGTTTTTACTGCCGCGCCCCGTTCGCAATATAGGCACGATGTGTTATTGAAGTGCAAATAAATTTGTTATCGTTTTTCAATTTATTTGGAACTAGCTGGGGCCCGCAGTTTCACGCGCGTTTAATTTAAAAGAAATTTAGAGGACTTCGACATAGTGAATGAAATAGAAGTCAATATGAAATAGCCCTTGATAGCAAACCGAAACTGATCTGGCTGAATAACCTAAAATAGTAGTGCAATAACTTTTATTTTTGTAGTGTCAAATCAAATCACAGTATTGATAAACAGAACTTAGCAAAACAGAAGGAACATGTTCCTTCCAAACTATAAAAAAATGTAAGAAAATAAACATAATGGAATTAAAGCTTATTATTGTTCTTTTTAACACGCTTTTATTAGCTTGTTATGTATCTATGTAACAGATTTTTGGAACTCGATTTTCATCCGTATCAAGGACCGATAACAATGCAATAGTTTAAATAGTTAATCCCATTATCCTCGCCAGGATCCTCAGGATTCTTCTGTAGATTATCTGCCATAATTTCACCAATGTCATGTATAAGGCAACGTTGTACGGTGTTCAAATTAATCAATCTTTACAAAATAATAAAATATTTATAAAAATTAAACAATCCACAAAAATCTGTCGGCAACGTCGTACGGTTTTCAATTGTTTTCCCATACCAACTTTGACTTTTACGATATTAGAATTATATGTATGTCATTCGGTCGTTTGTCACTTTTTGTTATGCTTGCCATAATAACCGGCCAGGAGCAGTGTGAATCAACAGATGTAACTAAAAAATGAACTTTTTATCTTCTTCGACAGTCTGATTGTCATTGTTGTTATTTGACCGTCAGCAAGATACGTATTCAGCCTCACTAATGTACAGAATTAATGGCAATGACCTCACTATAGGGATATTATGTTAGACCTCTGAGTATGAAACACCTCCACCTAATTCTAGAGGGAATTAAAGTGGGACCTGGGGGATTGTGGAATGCCTTATCTTGGTCGATTTAAGTTCTAAAGTCTGTTAGGAAATGTCGGGACTTCTTATCTTGGTCGTGCCGGTGGGACAGTAGTTGTACTGCAATGGTGAGTATGAATATGGTAGTCGAGAGAATAATGTAATGTTTAGATGTTTTAAATCACGAGACAAACTAACGAAGCATGGCAGATCAAGAGACTTTTAACCCGTTGTTAACGTAGGCACGAGTAAATAGGTTACTTCTAGGCAAGCGATCTCCATCATCGACCGCGTCGCTTAACATCAGGTGAGATAGTGATCGAACGCAAGCTTATTCGATATTAAAAATATTATATAACCACTAAATCGAAGCCCATTCGGGTGGAATATGGACTTTCTAAAACGGCACTATAAAATAAAGCAAATTAAAAATTAAGCACTTCCATATCTCCACATTTTTATAAATAAACATGTATTAGAATATGATGTCGGGACTTTTCGCGCACAGATAAATCGAAACAATGTAATTTTCTTGGCCGAAACGTTGAGGTTAGCCAAAATATTGTTTTGATTTATCCTAGCGCGTAAAGTCCCGACATCATAGTCTAATATGAGTGAAATTCGCATGTAGATTTTACAGAACATACCAGACTCTTTTTTATTACTTCTAATCTCTCTCTCTCTTTTTCCGGGATCATTCTGAGGCGGCCAGCTACAGCGATATGAAACCTCATTGTTCACATACTATATAGCGTATGTGAACAATGAGGTACGAGTAGTAGGTAATTTAACGTCATTCATAGTTCCTGTTTCTCTATCACATAACTATAACAGAGCTACCATCATATAGGTAAAATCCCCTGTTAAAGGTTCCCTGCAAAGAATGAACCACGCTTCTACCGATGGTAACTTAAATACAACTTATGAATTATGTCAACAACACGAGCAGCAGCGTTCAACTGCAACATCATCAGCATGCAGCAAGCATCGATAACAATACTACGAATTGACATTTTGAAATCGGTCGTGCATAAATGTTGCAGATAAAAACCAGCGCCCTTCATTTCATCATTCCAGTCGAAAAACGTCCACTGCCGAACTGAAGCCTCCCCCAAAGATTGCCACAATGGCCTGTATGGATTTGTGTTGTGTGCTCATTGCGGTGTTTTGTCAGTATTGCCACGCTTGGCAGCCGGGTTGGCGATCGTAGTTAGGTTATAAATGTACTCGAAGGACGCCGGTGCCCGTCCTCTGGGTAATCCCAGAGTCTTAGTTATGACTTTATTCCTTGACCTTGGATTGCAGTGGACATAGCGATTCCGCTGTTTAGTTTAGTTTAGTAAAATATAATTAAAATTTAATGCTAGTCTAAATAATGTAACTTTATTACCTTAATACGATTACCGTCTTGTGTTAGTGTTAATCTTCGTTACAAGTAAACGAAATTCCTGTGCACAATATGATGCTAGACCCACAGATAATCAGTGTTAAAATTTAATTAAAAAGATTTATTGTGCTTAATCTGCAATATTGTACAAGTAGTCAAGTATTGTACAAGTAGTTACGCTGCAGGTATTTTCGACCACAACGACATTTGGGTGATGCAAATACACGTCTACTAAAACGTTATAAATTTTGTCTTTTTAATACCAACTTTCAAATATTACAAGCCAATCCATGAGCATAGTGTAGTCAGTTTCAATCAAAATTCACTTATTCAATCCATATAATCTGTCCGTTGACAAAACGCGTAATAAATAATAAATCACTCGTCCGTTTGTGCGTTGTTTGTTTTTAATTAGCGGCTGCAGTAATGTCGAAACAGCTGTTATGTTCAGTGTTGCCAGATTAGTGATATATCGTCGTTATGGTGGCAGTTAATTAAAAAAGTTCCAGTACGGGAATGAATGGTAAAGTGCTTCTGGAATGTGTTTTTTAATATCTTTTATATGAGACTGTGATATTGGTATCGTATAAGAGAAATGTACTGGTTTATGTGTGCGGCATTATTACCCTATTTTAATATATACTACGGTATTTCTTGAATAAGGCCTGCAAGAGCGAAGCATCGTCTCGTCATCGTCAGATATAGCTTCGATTTTGTCATATAAAAAAGTTGGAGAAAAGGCTTGAGAATGAGAAATGAACACGAAATAATAAACACAGGTCGTGAAATTATCTGAAAAAAAAGCATTCTGACTTCAGACTTCGATACGTTATCAGTAATCAGTAGGTTACTGATATCCATAGGTGCGGTTACTATTTACCATCAGGTAGAGCGGCTTGGCTTCAGTTTGATCATTCGAGGATTTGGAGCCCCCCTTAGGTACAGAAGAAGACCTCCCCATTGGTTTTAGCCAGTCTCCTACTGGCATGCCCCTTCGTCCTTCCCCGGAGCGGGAGAAGTTCATGATGAATTTCCACTGGGTCCTAAAAAAAAAGGTAGAGCAGCTCCTTTACCGTTTCTGTAAATATTTTTATTTCATTTTTTATTAACCGAGAAGAATTACTTAATGCATATTCTCCGCCCCAAGGAAAGACAGAGGGGTCATCTAATAAAGGATTGGAATAAAGACGCAGGAAGGAGGAAGGATACAAATAATGGCAAAAAAGAATATCATCGATATCAGCCAGAAAACGTCGACTGTTGAACAAAGACGCCCCACCCACAGACGATCGGCTACATGCCAACTGACGTCATTTTGGGGGGAATATGCCAGTACTCACCACGCTTGGCAGGCAGGTTGGTAAGCGCAGAATAGCTGCTATCCCACAGAAGAGACGCTGCTGCCCATCCCTCTAGTTAGATTCCTTTAGTCACATTTTACGATATCCACGGTAGAAGATGCAGTGGCGCTATATTCTTAATCCGGACACCACATAGAAAAAATGTAGGACTTATTTCGTAGACTTAGAATCGTATTTATACCGCACAGATCCTACCTATCTATACCATTACAATTTTACCAATTCTCATATCAAGCATATAAATCATATATGACTATTTTCCCAGAATTAATGTCTATGAGAACCGCGAGCGAACCAAACCGATAATACCGAATCATAGTGTCAACACAGAACATGTATTAATAACCCACTCAGTGGAAACCATCCAGGTGCTAAATTGATACTTGATATAGTTAATTGGAAGTTCCTTTGAAACTAGCAAGTATGCTGCAGTTCGAAATGACCGCAGTAGCCGTTTAAAGTTTACTAATTTACTAGTAGTGGTGTGACTTGAGGTTGAATCAGTTGGAAATACATACACACATAAGTAATTGCTACTGACAAATTTTGCAGTCATGTGTATGTATGCGAAGACTACTGCTCTAGTTATCTGTACTATTATAGAGAAAGTGTGGTTTTGAATGTTTACTTCGTTTCGGCCGAATGGACACAGACCTCCACCAAAGATCACCACAACGACCGATATGAGTGTGTTGTGGGCTCCTTGGAATGTTTTGCCATAATCGCCACGCTTGGCGATCGCAGTTGAGTTGTTAATGTACTCGAAGGACGCTGCTGCCCATCGTCCGGCTAATCCCTTAGTCAACTGTTACGACACCCACGGGAGGAAATGGGGTGGTGGTCTTCTAAGCCGGCACCTCACGGCAAATGTTTACGTATGACGGCACGGTTGGTGCAGTGGCCGATACAGTCGACTGCTGCGCTCCGGGTCGCGGGTTCGATTCCCGCACGGAACAAATATTTGTATGATCTACAGGTAGTTGTTCCGGGTCTGGGTGTATTATGTGTGAAATGTATGTCTGTAAACGCACCCACCACACAGGAGAAATGCTAGTGTGGGGATTGGTTAAAAAAAATGTGAGTATTAATATCTAAATCAATTGCACCGATTTTGAAAAATCGTTTACACCTTTTCAGTTGGCCATAGGCAATCACGTGAGGGACACGGCAGCAGGTTATTAGTTGGCGTGTATATTGATAATACATATACAGGGTATCCAGTAAATAGCACGACATACTGCAGGGGGTGAGAGCTTGGGTCAATACCTACCAAAAAACACAATATATGTTCAGCAAAATCTTACGGATTTACAGTAGTACAAAATTTTCGATGAGAAAATTGTACTGTGAAAATTTAAATAAAAATTTGTTTTTCTTGAAAACATTTTAGTTTTAAATAGAATAAAGACTTATCAATGAGTAAAGTAACTATTCACAAATAATTTGAGGTAAAAAAAAACTAGAAAAGGAATTTTTCATTACGAGATGCTTAAAAATCTGTGTCAAGGTAGAGATTTTTCGATATTTCGGAAAATTTTGTACTACTGTAAATCCGTAAGATTTTGCTGAACATATATTGTGTAGTTTTGGTAGGTATTGACCCAAGCTCTCACCCCCTGCAGTATGTCGTGCTATTTACTGTACACCCTGTATACAAACGTGTCAATCAAATATCGTTTATATTTTAATGAGTATTTTGGATTAACTCTACCAGATCAATGCATATTTCAGTCCTTCTATTGCTACTAGCAATTAAAAAGATATGATTATTGAAAACCTCTTCCTATATTACCTCCAACAAAAACTAAAGGAAAAGTAAACCCGTAAATAGAGATAATAATCATCATTCCTAGAAATATGCAAGCCATACAACATTAACTAGATATAAATTCGCAATTATCTGAAGTCTATACCAAAATCACGGTCCACTATTACTGCCAGAGTATTTCTCACGGGGAAACTGGCTCCTTTAGTCGTCGTACATCGATTTAAAATGCTGAGTGGATATGGTGAGAATAAAATAAGCTTTTAACAAGTTTGTGTTTGAGATTCTCAGCTTAAAGACCGAAAACCCTCATTGAGTGAACAAATTTAACAAAACGCCGTCATACCCATCAGGGCAAAAACAACTGGCTCCGTAGCTAAATTTTAACTCCTCAGATAGATAATCAGAACTCATACAGAGCACCCACTTTTGATCTATAGATAGTATTTTTCTGTTAAATTAGTTACAAGTTTTAGATTCGAATAGCAAGCTAAAGCATTTATTTTGTTTGGCTGGGTTAAGGAAAATCGAATTCCCTTCAGACCAATTTACAATCCTTGACAGATCTTCGTTTATAGATTTTAATGCAGTCTCATAGTCTAGACTCTAGAGCTTTAAAGGAGAGATACAACTGTAGGATGTCAGCGTAAACAGGATATTTATAGTTGTTTATAACATTAATAATATACAAAATAATCGAGGTCGAACCCAATACAGAACCCTGTGGAACGCCCCTCACTACTGCAGCCATATTTGATACAACACTTGATTGATCCATTTGAATGTTACTGATATATTTGTCAAACCATTTAAGTGTAGGTGCAACACTTGAAGTCACTATGCTATTTGTAATTATATAATAGTGTTTTTTGTAATCACTTATCGCTATTGTATTCATAAGTATTATTTTTACTTTAAAATGATTTAAAAAAACTGACAATATTTTTACAATAACATAAAGCAATTCCTGGCCTGTCCTGGAACGCCTGGAATTCTGCCGCTATTAAAATATTCATAGAACAGCGTTGATTTTACATTTGCAGATACTTATTACATATTTGATCCCTGTAACACTGTAACACAGGGTCATCCTAGCACGGGGGTCATTGATCAAATCTTTTTGCACTAGCAAGTTCTACGCTGTAAATTTTGCACATAGGTACTTTATTTATACACTACTTTGAAAAATAAATTAATATCTACATGTATGGAACAGAGAGCTATTAGCAGGTATATCCTCTGTAAAAGGGAACCCGTTATTTTGATAGTCTTACGCGGGGATATAGGTCCGACATGCAGAGGGCATTTAGAGAATTTTAATCTAAAGTGTAATGGGACACTAACTGGGGACTCTCCATCGCCGCACTATAAAATTGCAGTCTCCGAATATCCCCGGAGGTTGTAAGACTATTGTATAAGATGGAAACCACAATTATAAGGTCTATTGCAATATGTGCTAAATGGATTGAATACTTAGAAAAACGGAACAAACGGCGTCTGCTTTCTACCTTTAAATAAAATGCTGTGGTACGATAACTCGCCACTCACAAGATGGCCCCCCTCAATAGCCAGCAGGAGCCGACACCGGTTTCACCATCACGCATCTCGGAGACTCGTAGCGGGTTCCTCGTTATAACGCCATTAGAAACTTCCACCCTCGAGCATAATATGGCTCTGGCTACGGCCATATCGTAGTTAGTAGGCCAATCAGAGGGGGGCCCCCTCTGATCGGCCTACTAAAGCAAACCAGAGTTGAAAGTTCTGGGGGCATTCATGGCGCCATTCCAGCCAACCGTTAAAGGTAAGCCGGCGACGAGGCGCTGATAAACTCTCCGGGGCATTCGGGTACGCAGTGTCCCCACTAACATTCAGCTCACCACAACCTGCCCTGCGTTCTGGAAGTTTCTAAATAGATCTCTTTATGAGTTTTATTTGTATCAAATTGAGGAATAAGTTTAAAATCTGCTTTTATCTGCCCTCCGGGATTACGTTATTCCGTGGTGAGATAACGGCTACCTCAGAGGGTTAAATTATTATTATTACTATATACCTTTAAGACCAAAGTAAAACAAACCATACACCACAAATAAATAAAAAATAAGGCTGTTCGACTTGTTCATACTATCTTTCACAGTTTACAACATGATGTCAACATCAATTGTCTGGATATCGGCGGATCTGATGGACATTTTGAACTAGAAACAAAACCTTTCTTTTCCTTTCTTTCCTGCAAGCGATCTCCATCATCGACCGCGTCGCTTAACATCAGGTGAGATAGTGATCGAACGCAAGCTTATTCGATATTAAAAATATTATATAACCACTAAATCGAAGCCCATTCGGGTGGAATATGGACTTTCTAAAACGGCACTATAAAATAAAGCAAATTAAAAATTAAGCACTTCCATATCTCCACATTTTTATAAATAAACATGTATTAGAATATGATGTCGGGACTTTTCGCGCACAGATAAATCGAAACAATGTAATTTTCTTGGCCGAAACGTTGAGGTTAGCCAAAATATTGTTTTGATTTATCCTAGCGCGTAAAGTCCCGACATCATAGTCTAATATGAGTGAAATTCGCATGTAGATTTTACAGAACATACCAGACTCTTTTTTATTACTTCTAATCTCTCTCTCTCTTTTTCCGGGATCATTCTGAGGCGGCCAGCTACAGCGATATGAAACCTCATTGTTCACATACTATATAGCGTATGTGAACAATGAGGTACGAGTAGTAGGTAATTTAACGTCATTCATAGTTCCTGTTTCTCTATCACATAACTATAACAGAGCTACCATCATATAGGTAAAATCCCCTGTTAAAGGTTCCCTGCAAAGAATGAACCACGCTTCTACCGATGGTAACTTAAATACAACTTATGAATTATGTCAACAACACGAGCAGCAGCGTTCAACTGCAACATCATCAGCATGCAGCAAGCATCGATAACAATACTACGAATTGACATTTTGAAATCGGTCGTGCATAAATGTTGCAGATAAAAACCAGCGCCCTTCATTTCATCATTCCAGTCGAAAAACGTCCACTGCCGAACTGAAGCCTCCCCCAAAGATTGCCACAATGGCCTGTATGGATTTGTGTTGTGTGCTCATTGCGGTGTTTTGTCAGTATTGCCACGCTTGGCAGCCGGGTTGGCGATCGTAGTTAGGTTATAAATGTACTCGAAGGACGCCGGTGCCCGTCCTCTGGGTAATCCCAGAGTCTTAGTTATGACTTTATTCCTTGACCTTGGATTGCAGTGGACATAGCGATTCCGCTGTTTAGTTTAGTTTAGTAAAATATAATTAAAATTTAATGCTAGTCTAAATAATGTAACTTTATTACCTTAATACGATTACCGTCTTGTGTTAGTGTTAATCTTCGTTACAAGTAAACGAAATTCCTGTGCACAATATGATGCTAGACCCACAGATAATCAGTGTTAAAATTTAATTAAAAAGATTTATTGTGCTTAATCTGCAATATTGTACAAGTAGTCAAGTATTGTACAAGTAGTTACGCTGCAGGTATTTTCGACCACAACGACATTTGGGTGATGCAAATACACGTCTACTAAAACGTTATAAATTTTGTCTTTTTAATACCAACTTTCAAATATTACAAGCCAATCCATGAGCATAGTGTAGTCAGTTTCAATCAAAATTCACTTATTCAATCCATATAATCTGTCCGTTGACAAAACGCGTAATAAATAATAAATCACTCGTCCGTTTGTGCGTTGTTTGTTTTTAATTAGCGGCTGCAGTAATGTCGAAACAGCTGTTATGTTCAGTGTTGCCAGATTAGTGATATATCGTCGTTATGGTGGCAGTTAATTAAAAAAGTTCCAGTACGGGAATGAATGGTAAAGTGCTTCTGGAATGTGTTTTTTAATATCTTTTATATGAGACTGTGATATTGGTATCGTATAAGAGAAATGTACTGGTTTATGTGTGCGGCATTATTACCCTATTTTAATATATACTACGGTATTTCTTGAATAAGGCCTGCAAGAGCGAAGCATCGTCTCGTCATCGTCAGATATAGCTTCGATTTTGTCATATAAAAAAGTTGGAGAAAAGGCTTGAGAATGAGAAATGAACACGAAATAATAAACACAGGTCGTGAAATTATCTGAAAAAAAAGCATTCTGACTTCAGACTTCGATACGTTATCAGTAATCAGTAGGTTACTGATATCCATAGGTGCGGTTACTATTTACCATCAGGTAGAGCGGCTTGGCTTCAGTTTGATCATTCGAGGATTTGGAGCCCCCCTTAGGTACAGAAGAAGACCTCCCCATTGGTTTTAGCCAGTCTCCTACTGGCATGCCCCTTCGTCCTTCCCCGGAGCGGGAGAAGTTCATGATGAATTTCCACTGGGTCCTAAAAAAAAAGGTAGAGCAGCTCCTTTACCGTTTCTGTAAATATTTTTATTTCATTTTTTATTAACCGAGAAGAATTACTTAATGCATATTCTCCGCCCCAAGGAAAGACAGAGGGGTCATCTAATAAAGGATTGGAATAAAGACGCAGGAAGGAGGAAGGATACAAATAATGGCAAAAAAGAATATCATCGATATCAGCCAGAAAACGTCGACTGTTGAACAAAGACGCCCCACCCACAGACGATCGGCTACATGCCAACTGACGTCATTTTGGGGGGAATATGCCAGTACTCACCACGCTTGGCAGGCAGGTTGGTAAGCGCAGAATAGCTGCTATCCCACAGAAGAGACGCTGCTGCCCATCCCTCTAGTTAGATTCCTTTAGTCACATTTTACGATATCCACGGTAGAAGATGCAGTGGCGCTATATTCTTAATCCGGACACCACATAGAAAAAATGTAGGACTTATTTCGTAGACTTAGAATCGTATTTATACCGCACAGATCCTACCTATCTATACCATTACAATTTTACCAATTCTCATATCAAGCATATAAATCATATATGACTATTTTCCCAGAATTAATGTCTATGAGAACCGCGAGCGAACCAAACCGATAATACCGAATCATAGTGTCAACACAGAACATGTATTAATAACCCACTCAGTGGAAACCATCCAGGTGCTAAATTGATACTTGATATAGTTAATTGGAAGTTCCTTTGAAACTAGCAAGTATGCTGCAGTTCGAAATGACCGCAGTAGCCGTTTAAAGTTTACTAATTTACTAGTAGTGGTGTGACTTGAGGTTGAATCAGTTGGAAATACATACACACATAAGTAATTGCTACTGACAAATTTTGCAGTCATGTGTATGTATGCGAAGACTACTGCTCTAGTTATCTGTACTATTATAGAGAAAGTGTGGTTTTGAATGTTTACTTCGTTTCGGCCGAATGGACACAGACCTCCACCAAAGATCACCACAACGACCGATATGAGTGTGTTGTGGGCTCCTTGGAATGTTTTGCCATAATCGCCACGCTTGGCGATCGCAGTTGAGTTGTTAATGTACTCGAAGGACGCTGCTGCCCATCGTCCGGCTAATCCCTTAGTCAACTGTTACGACACCCACGGGAGGAAATGGGGTGGTGGTCTTCTAAGCCGGCACCTCACGGCAAATGTTTACGTATGACGGCACGGTTGGTGCAGTGGCCGATACAGTCGACTGCTGCGCTCCGGGTCGCGGGTTCGATTCCCGCACGGAACAAATATTTGTATGATCTACAGGTAGTTGTTCCGGGTCTGGGTGTATTATGTGTGAAATGTATGTCTGTAAACGCACCCACCACACAGGAGAAATGCTAGTGTGGGGATTGGTTAAAAAAAATGTGAGTATTAATATCTAAATCAATTGCACCGATTTTGAAAAATCGTTTACACCTTTTCAGTTGGCCATAGGCAATCACGTGAGGGACACGGCAGCAGGTTATTAGTTGGCGTGTATATTGATAATACATATACAGGGTATCCAGTAAATAGCACGACATACTGCAGGGGGTGAGAGCTTGGGTCAATACCTACCAAAAAACACAATATATGTTCAGCAAAATCTTACGGATTTACAGTAGTACAAAATTTTCGATGAGAAAATTGTACTGTGAAAATTTAAATAAAAATTTGTTTTTCTTGAAAACATTTTAGTTTTAAATAGAATAAAGACTTATCAATGAGTAAAGTAACTATTCACAAATAATTTGAGGTAAAAAAAAACTAGAAAAGGAATTTTTCATTACGAGATGCTTAAAAATCTGTGTCAAGGTAGAGATTTTTCGATATTTCGGAAAATTTTGTACTACTGTAAATCCGTAAGATTTTGCTGAACATATATTGTGTAGTTTTGGTAGGTATTGACCCAAGCTCTCACCCCCTGCAGTATGTCGTGCTATTTACTGTACACCCTGTATACAAACGTGTCAATCAAATATCGTTTATATTTTAATGAGTATTTTGGATTAACTCTACCAGATCAATGCATATTTCAGTCCTTCTATTGCTACTAGCAATTAAAAAGATATGATTATTGAAAACCTCTTCCTATATTACCTCCAACAAAAACTAAAGGAAAAGTAAACCCGTAAATAGAGATAATAATCATCATTCCTAGAAATATGCAAGCCATACAACATTAACTAGATATAAATTCGCAATTATCTGAAGTCTATACCAAAATCACGGTCCACTATTACTGCCAGAGTATTTCTCACGGGGAAACTGGCTCCTTTAGTCGTCGTACATCGATTTAAAATGCTGAGTGGATATGGTGAGAATAAAATAAGCTTTTAACAAGTTTGTGTTTGAGATTCTCAGCTTAAAGACCGAAAACCCTCATTGAGTGAACAAATTTAACAAAACGCCGTCATACCCATCAGGGCAAAAACAACTGGCTCCGTAGCTAAATTTTAACTCCTCAGATAGATAATCAGAACTCATACAGAGCACCCACTTTTGATCTATAGATAGTATTTTTCTGTTAAATTAGTTACAAGTTTTAGATTCGAATAGCAAGCTAAAGCATTTATTTTGTTTGGCTGGGTTAAGGAAAATCGAATTCCCTTCAGACCAATTTACAATCCTTGACAGATCTTCGTTTATAGATTTTAATGCAGTCTCATAGTCTAGACTCTAGAGCTTTAAAGGAGAGATACAACTGTAGGATGTCAGCGTAAACAGGATATTTATAGTTGTTTATAACATTAATAATATACAAAATAATCGAGGTCGAACCCAATACAGAACCCTGTGGAACGCCCCTCACTACTGCAGCCATATTTGATACAACACTTGATTGATCCATTTGAATGTTACTGATATATTTGTCAAACCATTTAAGTGTAGGTGCAACACTTGAAGTCACTATGCTATTTGTAATTATATAATAGTGTTTTTTGTAATCACTTATCGCTATTGTATTCATAAGTATTATTTTTACTTTAAAATGATTTAAAAAAACTGACAATATTTTTACAATAACATAAAGCAATTCCTGGCCTGTCCTGGAACGCCTGGAATTCTGCCGCTATTAAAATATTCATAGAACAGCGTTGATTTTACATTTGCAGATACTTATTACATATTTGATCCCTGTAACACTGTAACACAGGGTCATCCTAGCACGGGGGTCATTGATCAAATCTTTTTGCACTAGCAAGTTCTACGCTGTAAATTTTGCACATAGGTACTTTATTTATACACTACTTTGAAAAATAAATTAATATCTACATGTATGGAACAGAGAGCTATTAGCAGGTATATCCTCTGTAAAAGGGAACCCGTTATTTTGATAGTCTTACGCGGGGATATAGGTCCGACATGCAGAGGGCATTTAGAGAATTTTAATCTAAAGTGTAATGGGACACTAACTGGGGACTCTCCATCGCTGCACTATAAAATTGCAGTCTCCGAATATCCCCGGAGGTTGTAAGACTATTGTATAAGATGGAAACCACAATTATAAGGTCTATTGCAATATGTGCTAAATGGATTGAATACTTAGAAAAACGGAACAAACGGCGTCTGCTTTCTACCTTTAAATAAAATGCTGTGGTACGATAACTCGCCACTCACAAGATGGCCCCCCTCAATAGCCAGCAGGAGCCGACACCGGTTTCACCATCACGCATCTCGGAGACTCGTAGCGGGTTCCTCGTTATAACGCCATTAGAAACTTCCACCCTCGAGCATAATATGGCTCTGGCTACGGCCATATCGTAGTTAGTAGGCCAATCAGAGGGGGGCCC
This sequence comes from Diloba caeruleocephala, assembly GCA_947459985.1. Taxonomy (NCBI): domain Eukaryota; kingdom Metazoa; phylum Arthropoda; class Insecta; order Lepidoptera; family Noctuidae; genus Diloba; species Diloba caeruleocephala. Next base: position 5,963,302 of record OX381609.1, read on the forward strand.
CCTCTGATCGGCCTACTAAAGCAAACCAGAGTTGAAAGTTCTGGGGGCATTCATGGCGCCATTCCAGCCAACCGTTAAAGGTAAGCCGGCGACGAGGCGCTGATAAACTCTCCGGGGCATTCGGGTACGCAGTGTCCCCACTAACATTCAGCTCACCACAACCTGCCCTGCGTTCTGGAAGTTTCTAAATAGATCTCTTTATGAGTTTTATTTGTATCAAATTGAGGAATAAGTTTAAAATCTGCTTTTATCTGCCCTCCGGGATTACGTTATTCCGTGGTGAGATAACGGCTACCTCAGAGGGTTAAATTATTATTATTACTATATACCTTTAAGACCAAAGTAAAACAAACCATACACCACAAATAAATAAAAAATAAGGCTGTTCGACTTGTTCATACTATCTTTCACAGTTTACAACATGATGTCAACATCAATTGTCTGGATATCGGCGGATCTGATGGACATTTTGAACTAGAAACAAAACCTTTCTTCTCCATATACATTTTTTCGTAGTCACACGTTTGTAAGCAGTAAATTCTAGCCCGAGGGCCGCAGAAAAAGTATGTCTAACCCTCAAGAGGCGCGTGATCCGACAATTTACCGCCGACCTCCATTGCGATTGAGACTCCATTTTGGATATGTTTAATTTTCGATTTCCAAGAGTACTGGTTAAAGGCTTACTTCAAGGAAAACGATGGATATATTGGATTATGATTTGACGTTGATAATAATATGGTAATTGTTTTATGATAAGGTAATAATAAATCAAGTATGAAAGGAAATATTTAATTAGCTGGGTAATTACTGTGTCGCACTTTTTTAAGTTTGCGTGTGACTACAGATTTTCTTGTCCAGAGTCCTAATTTCATAATGACTCTTATTCTACCTGGAATAATTAATCCCGGCTTTTGCCGAGGCCTAACTAACTTTGAAAGGCTAAATTATAAAAGTGTATATATTTAGGATGTCTTTGGGCGTTAAGGTAACAGGAAAATTAGGAATCTTGACTGACTAAATTTGATGACTAAAATTGCCTATTGTCGTAGTACCTATTAGGGCATGTAAAAGTCAATACAAAACTGAAATTACTGGGAGTCTATAACACTTATGTCTCAAGGTGGCGAGTAAAGTGTGATGTCATGCCATGCAGGACAAGTCGTTATTGTAACGTTTACCACCATGCGAATAAAGTGCTCTGCTTGTCCCTAGGTATCCTAAAACCTGATACCGCACAAATGAAAATAGGCGTCAAGGAAGATAAAATAGTTTATTACACACATAATTATAAAATAATAAAAAAAACAAAAGATACGTAAAATATTGTGTAGCATGGACAGAATCAGCAATGTTGGCGGTGCCCAGTGATTAAACCACGCACTGGTCAACTCTGGTTTTCAGTCCGTCCCCTTTACTACGAATAATAATTAACAATAAGACTGCAGGTCCTATAAAAACAAAAACAAATAGGACGAAAAACAAAAAGAAAGGAAATGGTATAACAAAATAAGTAATTATTACATAACTAAAATATTTCTTGCTTAGTTTGTGGAGTTGTTTGCTTGCGCATTATAATTATAAGATAAAGTACCAAAACAATTGCTTAAAACCGATCGGCCGATCTCTAGATACTAATACTTAATAACTATAATTATATACATGTAATAAATGTTTCTCATTAGCTTGCCTTTCAAAGGCCCTACAAAACCAATACGCAGACGCTAAGCTTTTCACCAAACTTATTACAAAAGTGCCGACACGTATTTAAGGGTTAACTTCAGAATTTTAATATGTATTGGTATTTCAATACTTTAATTATGTAGATGCTTTAGATGTAAAATGCCAAAATATTAAGGTTGTATGGTACTACAGCATTGTTAGTATATCCACTTTCTTTCGTTCTAGGTATTAAAGTATCAATTGCGGTATCAGCTGGATCAAATTTTTATTCGTTTTAATAACCCGTTGGAAATACTTCATGTATGTACTTCATCCGTCCCTGGAAATGGTAACATTGCACCACTCGTACCGGCTAAAACCAATGGATAATAAACTAACATTTCTGTATTCCGGTTGAAAGCCAATGTAGATAGTCAAATAACTGGGCATAGGAGACTAAATAACGAATGTTTTGAGTCCAGTTGAAAACCAGCTCCAGGCACTACATGCCTGGCATTTTTGGTGAACTAGAAGTGGGGCACACAAAAATGCTTTCCTTGTGTTATTATTGGTTCTTTTTTATTCAGTTTATGTGTACCACTTTGTCTGTGTCAAATAAAATTATTTTCTTTCTTTCTTTCATCACTTTAGCCGAATAAAATCCACTGCTGGACAAAGGGCTACACCAAAAATCGTCATAACGACCGCTTTGAGTGTGTCGTGTGTTTATTGGGGAGTTTTGCCATAAACTCCACGCTTGGCAGGCGGGTTGGCGATCGCAGTTGAGTTGTTAATATTCTTGCAGGACGCTGTTTTCCATCCTCCGGCTAATCCTATAGTCACCTTTTACGACACCCACGGGATTGGATGGGTTGTTGCTATTCGAAGAAGCCACACATGATAAAATGTAATTAAATTAAATTTGAGTGGTTAGAGCATATTGCAGCTTCTCATATGAATAACATTTCGAATCGTCCTTGTACTCCCCTGTGACATCATCTGCCGATTCAATTACAGAGAGCGGAGACACAATGGATTGTTTTTGTACTATAGTACATTTGAAGAAATTAATGTTTGCGATAGAAATTAATATACATTGAATAAATATGCCAAAAGGAAATAAGATAAAATGTGAAAAGGTTGAGCATCAACATCGTACACCAGTTCGTTTGCCATGCGTGGTGATAATGGCAATACCAAATCAATATTTATAATCATGATCGTTAATTACAGAAGATTATTAGGAGGCTCTTTTTTAATCATCATTGTATCAGCCAAAAGATGTCCACTGCTGAGCAAAGGCCTCCCCCATAGATTTCCAAAATTGGGTCGTCATTTTGGGAGATATTTATTACCACGCTTGGCAGGTGGGTTGGTGAGTGCAGTTTGGCTACTGTTTCACAGAACGAAACGCTGCTGCCCAGCCCGCTTAGTTGCTTTTTTACGACATCCAAGGGAAGGGCTATCCCATCCCTTGGATGTCGTAAAAGGCAACGTGTTGCTATATCCTTAATCCAGATACCATAGGAACCACATGTGGCTCTTTTTAGTGCTGTTTTGGCCATAATTTCTGGTGGAATCATAGATTTGTTGTCAGGGCTTGTGGTGATCTGGTTAGGACATGCTGTCGTACTTAAGAATATAGAGTATACTACCCCCTCTCTCCTTATTGTGATTGAGAGCGTATTTCACATCAATTCACTTCATGGTGTCACCGGTTGTAACGGCGGTAGAGAAAACGTTTACCCACACAGCATTACTCATCTATGGCTAGATTGCAATTGAAGGTATGACCGCGGTTTGAGGCGTTTATAGCCAGTTGCATGTATTAAACAATCGATGAGGTTAAGCAACCCCCGGTAGGTTCAGTCAATGGATGGTGGACTGTACTACTGTGTGGTATTTGAACTGAGCGTCTTGGTGCTTTGGAGGGCACGTAAAATCGTCAGTCCCGGTTGTTGTCATTATACAGTCGTTAAGCCAAGTTCGAGGCCTTTGGCCAGCTTAAACTACTCTGACCAGCCCACTTTTCCCAACCAGTGCAACTCTTGTAAAGCCAGGATCTACAATGGCAACCACCGAAAAGAACACCGATCAATAAAGTTCGGTGTGTGCGCCAGAGAAATGAATACGTTCTTCTTGGATCCCAAAACGAAAGAAAAAGGAGGAGTAGGAAAGAATATATTTTTCACTTCCGTACCAAGCATGGGATGGAATAAATGTTTAAATATAATTTTTTTATGGGTAGTTCCAATAGTAGGTTTGGCAATAACGCCTGATCAAAATATATTTGCCTCGTGTTAGTAAAGCGTGTACCATATTGATATGTGAATGTCAACACGTATTCACGATAATAATAGGCATGCCTATTACTATTAGCTATGTAAACCGCACTATTTTATCGAAGTATTCATTAGCGGTATTGATATAGTTCAAGGAAATGAATGACTGATTGGATTATTACGTTAAAATGTCGCAATGCTCGGTAGTTTTGGAATGAAGGATAATAAACGGGCAGTGTTATTTATAATTATGTTAATAATATGGGGAAAGGATTACGTTATAACTATTATAATAATTAATAAAGGTACTCTTTGTGGTGTCCGGATTAATAATATGTCACCACTCCATGTGGTCCCATGTTTGTCGTTAAACTAAGGGACTCTAAACCAGACTGATGGGCTGCAGCGTTCTTTCTGTGGAACGGCATCTATTCTGCGCTCATCAACCGACCTTCTAAGTGTAGTTAGTGTAGGCAAATTCCCCCCAAAATGAGAGCACAATTGAGGAGTTTAACCATAATCGCTACGCTTGGCAGACGGGTTGGCGATCGCAGTTGAATTATAAATATACTCAAAGGACGCTGCTGCCCATCCTCGGGCTTATCCCATAGTCGCCTTTTATGACACCCACGGGATGAGGTAGGGCATAATTAATAAAATGTCTTTTGTAGTTATCGCACGACTTTTAACTCGATCCCAGCTAATTATTAAGATATCTGATGTTGATTTAAGAATTACCAGTTAAAGCTTTTTTTATTTTCAGCGCTGTACAGCCTGTTAAACCGTGATGCACGCAGACAACATCCCACACCTGCCTACATGGTCCTTCGAGCCGTATATTAACCAGTGAACTATGGATGTATACATAGGACTATTTGGACTGAGCGTGTCCGTACTTCCGAAAAGAAAGAAAAGAAAGAAAGAAAGAAAAAAGATATTCATTTTGGACTCGGGCAACACTTACAGAACGGAATAAAAGAAAATCAGTTACTTTTACCAACAAAAGAATGCTGTACGGGGCCAAAAATGGTCCCTATCTCAGCATATGCTGCAACGGTAGAACGTTACAGCGTTGGTTTTCAGATAGGACCGTGTAGTGAGGCCACAGTCGGTCACTACATATACATTTAAACAAAATAAATAAATAATGCAGATACTGTGATTAAATAAACAATAAAAATTAAATTGTTAAGAAAGCGTTAACTGCTCAATAGGGGCTTCCCACTGATCACTATAATAAGCGTTCATCATTTCGGCCAAATGAAGTCCACTGCTGGACACAGGCCTCCCTCAAAGATCACCACAACGACCGATATGGGTGTGTTGTGGGCTCATTGGGGGGTTTTGCCATAATCTCCACGCTTGGCGATCGCAGTTGAGTTGTTAATGTACTCGAAGGACGCTGCTGCCCATCCTCCAGCTAATCCCTTAGTCGACTTTTACGACACCCATGGGAGGAGATGGGGTGGTGGCATTCTGAGCCGGCACCACACGGCACAGTAATAATAAGCGTTCATTGAGGATATATAGGCTATAGTCACCACGTTTGGGACGTGTCGCAGTATGTTTTTATTAGATCATAGAAGGTTGTCGCTATCCATATTCATGATACCCTTATCGACTTTTACGATACCCATGCATGGAGACGCGAGATTTATTATTTCCTAGGAACTAGAGGAACGTTCTACAACTTTCATAATTTCAGCCGAATAAAGTCCACTGTTGGAGACAGGCCTCCCCCAAAGATCGCCACCACAACCGATCAGGGTGTGTTGTGTGCTCACAGGGATAATTTTACCATAATCGCCACGCTTGGCAGGCAGGTTGGCGATCACAGTTGAGTTGTTACTGTACTCAGAGGATGCTGCTGCCGATTCTACAGTTAATGCCATAGTCGTCTTTTACGACACCCAAAGGAACAGACGGGTTGGTGAAATTCGTAGCCACCACACGGTTCAACAACTTTTTAAATCATAACTTTTAATGTTACAGATCAGACTTACTCAAAACGAGGTCACGCCAAACATTCCAAACCGAGTCCTTACCTGAAACCAAACAAAAACATGTTATTTCAAAACATCTAGTACAGTAAACCGCATAATTCCCTGACCAAATACAAAAAACATACAAACAGCCGCAGAACAACGGAAAATCAAAGGAAAATCTTCGGCCAAAACTTGGTGTAGACTCAACTGAGCAGCAGACCAGAAAATGAGTCGAAATCAAATATGAACGTCCGGAAAATGAGTAAGACAAACACGGGCCGACATTGTGTATCGCACAATAGGTCCGTAGGCGAACAATCCTTGACCCTTTTACTAAGTACAACCGACAATGGACGGTTAGACGATTACATATTATTCTGATGCAAATGTATCATGAGCCGCAAACGGGAATTAATTGAAAAGACCCGCGTGACTTTGATTTATGGTGTTCGGGACAACGTGAATTCTTAGATCGTATCTTGTGTCATCAAATGTGTAGTAAAGATTGATTATGTAGCTATTATTTTAATTTGTTAGATTTGTGAGCGATTTATTAGATACCTTTATAACGCAAGTAGTTTGTTATGTATTTATTTATACATTGTACTGCTAATTCGTGTGTGAAGTTTGAAGAGGATGATACTTCAAAAATAAATATTATAGAATAGTATATTAGCGGAAGAGAGAAGATTTTAGAGTTTTTCAAGTATAATTATCATATACATGTGGGGATGAAAGGACTGAGTGCCAATGTGAAGATTTAATGTATGAGCGAGAGGGGGAGTGTGCAAGGAAACGAGAGGGAGGAATGGAAAAAATGGTGGTGTGCGATCTAGAGCTAGGACGAGAAGGTTGTATTATTAAGAGGTTGAGGAAAATAAACAAAATAGTTCTGTGAGCGAAGCATTTTGATTTCCCACACTTATGAGCTAAAATACGTCCAATACTGAACAATGGCCTCTCCCATAAACGACCAGTCACGTGCTGCGTGTCGTAATTATGGGAGGAATTTGGACAATCTAGGCTTGGCAGCGAGTTGGTGAGCGCAGAATGGCATCTGTTCCATAGAAGGTACGCTGCTGCCCAAACCAGATGGGTTTAGAGTCCCTAGAAACACTTTTTACGACATCCGTGGGAGGAGATGGAGTGGTGCTATATTGTTCAGTGGAAACCACACGGACAATGGCTGATGCGATAAGAAAACTATGATGCAAAAGCAACTTTTTCTATCATCATCATTATGTCAGGCAAAGGACTCTGCTGAACAAACACTCCATAAATTTCCACAACGACCGATTAC